>JAWWTY010000106.1:71568117-71589377 GCA_035222235.1 Margarornis squamiger | reverse complement strand
GGAGCCTGGAAGAACCACAGAGAGGGCTACTACTTCCCCTTCACTGCCTGTTTTCAGAGGATAAAAAAGGCTGAGGTGAAGAAAGACTCTTTCTCTGGAGGTATCTTAAGAAGTCACAAAGATACAGTAAGTTAAGAGGTAATGCTCATAGATAGGTGAAAGAGGATGAACCAAGATTTTCAATAAGCAGACACTGTTTGGTGTCCATATGAGGCATGTATTCAATGTTTTCATTTCAGTGTTTTCAGCACTCTAGCCCATGCCCATCTTGGCCAGTCCCACTATGCTACTTTGTGCAGGGATTCACCCATGAACCAATTAATTTTTATCTCAAAAAGTCTTTTTCCCTAATAGTCAGTCCTCTCTCGGGGTACAGCCAGCACTTCCATTCTCCATCAGGCAGCCTTGGATTCTTGGTCCACTGCCCATCTCTCAGTAGGTATGGCACCAAAGGACTCCAAGGATAGACAGCAGTTTCAAAGGCAGATTCATAGTGTGTGATGAAGACTACAGAAGTCCTACCAGAAGGATAATAACTCTTTTGAAAAATTATTCCTTTGCATCCTGTTGTACCATAAAAATACATTACAGGCCATAGATTGTCTGGACTTACAAATGAATTCCCAATGTTTAATCTATCTGAATGTCTTTCTTGTGGTTTTATACTTCAGTGTAATCCTTCACTAAACATTTTTCAGCCATTAGCTCAGGACAATACATTTTTCATTATTAAACTGCCTCATGTTTTCATTATATCTGCACGTCAGATTTTACTCAGTGATATATCAGTGGGATCACCTCTCTTATTACTCCACTTGAAATTTTCTTCTGAAAAAAGTAGTTATTTCAGATGAAAGGGGACTCCTAAAAACTAAATGGCCATGAAACATATTGTTAAAATAGCTACTTGGAGAAGAGAAGGCTTTGGGGTGACCTAATTGCTGCCTTCCAGTACCTCACGGGAGCCTACGAGAAAGACAGAGAGAGACTTTTTGCACGGGCATGTAGAGGCAGGAGAAGGGGGAATGCCTTCAGACTGGAAGAGAGTAGGTCTAGATCGTCAGGTATCAGGAAGAAATTCTTTACTGTAAACACAGTGAGGCACTGGAACAGGTTATCCAGAGAACTCGTGGATGCCCTATCCCTGGAAGTGTTCAAGGCCAGGTGGGATGAGACTCTGAGCAACCTGGTCTAGTGGAGAGTGTCTCTGTCCATGACAAAGGGGTTGGAAATAGGTGATCTTTAAGGTTACTTGCAACCCAAGCCATTCTATAACTCTGTGATTATTCTTGCCAGATCCGTGACAATTTGTATGAACTGGAGTAATAGTGAAGTAATATCATTTATGAGAAGGGAACCAAACTAAAAAATATCTCTTTGGATAAAGGTGCTACATATAGCTGGAGGAAATACTCTGCCGCACAGAAGAGCTGCCCAAGAAGACTAGACAGACAAAAGGTGTAAGAAAAGTAGTGTTGTTGCCCCATATTACAAACTGGGATTTGAGTCACAGGATGAGTAAGTGATCCGGTGAAGGTCACACAGGAAATCTGTGTCACGGTTGGTTATTAAACCCAGATTTCCTGATTTGCCACTGAATCCCATAATTACAAGACCATCCTTCCTGTCTTTTCCAATTCTATCCATAAAGTACCTCACTAATTGGGCAATGCTTTACAGGAAGAAAAAGTCTTCCGTTCATCCTACAGCACGATCTTGGGTGACTCCCACCATTGGATTCAAATCCATGCCCCAAGAGCCTGGCTCATCCACACCAGACTGCCACCCACCCTTGCACAGGTGTCCTCCCACCCAGCTTGTGCCTTGGCACCCAGCCTGCTCCACTCCCTCACACCATCCTCCTCTGTTCCTTGGTCACTGTTTCACTCACAGCCCTCCATACTGGTAACTGAACCAACCCTGCTGCTCCCTTCTGGTTTGGTGGGGTTTTCTCCCTTCACTGGTTGGAGTCTGGCTAGTGGGGTCTGGCTAGCAGGGTCTGACTAGAGAGGAGGCCTTGGAGATCTTCAGGGCTGATGCTGTAGTGCATTTAGAGAGTCTGTTTGAAATAAAATGGGGTCACAGCATGTACCCACTAATTAAATCTTACCCATCATACTTCAAACAAAAGGAGGAAAAAAGACTAAAGAAGGCTGTGTCGTGTGGGGAACGACCCACACAGAAGATTTCTACCAGCAGGGGGAGGAGACCTGGGGCTCCAGGAATAACAGATATTCTGGAAAATTATGGATCTCCTGGAAATCTGAAGACAAAGGAAATTGGACTGGGACTCCTGTAAATAGAAGATGTGAGGATATGAAGGGGACACAACTCAGCCTACCTAGGAAAGGAAGCAACTGAAAGCAAACTGCAAATATCTGAAATACCAAGTTAAACAAGAAGAAAATTATACAGTCTCATAGATTTCCATAATTTGCTGAGGAGGACTTATCAGATTTACAGATGAAAAAAGAATTTGAGTCCATTCTTAATGGTCTTCTGAGAGTTTTACAGTACGGTTCTGAGAGTGCTAAAGAAGTCAGTAGTGAAAATAACAAAAAGATACAGACAGGCAGCCTTCCCTATGGAAGAGGCAGCAAACTCATTTTCAAGTTTAAAAAAACAGAGCCATATGGCTGGATGGTAATGCAAGGCTGAACCCTATTTAATATCAGCATTAACACTATGGAAGCTGTTGCTATAGTAGTGACATCTGGAAGAAACCTTCAAATAGATTATTCTCTAACCTGGATGAAGGATTCTGCCAGTCTGTCTGTCAAAGAAAGCCTTCAGAGCAAATCAATAACAAAGATCTTGTTACCTGAATGCAATGTAATTTACCAGCTAATCAGTTTGACAACATTAGAAATACAGGGAGAGAAGAAAAGAAGAATGAAAACCAGGAGATGTAACTAACAGACAAGAAGGCAGAGATGGCTCCAGGAGCACATGGAGAAACATCAGACTTTTATATGCCACTATCCAACGAACTCGATCAGAAAAATCACACCTTCACTCTAAACTGTTCCCAGTCTAAGCTGATACTTGCTGTTTATAGGCCCCAGTTAAAAAGCATTAACATTACCAATGGATTGTATTATTAGTGAAGATGAGAGATACATGCACAAAATATTGCTAATTGCCAGAGTAATGATAGATACAATGTCGCATCTTTTTTTTAATGTTGGTTTGAATACTTGTTTTGCGTTGGTCAAATTAAAAGGTTCCTTTTGACTAATTAAAATGACTCTGCTGAGCACAAGCATTTGGCAGCCTCTGGAAATTCAATTCCTCCTTGTAGCTGGTCTCTCTTGCTGAAGCAACATCTGAAATTGTTGCTAGAGAGAAGGGTTGGTTGGTCTGTTTGTTGGTTTGTATTATACTTACACAAAAGCATTTTGGACCTGATTTACTTCTCCTGAGACTAAAAAGATCAGCTGTAGTTGACAGGAGCAATTCTCAGCAACTCTTGCACCTGATGTGGTCATTGAAATTGTAAAGTGGAAGAAAGTTAACAGTGTCATTTCCATTCACTTGCACAATGTATAAAACAACTGCACGTCAAACACTGATGTGAAATCATGATCATGACCATATGTTTTTGAAAGGTAACGGACTGTATGTGGGGATGCAGCACTAAACTCTAGGGGTATTATTTAAAAAATCTTGGAAATAGCAGTTGACATTTTTCACACTTGTTTTCAAAGTATACTGTCCTTTGCGTCCCTTAATGTAATATACCTGTTTGTTTCCCAGAGGGATTAAACTATTTATTCATTGAATAGACATTGATATTCATTAGGAGTCTTACCCCAATCCCTTCAAAGTCACTATGGGTGAATACCTGGTCCAACACTATATGTCTTCACCACCCAGCAGAGTAGATCTCACAGAGAGCAAAGGCATGACACAATTCCTGACTTGCAGCCTATGGGCTTCCCAGTGGAGCAAGTGAACAGTGGTTCTTCTCAAGAAAAGGCATGGGCCCACACTTAATAGGCTATATGTATTTACTTAATGAAGGCAACAGAAATTTTGTCATAGAGTTCAGAGGGAGCAGATTCTTACAGAGCTCTCTAACATCATCTAAAATGCCACCTGCAGACATCTCAAGAAATGAGTGTTTTTAGAATTCACACTGTCCTGGTTGTTCATGGACATATGTGAGAGAGAGCTAGAGACATGATTCATATCCATAACATTTAATACCAATATTACCTAGATGTTAACACAAAATATGCTATTTCAGTATGCTGTATTTATCACACAAACAGAAATTCTGAACTTTCTTGTTCATGATGCAGAGACAGAATATATAAGGGTCAGCACTATTCAAAGGTGAAAATAGATGCAATCTCTAGGGCAAAAAGCCCATGCTCTTTGCAAATTTTCCTTTATTTAGATATATAAGGGTGATTTAAATTATTTAATAACAGAACTCAGAGAGTCTAAGCAGGCGTAGTTTTAAGAGAGGAAGAGAAGTAGATGGAGCACTAGAAAAAAAAATACAGATTTTGTTGCAGTTCTGAGAAAGTGATTAAGAAGTCCCTGGGTAGCTATTCTTCCAGTTCTTACTCTGGAAAAACTGCCACTGACTTTAATTGCAGTTCACTCAGTTGGATCAGCCTGCTAATCAACTAAGCACTTTTCATTTCATTGAAATGAGAAGGTGTGCTGAAAATGCCATCATATCTCTAACCATCTTCAAAGCCTAGAACGTCTTCACACCATTTCATGAGTTTCCCCTTTCCAGTACTAAAAAAGGATGCTATAAAAGTCATGATTTAAATGATATATTGCAATTTTATGGACTTGGAAGCTAATTTTGCTTAGAAGCATTTTTATGGACTTTGGAAGCTGAGAGTGGGGGGAAACAGAGCTCTTAAGATCAAAAACTTTCCTTCTGTAAAAAAAGGTTTCAGCGGGGAGCAATTTCTGCCTCCTCTGGATAGGACTCAATTGCTTCTTGAATCTCCAATATTAAGAGGTTTTTACTGGAAAATACATGTAAAGAGGGAATTCATTTTATCTCCCCTGCAAACAAAAGAGATTATTTTCAGTTTCTGTTATGAGAGTGAGAAGTGGGGTAGTTCTTTCCAGGGAAAAGCTATAAGATGTTTTCCTTAATTAGTTTAATTACAAAATGTACTAAGACCATTAGATAAACATTAGGCTGTTTTCGGGTTGAAAACAGGCAGATGTTAGCAGGATTAAATCAAAATACTTTATATGCCTTTGAAGATTTTTTTTGTTTTACTCAAAGACCTCAGCTTTTTTTCCCCCCCTCTCTAGGCTTTGTAACAGCTGATATTATTAGAATTTTTTTTCTTTTGATTAAAATTATGTTCATCTAACTCATGCAAGTCAGCTTTCATTAGCAAAGCAAGCAGGATTTGGCCTATGGTATCACATTTCTGGAATCTGATGATTTCTTTTGTATTCATCCATTCTCCCTGCTCTGATCAGATTCTAATTATAGCCAAATTACAGCTATTGTCTCAAAGACTGAGTAACATATTTGTGGTATTTTGGGGGCAGGGGGGAACAGAAGATGGCTGATTTAAAAATAGGAATTATACAAAGTAATGAGAGTTGTTTATAATAATTTTTAAGGGAAGATGGAAATGGTGGAGAAGGGGAAGAGGAAGGAGAAGACATCTTTACATCCAAGTAGGAGAGAATTACACTTTGCTGAATTGAAACTGTCTTTCTACAGCTTCCCTCAATATTAGAATGCTGTCAGCTACTATGAGGCACTGAAGAGCTAGGTAGTGCTGTTTTGGGACCTACCTAATGGAGAGCTCATGGAATATATGAATGGCTAAAGTATCACTGGAGAAATAGATGTAGAACATATAGAGAAAGATTCATAGTCGTAAGCAACTCTGCTATAAAATTAAAATTATGTCACTGTTACATATATACTAAGTGAAGAAATACCACTATATTAAGCAAATGTATAAGGAACTGAATTCCATGTTTGTACATTCTTTAGAGTAGTAACAATGCTTCTCTGAAACCAAAAAAAATATTTCTCAACTGAATATAGGCCAAAGGTATTCCAGGCACAAATATCTTTAACTATCATTGAGTGACAACCTGACAAGTGTTTCTAAAGGTTTGACTGTCATCAGCCATAAATGAAAACTCAAAGCAAAAAGAGCAATAAACTATTTTGGTCAGAAAGGCAGTTTCCAGTGCTAACATATTTACAAAGCATTTTTACTTTGTCACTTCTAAAATCTATTGCTAAACTTACCTCTAAGATGGCTTATTATCCACCTGAAAATTACCCCAAAATACATACAAAGTCAAATGAAAGGCTTTCAAACATTCTTGCATATCAATAGAAGTTGTTTTACAAGAACAAGACAAAATGCAGTATGTTTTATTGCATTACCCTGCTGGTCACCTCAATAAGATGAAAATGTAAAAAGCTTTTCTTAGCATTTGTTTTTCAAAAGGCACTTTGGGCACCTGGAAGCCTTTTGTCTCCACAACTAGAAGTCTGAGTTTATTATTTTCTCAGAGACTATCTTCACCAGCATCTACTGGGTAGGAAATAACAACAAAACTGACCAGGGCAGGATGATTATGAACAGACAGATTCACAAAAAAAAATCCATAAAATGCAGAAAACCAGTATATGGACAACACCACAAAGACAGTGATATATTCAGTAAAAAAGTGTGCATAGTGAATATGTGCTCTTGCATGTGCATGCACAGTTCAGCAGCCTACCTTTCAAACTCAGTAATCCCCTTTAAAGCCTTTAATGAAAAAAATAGAGGCTACAATCCTGAAATGTTCTTCCTGCACACAAACTGAGATGTGCAGTTCTTCCTCAGAAAGAACTGTATAAATGTCATCAGATGTTAGTGTAATGCAATGACCATCAGATTTTATTAAATTACTAAATCTATTAAGTGATTAAATTCTTGGTCACACCAATTCATGTCAAGTGTAAACATACGGTGAAACACTTTTAAATCAATTACCTGATGATAAAGGAATAATCTTCTTACTTAAATGAAAGCAATTAATGTATGTCAGGGTTATGCATTTAAGAGGTTTCCAGGATCAGGACCATCCATTTGATAGTACCTAAACTCACACTTTCAGAAGGTAAATTAAGTATCACTAGCAGATGTTGAGCAGTAGTAAAGCACATGGAGAACTAAACAGTGTTTCTTTTTTTCCTTTTCTGGTTCATTTCATTCCACAGGATCTCACAACACTGTATTTCACACAACACTGAAATGCAGCCACTGATTTTCCTCCTGCCATTTTTTTCAGTATCTGTAAGCACAACACCAGGAGGGGAGCAGAAGTTTCATACCATTAAAAGGTGGTATTGTGGAGTTCTTAGTAGCAAGGGACACATAAATAGCATGTGAAAGAGAAAAGGAGATTCAAAAAGGCCAGATGATGTGTCCTGTAGCAGTGTCTCAGCTGCTCAAGGTGATTATGGCTGTGGGGACAGGCACAGCACTCTCTTGGTGTGCCAGGCACATAACCTGCTTTTTCTGGAATCCCTGGATGCCAAAAACTGAGACTTTTGAGAGGCCACAACACACACCAAGCCAATTGACAAAGAAGAAATGCAATCCCTAGTTTAACTAAGAGCCTTTACAGAAATTGCATACAGAACCTGCCACATTTTCACAGAATCATTTAAGTTGAAAAAGACCTCTAAGCTCATCAAGTCCAGCTGTTAACATAACACTGCCAAATTTTATTTGACTCTGTCTTGCTAGCTAAGCCTGTCTTCTGATCTTGGCAGAACTGTGACCATTGGTCTTGCTCTTGGCAATGTCGACCTAAGGATAAATGAAAAACTGCAACTACCTCCCTTTTCACACTCTCCCTCAGTCTCCTTTACTCCTTTCAGACAACTTTCTTTAAACATTGTATTTGCAGTATTATGGCATTGATGGAGAGGTGGGTGTTACCCCCTGGGGTCCACATATCCTCCCTCAACCTGTGGTCCATTCACCTCAATGTGGGGCTGACCAACATCAGAGATACCATAAACCACCATGGAGGCAGAACTAGGAGTTCCCCTGTGCATGTCACCACTATGAGGTCATGTTCTAAGCAGAATAATGACAGTGAACACCAAGCGTGAGCCTGCGGGGTCTGGCCATGGGACCCAGCTGAAGAGCAGTCATGTGTGTATTATGTTGGATACTTTGAACATGCTGTAAAGGTCTCATAACATTGTGCTGTGAGTATGCTGAGTGATGTGCAGTGTTAAGTGATACTCATGCATAGCGTGACCATGGCCATGTAATGCACAGTGAAACTGCATTACACATGACTTGTGCAAGAAGTCCAGCCTCAATGAATATGCAAGATATAGTCACTCCATGGCAGGGCCTTAAGGCAGCCCAGTTAAGTGGCAGCAACAACTGTGGGCGTTGGTGGAGCATGCTGACACCCACTCTGTTAAGAAATAGTAGCAAGTTTCTGGAGCTAACATAGCATTCATCCAGAACGAGTTCAGTGTTCTTCAACACTGCAGGGCATTGTGTGGGTTAGATGCACCCTAGGTGCAGAAGGGTAGCTAACCTCTCCCTTCTCAGTGCCCCTTTCCAGCTTTCACCCTAATTCATTGAGGGTAGGAGTAGTTGCACTTCCCAGCATATGGGGAAAGGAGAAATTCCAGCCTGCTGCCAGCCTAGGGCTCAGAAACTTAAGTTGTTAGATGCAGACTGAGTCACACAGATAAGTAGATAGTTGTGCATAGAGTACAGACAAAGATGGAGACACGTCACGAATCTTGGGACTCTCTTTTCCTTTGGCTGACTAGCCTTTGGCAGCAGAATTTTCCTAAAGTTTCACTAGTTGCATTCTTAATTCACTTGATTAATCTACTGTGTAGTGTCCTGGTGATTTTCTCCTCCCTGCCCTTTCCTTTGTCCCCTTCTCCCACATGTATATTTTTGGGGGTTTTAGCTAGGGTTTCACTGTATCCTGCCATACAATGTGACTAATACCTATGTCTATATGACAAACATAAAATCAGAGGTGGAAAAACCTGTCACATTCAGAAATATTTCCAGCTGTAAAATCCTTGGATCTGTGTGTCTTTGCTCTGATCCCACTCTGAGAGCCATTTCCAGAAGTGATGCACAAGACGCTTAGATGCAGAGAGGTAATGGGACTACAGAGTCCCAGCTTTGACTGACCACATCATGAATTATGGCAAAAGTAATTTACCTCCACCACTTATTACATTTCTTGGCTATGTTTGCTACCACATCCTGCATCCCAGGTTTCACTGACCAATTTAATAGGCTTCCCATCTATACAGGATGATACAGAACCAGATCCTTGGGAACATCATATGCACTATAAATGTATCACACTGAAGTATTTATCTCATCATAACTTTTCACTCACACTGTCCTTATATCTCCAAACTGACTTTTGGAACTTCATCTATGTTTTGCCTACAGTGTTCAGCCTATATACCATATATAACTCTCAGAAAAGACTTTGAGCTCCCTCCCATTTCTGCTGAACTTCATCACAAATTCCCCTTAACCTTTAATGCGTAGATTCAAGTTCTTACTCAGATGACTGAAGATCACTCTTAAAAAACAGACCACTTCTAAGTATTAAAACCTGGGAAATAAATTTTAAATATCCTCTTCTACTGTTTCCAAACCCCCAGAAAATTGACCAAATTGCTTAATTTCAAAATCTTACAGAGTGGGAAAAAATGTCCCATCTGAGACACTCCACACCAAACTTAAGCCACAAATACATTTTTTACTGTGGCCATTTACAACTGGGAAATGTGTGGTTTACAATGGAATGATTATACAGTTTTAGCTTGGCATGTCACAGGCCTTCTGGTAAGGTAAGTGAGAATGGAGCCAGTTTTGAACCTGCATGTTAGGAGTAACCATTGTAATAAAGCAGCTCCCTGGTTCTTTACACAGTTTTACCAGTTCTGGGTTTTGTGGAATTTTCTTTTTAATAAAATACATGGTCTAAGGCTGAGCTTGAAACAAAAATGCTCATTGCTTTTTGAATTGTATGAACCTTGGAAATATGGCAAAAAAATGGACACATATATTCTATTATTATTATTATTAAGAGCTACAAAAATAAATCATTTGCAAAGTTCACATGGACAAAATGAGCACTGCCTTCTGTGAGACTATGTACTTACATGTATCTGTTTACTTAGATGCATCTGTTCTTGATATCTCATGGAAAAATCAAATATTACATCTTAAGAAAAACCATTGCTGAAGCATTGTTCAGAAAATCAATCCTAAACCAGAAGTCCAATAAAAAATCCTGAATACCTGGGTCTCTCTCCTTGGAATTCTCTTTTATTGTTATTAATAGATCATTTATCTTCAATATGGTTAGAGATAAAAATTCCTTTTTAAAGTGATGAAATGAAGAGATTTGCAAGTGCTGAAACACCATGATCTCCCCCTCTCTCTCATCACCTGATACAGGCTTAAGGTTTCACAGTTTGTAAAAATCAATGGGAAGTTCTCCCCTTGCCAGCAGACTGGGCCAATTTAATAAGTACCTGAACAGAGAGGTGGCCTGTTGAAGGGGCAGTCACCTTTCGCCTGGCAGGAGGAGCTGCGAGGGCTGGGACACTGGAGTGCATTGTGTCCCTGTGCGAAGGCCTTAATCAGCAGCAAGGAGATTTCTTCTCTCCAGCTTTCCCCCACCAGCCTGACTGTAACCCAGAGGGGAACCTGCAAGGGGACAGCCAGCTTCTGCCACAGGATGCAGTTCCCGGTGGCAGGGGGACTTCACATTTCCTGTAAAGGGCTTTCTCCTTTCTCACTAGGGCAAGCACATTGTAGGGAAACTCCAAGCAGCTGCCAGGCTCCTTTCAACTCTGTCCCAAAATCAGTGTTTACACTTTTATGAAGGCAGCTCTGACTGCCTGTTCTCCTCCTTTCCCTCCCACTTGAACAAGTTTGTCGATACCCGATCCATGAACATTTGTTTCTTCCTTCCCTGGAGGAGTTTTGCGCTCTACTGACCTCAAGTTCAGCCCCAATAAGGCTGGCAGGAGGGCTCAGCTGGCTCTTGTTTTCCCACTTGCTGCAGTCCCTTCTGTTGGACTAGCAAAACCACTGTAATTCAAGCAGGGGAAACTCTTCCTTGTTGCTAGCTCCTCACATTGCCCAGGGCTCTGCTGCCAGGAGAAAGTTCACCCGCCCTGGTCCCAGCCCACGGAGGTGAACCCCCTACACTCTGTCCATGGAGGCCACTGGTGCTGGGGGCATACAGGCAGGTCAAGACCCTCGCCCCTGAGCCAGCTGCCCTTAGTTCTTCTCCCTGGTCTGACCACTCCTTGCTGTTCTGTACGGCGCACCACATGCCTGCGGCTTTGCTGCACCTTCCCCAGGTGGGTCCAAATTTCACAACACTGCTGTGAGTGCACAGAGGTGAAGCACTGGGGGATGGCAGTGAAATGGTTGCATGGATGAATGGGTAGATGGACAGATGCATGTTTAGCTCCCCTCGAAGCTTCATCTCCAGGTGATTCCCCTCCCACCCTGTATCAATACTCCTCAGCGTTAGACCTCTCTTGCCTTCCCCCCTCCTCTCCCCACTTTTTCTCCCTCTTTTCAGCAGTGATAAAGCCTTTTTCTTTAACCCGTTGGGACTGCATGCTGCCTTCCCACGAAGATGGATTGAGGAGGGGTTGGGAGATCGAGGTTTTCTGTCTGTCAACAGCTGCGCTGCCCGTGCCTGGCCCTCGCCGGCCCGCGCCCCGGAGCGGGGAGCGGCGGGAGAGCGCGGAGCTGCCGCTGCCCACTCGCGGCGGGGACGGACCGGAGCCTCGCGGGGGACAGAAAGGGTGCGCGGCCCGGCGGGCAGCGGCGCAGACCCCCGCGAAACCCGGAGCAGGGGAGGGGAGGGTTCCCCCCGCGGCTAAATCAGCGCGGGTGTCCCACGGGCTCCCGCGGCGCTGTGCGGAGGGTGAGCGCAGGCAGGGAGCGGGTGACGGGCAGCTCTCACTGCCCGCGTCGCGACTCCGCGCTGGCTCCGCAGCCTGGGGGGGAGAACCGCGCTAATTCCCGTCCCGCGGAGCCGTTTCGGCGCTGGTCCCACGGCACTCGGAAACAGCCGCCTCTCCGGTGGCTCCTTCTGCGCCACCGGCCACACAAATATTTATTAAATGCCTTCATTCGTTGCTTTCTAATTAGCGGCGCCCGAATCCGTCTGCTTTGTCTTGTTCGAGACGTTGCTTTTACGTGAGCAACATACATCAAAGAAAGAAAGAAAAAAAATAATTTAATTAAATTTTCCCCGCGAGCAGGGCGAGGTGAAAGAAACCAAAACGCAACACACATCCTGAGAGATAATCTCTAGCTTTTGCTCTCCTCTGCCCGCTTTGCCCAGGGTTATTCATTCCGATTGCCCCGCTGTTACTTATTTCCGTGTATTTATGTTTCCCGAAAGTTACACTGTTTACGCAAACTCTAGCGAGGGGACTGTGGCAAAAACTTTGGGAAGGATGTGAAAATGAATGTGGTTTGACAGTGCCAGCGCTACGGCGGAGCTCGCATCTAAATAACACTCTTCGTCCGAGCGATTTGAGTGCGCTTGAACCAAAAAAAAAAAAAAAAAAAAAAAAGAAGAAGAAGGAAAAGGGCACACTCCAGGAGCAACGTACTTCTCTCGGTGCTTCGGTGCTGCCGAGGAGCGGGTGGTGGGAACTCGCCCGTGTTTGCTCCGCGCCGGCCCGCGGAAAGCTGCAGCGCCGGCCGGAGCCCCCGGGCGGGCAGAGCCGGCTGCTGCTCAGGTGCGCGGGGCGGTGCGGAGCAGCAGGTGGGCCAGGCCGGTCCGCTCTCGTCCCCCGCGGATTGGGGCCGCGGAGAGGACTGCTGAAAGGAGAGCGATGCGAAAGTAGAGGGCTCATTAACGCGGTGCTAATTGATCCTCCCCTCCGCGCCCATCCCCTGCCTCCTCCGGGGCACGTCTCACAGGCTGGGCGCGGGGTCCCCGGGAGCGCCTCAGCCCCGGGGATCCCTGTCACCTGAGGCCGGGCCAGGCCCGCTGCCCACCGCCCGCCGCGGAGCCCTTGCCGGGCGCTGCAACAAGCGGAGCGGTCGCCAGCGTCGTTTTGCCACCGTGCAGCCGGGTCTGGGTCTGTTTTATTTTCCTCTTGCACCGGTCTCCGGCGGGATTACCGTGCGGGAAGGCGGCACGGCCTTGGGCTTTGACCGCTCTGCAGCGCGCACCGCAAAGAGGGAACTGCGGGGTGGTTCCTGTGCTGAATGGGAAATCAGCCACCGGCGGGATAAGCCCTGATGCTCGGGAAACGCGCTCGGCCGGGTGTCGGAAAGGAGAGCAGGCATCTTTTTTTTCAGTTTGTTCTTCCAGACGGTTTATGTGAAAGAAAAAAAAGTCCCTTGAAATTGCGTAGTGAAGCGCATTATTTTACGTTAAAACACGAAGTCCCTCGGCACAGTGTTTAGCTTCACTCCGGGGAGTTAACTCGTTCCTCGGCGTCGCGGTGTCGGAGGCGAGAGGGGCTGGAGGTGACCGAGCCAAACTGAGCTGAGCCCTGCCGCCCTTCACCGGCTCCGTGACGCTGGAAGCCACTCGCCGGGGCTGCTTCCAGTGTGTCCCTTCATACATGGTTTATAAAAACCGATTCCCATCTGCTAGCAGCTTCTCAGAAGCTAAATAACCTGTTATTATCGGCTGTCTGAGTTTACCACTTGCCACTGGGGTAAAGCAAAGGTAACTTTCTAACAATAAACTTACCCCCGGGGGTGGAAATGAGATTCCGGGAGGCTGCTGATGTCTTCCTTGGATTGTCCTAAACGTAACGTTTTGCATAGTGGCTTCCTGGTCATTAAAACGCCACAGAATTATTTGTGGGGGTTCAAAGACAAGGGGCCCCATGCTTGCAGGAGAAGAGAGATACTTGCTGGATTTTGGGAGTGGGAAACAGAGACCTTTCTTTAAGCAAGCACTTACTTTTCTCCTAAATCACTTTTCAAACCCAATTCACCTAATCCAGATGCCTCTTCCCCACTAGTACAAAAAATAATGTGTTGCTGGGGCTCTGGGATGGTTGGCAAGCTACTGATTCCCTAGGTATAGGAAAGATAGACTGAATGCAATTCAGCAGATGCAAACAGACAGAGACTGGCTGAGAGATTGTCTTCCTCCAGAAAGTAACCTGGCAAGATGCTGACGTTATTGACTTTGGAGTGGGGAAGGAGGTGTCTGATAATCAGCTCACTCTCTAACTTCCTTAGATTTATAGATCAGGGCCTCCCTGTCACTCCTGAAAATATAATCATGCTGGCAATAAACCCTGAGGGAAGAATGAGACAGCAAGTGTTTTTTCTCAGGGGTAACACAGTGACCTTTGAGTTACATGCTTAAACGAGCCATGGTTTTATGGCAAGCTCAGTGCCGGTCTACTTGATAGCCCTGTCTTGGTTAAGGTGCCATAGCTGTCCCAGCACATGCAGGGCTGGCAGCATGTCCCACATCCAAAGTGGAGAAGGGCCCAGGGAACAGTGCCCTGCTCTGGCTCTGAAACTGCTGCCACAAGGCACAAGGTTTATTTTAAGATACGTAGTTTGCAAGAGGGGAGATATCTGTCTCACTGTGTTTCTCCAGATGGGAAAACTGCACCAGAGGGACTGGTTTTTTTGTTTTTTTTTTTTTAACAGAAACATTTCCTGTCTTCTTTGGAAAAATGTATTTTATGACCATTTTGCTGTGCAGATTTCTCCCTCTCTGGACATTGCACAGAGTAATGCAACACCTTCAATCTGTGGAGCAGATACCTCTTGATTTCTTTATCTCAGAACATGCATTTATCTCTCTTCAACCTGTTCTTGCTCTTCAGTGAAAACTCACCTTTTTACAAGCTGTCAAACGTAACACTAACAGCTGAGCATTCCTTCAGGGAAAAAAACCCCACACATATTTACTTAAAAATCACTTAGTATTTATGGCTCCTTGATTTTTTATTAGCCTTTTAACCATGTCTCTCACTTTAACACTTTAACAATCCAGAGGGAAGGGGCTCTCTCCTGCGCCTGTAGCAGATATATCCATACAGAAAAGTGGAAAAGTGTTGTTTAATTGTTTCTAGTATTTCTGATATTTAAGGCCATTTTTGAAAAAGTAAAAGACCCCACTTCTGGGTGTGCCCTCTGCTAAACAAGTATTGTTTCCAAATGCCATGGTCTATCTGGTGATAAGCAGGATTCAAACAAACAGCACAAAAGGCTGTAAATGCAACTGCTTCTACAATCCCATTCTGCAGAGAAGTCACCGTTTCCCAAGGGACCTTTGTTTAACGAGGAAAAACACAATCAAGAGATGAAAGTTTGGCCCTTTGACACAAAGATGGCCCAAGCATCGAAGCTCTCCTTCACTTTCTTTCCTAAACTCAGTTGAGTAACCCCAGCCTGCCCACAGTCTGGCAGCCGAAAGGAGGATAAGTGCAACTAAGTGGTATCCATCTTAAATGGCACAAGTGGTTACTTTGGCCAAAAGCTTGACAGACTGAGAGGAATTTCAAAGAGGCCCAAGGCAGCCACGAGAATGGGTAACAGCTTGGGAAATGTTAAACAACAGACACAAGATTTGAAAAACACATTCACTGAGTTGCCTCTCAATTTGCTCTAGTGACTCAGGATGGAAATCTGGACATCACTGTGGATAACACAGTGAAAACCTCTGGTCAAAGGGCAGAGACAGTAAAAGAAGCTAATTAAATATTGGATAGCAAAGGAAAGGGGAGGCAGGCGTGGGAGAAAGATTTACATAAGCTTTGTCATCATGTAGATCAGCGGGAAGCCCCTGCCAGGAATAGGATCTCAAAAAGAAAAGAGCAGAAATAAAATGGCTCAGGGAAAAGCAACAGGACTTGTCAGTGATCTAGACAGCACTGATGTTTGAAAAGACCACGGCTGCTTCAAGAAGTATGGGATAATCTGAGGGTAAGATGAATAACACAGATGTGTAAAATAAAATGGATGCAATAGAAGATAGATTAGGAACTTCTTGGGCCTCATGACTTGTATGAGTAATACATAAACAAGACAAGAGGAAATGGAAAAGAGATCTTAGGAATTTTCGGTACAAGGCAGTGTTAACTTGTGGAACACTATCATCAGATGCCATTAAAAGCAAGGTCTTGATGGAATTAAAAGAAAAAATATAGATGGATAGTGAGAGTTTTGTTCCAAATGAAAATAATATTTTTATATTATTGCATTTGGAAGCAAAACAAATCTTCATCTCTAAGCTTATGCAACCGAATATTTAGGAAGAAACATGATTAACCTAGAAATGTTATTTTTGGCATTTTTTGGTCTTCTCCAGAAGTAGCCACTAGTAGTCATAATTTGAAGTTGAATACTGGATACACCTTGGACTGAGCTAGTATGACTACTGCCATGTTTTTAAATCTCTCCTGGAGCAGCTTTCTTTCCTGGACAGCTTTTAGTCCTGATTGCTAGCAGCAAGTCTTGAACAGAACTCACAGAATAGAAGTACTGAACGTGACATTAAAATAGAACAAATCAAATAATATTCTATCTTTTCCTCTATATTATTACAGCATGTACGTGAATTAGGATGTCTCATTTAGTGTCAGAAAAAATATTAAGTCTCCAGATTTTTGAAGATGGGACTGGGAAATTCTTGAAAATATTACCCACTGCCTAAACAATAATGTGTAATGTATAAACTGTTACATCTTTGACCTATTCAAAATAATCATGAATGTTTGTGTGGGTCTTCACATGTGGCAGAGTCAGTTTGAGTTTCCCTTCCAATTCAAGTAATCAGTACAAGAAATCATTATATTTGTGTTCTAATTTGGGTACTTAGATTTGTTTTTAGTGGAACTAGAAAAGAGTGCAAGCACAAAACATAAAATTTCTTTTAAACTACAAAGAGAAAAGTGCTGTCCTTATTTTTGTTCCTTGACTTTTAGTAAACATAAATTTAATTTACCACATCTGGGCAGCTTGCACACTATCAGATAGTACTTGCATATCCGGTGTTCTAAGTACTCTGGACAAATACAGTGACTTAATAAATTTTTAAGAAAAATCTCAAATTAAATAAACCCAACAGCAACGACTGACACTCATCAAATACCTTTACAAACCTGCAACACTATTTCTTTGCCCTTCCAAACACCCACCTATTTTAGGCAAGAGGGAAGAAGAGTAGGGGAGGTGTACCCTGAAAGAAAATACCATTGGTAAATTCAATCTATTTGAACCTTAGAAGAAAAATAAGCAGAAAATTTCCAGGGCTCTAAGACTGTAATTTCTCCCTCAGTACAGACTGAGCTTCAATATCAGTTCCTCTGCCAACTGAAATTACTTAACTGGACTCTGCAACTTTGAAACAAGTACTTCCAATGTGGGATTGCTGAAACAGGTCACAAACCCGAAAACATCCATACTTGCAATCACTGGGACACGGTGGACTGCTTTACAGAGAAATATTATTTACCTTGTGCAGAAACAGTAAAGCACAATATCCTGCCCGAGGTTATAGGCTAGTTCAGGAAAAGAAACCTCTAAGTGCCATTGGGAACACCACCTTTCCACACTATTTAATCCAGCCCACCCACCTCACACAGAACCACATATTGTCCATATCAGTTGCCATTATAGCTGCATGACAAAAAAGGGTGTAGACTGCCCCAAAGCACTTTTCCTTCAGCTCTTTTTCAGAACAGGATGCCATTTAGATTCATGCATGCCATTAACATAAATAACCTCAGAACTACTTAAATCCCAAACAGAGTTTTCAAGCGTTAGGAAACAAAAATGTGTGCCAGATATTCATTTTAATTTATCCTTTCCTCCTGTTTTTCACTTATAAACTTTGGTAAGGCAGCATATTGTGAAAACTACATAAAGGGCTAGTTTTTCGTTTGCTCATCCTTCCCTTCACTGCCCAGCACCCTGGCAAATGTTCTCTGCGTACCTTGACATGCAAACGCAGGTTGCTTGCCTTGGATTATTCTGCTATTGATTACTAAAATACTTTTTGTGCTAAGGAGAACTTCTCCCTGTAATTTTGAGTCTGGAAAGCAATTTAGCCAGTCGATTTTAAGAATGTGTTCCACTTGTTTGAGATCACTTTTTCGATGATAGAAAAAGTCAACAAAGTCGCCCGATTTACTTTAATCATCATGGACACTTGATGGACAGTCGACCTGATATTCCTTTAATTCTAGCCTTTTGTCAGTAGAACTGATGTTCGTTTAATTGCGCATATTTAAGTTAAAATACCCTGTGATGAAAGTGTGCCAACACATAAATTAATGTCTCTTTTTAAACTATAAAAGAAAAAGTAACGTTCCTTCCTCTCACTTTCTGTATTTTCTGCCCTTTTCCTTTTGTTTTCAGAGCAGCTGAAGGTAAAAGACCTTGATAAAAGTTTAGCAGTGGGGGCAGGGGAGGAGAGGTAGATAACATTATTACAGCCCCTTGCTCTGTTTTGTTAGGACAGATTTAATCTTTGGCAGCATGAGAAGATAGGTCTGATCATCTCTTCACTCTCTCTTCTTTTATCTGGATTACTTTTGACTCTTTTCAGGGATGATATCTTCCTATTCTTATTTGGTAAATTAGGCTATTGTTTCCCGGTATTTCACTTATTGTAAAATGTTTGCTTTCTTAACTTCAGGCCATTGTTCCTGGGTAGTGAGCATGCTGTCACTGGAGAGGGGGTTCAAGGAGGGAACTATGTAACTGGGGACAGATTCTGCTATATTTTGCCAGTTAACAGTAGCTTGTTGTTGAGTGCTCTTGATTTCATAGCGGTTTCTAGTAGAAAAAAACATGGATAGAAGGGGTCAAAATCGGCCTTGTAATTGAAGGAAAAAATGAGAAAAGATAATTAATATTATGGAATATGAAATAGTCTCAAATGGCAATTCAATTTTCAAGTTAGCAAATACTCAGAATAACAGGCCATGAACTGGGTGTTTTTTGAGAGAGCATTTATTCACAGTCTGATTTATTAGTACTTCTTGTTGCCTTATGATAAACACTTACAAAAAGGAAGAAACACAAACACAAATGTCACGGTCATTTTTGTTTCACTTAACACTGAGTTTTAAAGCTAACAGTTGTAGTTCAGAAACAGAAACCTCAGGACAGAATACTAAAATGTGTGGTGCTGGGACTTTGTTTGTTGCCACTGGAATGTATATTCTGTGTGGTAAACTTTTATCTAGTAGTGCTTTGAAAATAAAAAACCCAAAACAAACCCCACTGTAATTATATTTTGCTTGTTCACGCTGAGTAAAACATGCCAGACACTTAGGGGGAGCAGGCTGAGGTACAGAGGAACCAAGTACAAGCATTTGCCAGTACTTCACAGTGTGTGCAGCCTGATTGCTGTCACTGGCATCAGCCATGCTTCAAGAAAACCCAACGGATTGCTACTGTGCTTGTGACAAGGGCTTGGGTGTATTATAGATGATGAACATGTGTTGTGCCATGTTTGATGACTGTTGAGAGAAGGCTGTTGAGTGAAAGAGCTTACATAAAAGCAGGGACATAATGCCAATTGGCTTACTCAGCACAAGGTTGTCTACACACAGAGCATGTGTAGCTATAAATTAGTGAAGCAAAGGCTGCTCTGTCTTTGAGGAACTGTTGGGAGCTACAAGTTCCCTTATGTGGTTAATGACCACCTGCCCACAAGCATCATGCAGGTGATGGGTATTTCACAGGAGGCATATGGAGAGCTTCTTTGGAGAAGGTTACTGCTCTTTTCTGGTTCTCTTCCCTCCAAATTGAACAGCATCAACATTTAGACCAGAGGTAGTCTTGGAAAATCTCATACTTCATACAGGAGGGTCATGTCCATGAGAGTAGGGTGCATACAGTAGAAGCAGGGAGCAAGACTGAAGTTGTAACTCCCTTTTCTTTTTTAATTGCTCTTTCAAAATGAAGCAGGGAGGCAATGGCATTTGATATACCTGTATCGAGCATGCCTCCAGCCCTGGAAGTGTTTATTCTGAGCTCAAAAATAATGCTGCTGGGTCAGGTCCATCCCTGGTGTCATTGTGGGACACTGGATTTGCTGTTGGTTGGGTATTGAGCAGCCTGTGTCTGTACGTGTGTGTGCAGAGTGTTTTGGTGGGACGCATGGAAAGGCCCCACAGAGGCACTGTCATGTTCCTACGCCAGATGCTGGCAATCACCCGAGGAGACCCTCGCTGTGCAAGGCATGGAGACGACACTCCAGTGGGATTTTCACCAACCGCTTTAAATAAACTGACAGAAGGGATCAAGCAGGTCGAGGGGGGATGGGATGCATACAGGATCAGTCCCATCAGAAACCAGAGGAAGGGTTCCTGTCTACAGCTCTCAAACGCCCCATTCCTACCAGTCCCTCTGCCACACCCCTCTGCTGCAGCGATTCGTGCCCTTCCCCAGACCGGAGCTCCCACGGACCCGGCTATATTTATATTATTCTCATTTTTTTTCTACTTAAAACGGGAAAGGCAGGCTGACACGAGCAGAGCCGCTCCTGACGACCCCCCGCCGCAGCGGGCTCAGGAGCGGCCCCGCTCCCCGACGAGATGCGGAGGGGGCAAAGCTTAGCCCCTCAGTCCCCTCCGGAGCCGGGGAAGGCTCGGGGCAGCGAGTGAACTATTCGCTGCGAGGGCTCCTGTCAGGCTCTGCGGCCCCCGGGGAGCCCCTTGGCGGGGCCAAAGTGAAAGTGAAGCGACTCCCGAAACCCTTTGGGGGTGGCGGCAGGAGCCATGTGACAGCCGGGAAGCAGCCCGGCCGCACGGAGGGCGAATAACGGGAGGCGGGGGTGTGCGTGGATCATTTCCGAAGGCTGCGGTGCCCACTCCCTCCCCGCCCGCCGCCGGGGCCGCGCCGTCCCCCGCTCCCTTCTCTCCGCTCCACGCAGTCCCGCACCGCCCGCATCCCCCTCCGTGGCCGCAGTCGCGCCCGTCCCTGGAGGCCAGGCGGAGCAGGGCTGGGCTGGGCTGGGCTGGGCTGGGCAGGACAGGGCGGGCGGGCGGCTCCCGCTCCCTCTCTCCCTCCCTTGCTTCCCCTCCGCCGCGTCCCCCTCAGGCGGGGCAGGGCAGGAGCGCGCCCCGCAGCGCTGCCCCCGGGAGGAGGGACTGGGACTGCCCTTCCCGGCATGGTCACAGTGGCTTGTTAGGGTGGTCGCCTCTCCCCCACTTTTTTTTTTTTTTTTTTTTTAATTTTAACTACTATTTTCAATTTCCC
>JAWWTY010000106.1:71529739-71568108 GCA_035222235.1 Margarornis squamiger | reverse complement strand
GCGGAGGGGCGGCGGGGGCGCCTCCGCTTTGTCTGCGCGGGCGCGGCGAGCGCGGCTGCTGCACCTTTGCCGGGCGCGATGCTGCGAGGGGCCGGGGCAGCCGCAGGTAAGCGGGGCGGCGGCGAGGGCCGGGCGGGGGGCAGGCACCGGGGCCGGGGGGCGGGCGAGGTGCCGGCACGGAGCCGCCCGCCCGCCCCCGGAGCAGCCCCGCTCCTCACCCACGCCGGCGCGGCCGGCCCGGTTTGTGCCTTCCTTTGTTTTATTTAGGCTGTCTGTAAAAACTTGTTATCACCATCACCCGAAAGGACACCTCCTCCCTTCCCCCCATCCCCAGCCGAGACCTCAGGGGTCTCAGACCCTTCCCGGATTGCCCCGTGATTTGAGTCTCCCCGTTCCTGCCCGGTATTAAACCTGTCTCCCGCTCCGTATCATCCCTCTCTCCAGCCTGCTTATCCCGCTGCCCTCCGGAGTCTCCCACTCCAACCTTTCTGCCTATTTTGATTTTGTTTCCTTCACCCGCCTCTCCTTGGTTTCTAAGGGACTCCCCTCCAACCTGTCTGTAGGTATGTTTGTGTAATCAGACACTGAGAGTAGCTGTCTGCCGAGGAATTAACTCGGCAACCCCCAAAGCTTAGTTTGCATTCAATAGAGGTGTTTGTTTTTCAGGTTTAAACCTCCAGACGGGTTGAAGAAATCGCCCGAAAGGAACCACTTGGCAAATTTTGTTTTCTCTCTTGAAATCCCACTGGACGTGGCGCAGGTGGGGGTTCGGGAGGGGAGAATTTTGGGGAGTGGGAGGTGGTGGTGGGATGGAGAATGACCAGGGGCTGAGTGGTGTGGGAAGAAGGTGGAAAGGGCTTAAAACTTGGGAGAGTGGAGCCGCGCTTTCTCCCTTCCCCTCCTCTGAGGAGGATAGCTCAAGGCTCTCGCTCTTTTTCGTTAAAAATAAATACTACAGAAGTTGGCAAATTTTGTAGTTTTAGAGAAGTAGATTCTCTCCAGGATTAACGTAAAAAATGTTGATGTTTGAGGAACTGCTCTTGCTCAACCCGTAAATAAAGTGGAGATGTTGACAGTTTGTCTAGCCTCTGGTAAACGAGAACAAAAAAACATTTCATTTCTTGAAGGGCATCAATAATTGTGAGGGTGGGAGAGAAAGGAAGAAGTTTAACTATTAACCTTTATCTGGGATCGTAAATGAGTTGAAACTCATGTTTCTGAAGCTTCTTTTATACATTTGCTTTTCCCCTCTCTTCCTTCCTTCACTGGAGATGGTTAGAGGTAAATGAAAATGATGATGCTTGCATTAATTGGGCAAGCAGGCGATTTTATGGCTCACTAGTAAAAAATAAATGCCACGGGAAAGTTGCTGTTTGTAGTGCAAGCGGTGGGAAAGTGGTCTGGAGGGTGGGGGGTGGATGGGGGGGCGGTAAAGCAGCGTGACTGGCTGCGGGTTGTGCTTTTAGTTTAGAGGCGTTTGGATTTGTGTTTCCAGATCATTCACTTGAAGACGCCGAAGGACAGTTTGTGGAAGGTAAGAGAGCCTCTTCCCCAACACTTATATCCTGCCCACGTGTGCTGTGCGTACCTGGGTATTTGCCTATCGCTGAGGCCCTCAGTGCCAGCATACTCGTGCTGTGAAGTGATAAAATAGGAAATGTCGAGCTGTTGCTGGCCACAGTGTGGATACTGTAAAGCACAGCATTTTTTAGCAAACAGATAAGCTGCTTTTACACATTGAGATGCTTGGTAAACTGATTAATTCCTCCCTTCCCAAAAAAGGGATATCCTTTCTTTTCTTAAGCAGGACATATCTTAGGAAAACGGGAGGCAAAGAGTGTAATGACAGAGTTTCTGTTCTGATTGTTTTCTACACGTGGAAGTAATATGCCTAACTTAACAAGTAGATTGTTTCCAACAATGATGTTAGTATTAATGTTGGTATGAATTGGGGAGAAGAATTATCCTTGTGCCTTCTTAATTGCACCTTTCCCAAAAGTGGTGTTTTGTTATTTTGTGGCACAGTTCTTGCCAGAAGTGAAAAAAATTACTATTACTGCTTTTGAAAATAAACTTTCTCTAGCCACCAGAACTTTTCTCCTTCCTACAGGTTTAATAAAGTGAAAGCAGGAGATCCTGGGGAGGAGGCAAGGGTGGAAGAGATATGGGATCATAAAATTTGGCAGAGCAAGTGATTGAGGGGGATGACTTTGTTAGCTTGTCAGCATCACAGTTACAAATAAAATATGCTTGTAAAATGCAAATTCAAGTAATTTCAAATGAAAATTGAAAAAATGCTTTCCCATTTTTTTTCTTAAGAAGCACAGCACTCGTTTGTCATTATTTTGTCATTCTCTTGTCTAGGAATCGAAAATACAAAGACTGAGTAATATTGCTTATTCTCATGAATTCCTGTAAAAATCTGTACAGCACACTCAGTTTGGAGCGAGTTCCTCTTCTCCCACTTTAAATGAGTCCCTGCCAGAAACAAGTGTGTTGATATACTGATCTGAAGGACTCGGGCAGGATGCCAAGTCAAGCAATTTAAATGACATGGTTAATAGTGTCTCTACTGTCCTTATCACACAGTAGTTGTCTTTAATAAACTCAGTGACTTCCATGTGATAATCATGGTTGACAAATTAACTGTAGTCCTAGCTCTTGTGTTTAGATGAACTCTCTTTTGCATTGATTCATAAATATGAAAAGCTAATTACAGATGGAGCGTAAGAATTTGCAAAATATACCTCCCTCCTGTAAGTTTGCCATCTCTTTCAGACAAATAAGAGCCATATAGATTATCTGAAAAAAATTTCTAAAGCTAAAGTATTCCCATGGATTCTGTTGCTAGCAGTGCAAATTTTTAAAGTATAATAATAAATGTATGTGGGACACTGCATCCTGCTATCAAACACTTCAGAAGAGGAAACAATTTTACATAAATTAGGTAAGCCAGTTTAATATACTAACAAATTAAAACACAGTGTAACTCCTGTAAGCGTTTTGGATAGAAGTGAAAAAGATTGTTCCATCAATTTCAATTTGAAATAAGTAACCTTTAAAAAGCAGCAAATACAATCTCAGAAGTATGCACACTGGTAAACAGCTGTTTCACAGTGGGAGTTTTAAAGTTCTTTGGGTACCTCTGGTACTTATACTGACTTTTCCCTTTATCAAATTAAAAGATTACAGCATAATATATAACTATGGAAGAAGAGGCAGAGTAGTACAATTGACAGTTTAACTGCAAATTGCATGTATGATTGCATAGTTTATTATTTTTTTTAAGGTTTGATTATAAAATATCAGTGCTGAATCTCATCTTCTTGATTTTCAAACCTGCTAAATTTTGCCAAAAGCTGAAGAAGTGCTCATGTTCTCAGCAGCTGTTAAAGGCTTGCTAAAGCACCTAATAATAATGTGTTCCACGTCTTGTGGCTGGGATTGAAATACAATGCTGTGTGCTTAACTAATAAGTTTGGAAATGTTCTTCTTAATGGTCAAGACTGTATTTTTGAAAATGAATACATGAATGCAGATTATTGTCACAGATTTTTATTTCTTGTGGTTTTGTTTGCAAAATTCATTCCTTTGAGACTAGTGAAAAATAACAAGATCCTACCTATGTCTTAAAAATAAAACAGATAAATAATAGTACTTTCCTAAAAGCCTTGTACAAATGAAGAAGTCTAACTGATTTTTTTTCTACTTTATGTGCCACCAATCATATTACAGTCATAATGAAAGTTAAACAATATAAGTGTTAGATTTTGTCAAAGTGAGAGACGCAACCTGAGACAGTACTAAAATGCTACCATGAAATGCCTATGGCCCAGAAAACGGGGCAAAGAAGGGAATGTGCCCTTATGTATATATTCACTGTATAACAGATTCGTTAATTTCAGTCACTCCTTGGTACTATGGATCTACCCTATTAAAATTAAATATTTGTTGGTTACAACCAGCATTTGGAAAGTGGTTTGATGATGTAGAGGCACAGTATTTCTAGAAATGCTTTTTAATAGCTGATAGGTCACTCCTTTGTGGATGCTCTGAAATTATGATAGTGGCTTTCTTATACCCAGAACGTGAAGTTAAAAGGGATGTTCATTGTTAAGCATTATAATTTATGACTTTTTTTCCCCTGCAGCCCTCCTCAAACCTGATAGCTTTTTCAGTTCCACAGTTGGCCTCATGTTGCACTTTTCTATTTGCTTTGAAGGTTGGGCGGAAGTCCTGTCAGAGTTTGCAGTTGTACTATACTGGGTAGGGCTGGGTGCCTGTGCTTAAAACCATAGTGGTGTTACTCTTCCAGAATTGTTGCCAGAATGATTCCACTTTCTTATTAAACAAAATGCTAAGGATCACTTCATAACAATGTATCACATTATAAACCACATGCTAAGCATCATATACTTGAAAAATTACATTTTGAAAGATAAGGCCTCAAAGGCTTGGGTTTTTCTGGGTGGGTTTTTTTTGTTGGTTTTTTTGGGTGTTTTTTTGTAAAAAACTGGGCACATTAAATGCATAGAAAAGCGCTCTGATTCAGAAGGATTTACAAATGTAGTTTGTCTGAACCGTTTCTCTCTAAAATATCTTTCTCTTTTATCCTCCCTTGTTTGCCACGTTCATCACTTAAGACCTGAAGTTGCTAACATGCATAATGAGCACCATCTTATTACTGTGATGAATGCCACTGAAGTAATTGGAATAATTTTTGGTAAAGCAGTGCCCTGTGTTTGCAGAATGGACTAGCCCTTGTCTTTTAATCTCTGCAGGGCAGGGAATTGTCTTCAAAGTATTTTCTGTCAAGTGTCTGGCATGTCTATGTGTGCCAAAAAAATTATAAGTAATAACAAACAGTAGTTGACAATTTATGAAGAATTTTTTTTTTTTTTTTAATTATAATTTTGGAATTTGCCTATAGGGTGCTTTCTAGAAAAAGAAAAATGCCAGAGTGGCTTCCAGCTGGGGAAAGATGTGCTCTGATGGCAAGAGAAACTTTTAATCGAAATAGAACGCACATTTAATCGATAGTATCTTCTGTAAAGCCGTCAGGCCAAAACATCAACTAGCATAAATCTGTATCTCCACTGAAGTCTGTAGAGTGACTTATGCCAGATGATGTGAGTGTCCTTTTTGGCTTTAACAGTTTTCCTTTAATCTTCTTGCTGCTTAAACTTTTACTATGATCTGCCCACATTCCAGGAGCGTGGAAGGATGATGGGATAACGTTTCCTTACTTTCCTGCTCCTTTTAAGCCTTTGGAGGCTTTTCTTTTGTGTGATGGTGTATGCTTTATTAGTTATATGTGCTCTAGTGTTCCCTTCAAGCCTGTGAAGGTAGCTGCCCTCCTCAAAATCACACCTGCCATTATGTTCAGAAAAAATCTACTCTGCATGCCAGATGCAGGTGTATTGTAAATAGCTTCCTGATCAGGCTGTATTTGTGATTAAAGGTTTCTAAACACTGTTGTTAGTAACACTGTTAAAAATTTCTGCCTTGAAGAAGGTTAGAAACACTACTTCCCACATTTATTTCCCAGAATAATTTTATCGTGTCTGCCAAGGGCCCCAATATTTTTGTTACTAAACTGCATCATTCATATGAAGTAATTGAAAATGCTGAGTGTGTATGTCTTGTGTGGTGACATGACTTCGATGATATTTGAGCAGCAGAGAGGAAAACTAAATTTTTTTTTTCTTTTTCTTCCAAATCTCTGATAAACATTCTTGAAGGCAATGTTAGTAAACTAATTCTTGTTAGATGTGGGAAAACTGTGAGTAGAGAGTCACTCATTTTCAAATGTTCAAGCTAAATCTTTTTGTTTCCCATTAAACTATAATGCTATTTTTAGAATTTCAGCATAAATATTTTTAACAAAACTTGCTTTGTTAAGTAATCTAGAAAAGTAATCAAGTTTCTTAGATGACTGCCCAAAATTGATGGTTTTGAGGAAGGATGGGATACTTGTGAGTGTGTGTGAGATTTGAAAGCAACAGAGAAATCATAAATCCTAAAACACATAGCACACAGTCACACTCTGAGGAGAATGGTATTAACTGCTTAATCATACATTTTTGCTCAAAATTCTTCTCACCCTACGTCCAGTTTTTCCTGATCTTCCTACACTAATAGTATCTTCACTGAAAAAGAAAGTAATAAGATGAAAATGTTGTGCCCAGATGGTGTCCTGCAGAAGGTCACATACAAATGTGCCTGATAGAGAGTGGACTCTGCAAGTGGAAATGAGCATATTCCCTTTCCTTTGAACTGACTGGAAAGTTACTTTCCTCTTTCCAGCTTGCCAGTTCTTCCATAGCTATAAAGGATCGTAGTAACCAAACCTTTCACCAACATTTTATTAAAGCAGGAAATATATGTAATTACAACATTTCAAGTGACTCAATAAAGATAGAAAACCAATAATGTATGCAATAATTTTAGTTTTTACCGGCGCTCAGATGTCTATTTCCTTTTCATTTGTAGTTAGGAAAAACTTTGGATGGAAAAGGGCAAGAGTTGATGCCAAAAAAGTAAAGCACGCTTAAAAGCCTGGCTTGCATTTTATTTTCTATCAGCAATGCTTTCTCTGCAGAAAGTGAAAATGTTCTAACAAAACTCTAAACTGGACTGTACAGCTGTAAGAGTGAGCTATTTTCAAAAAATGTGTGTCTCTTCAATATACTTCCATCCTTCCATCTTGTACAAGAAGGCATCTTGGTTTTGTATCTTTTTTTTCTTCTTTTTTTTTTTTTTTTTGTCAGAAACACTTTGCAGGTCTTAAATTAGTCCTAGTGGGACATCAGCTCCAGTTGAGCTTTGACAGTTCAGAGCAGCTGAGTATCTGATATAATACTGACTTGAGAGCCTGGTCCTGCTAATGTGATGTTGTTAGATTTCATAGATAGCATGTTATAGTAAGGAAAACTGAACTTCTAGATGTTCATCCAAGAATTTCTTAAAAATACAAATTTATAATATGCTTTCATACGAAAGGGAAGTTCTATTATTTCACTGGTTTTAGTGGTTTTTCTTAAACTTCTGTATGGTATTTACAAACTGCAGCTAGTGATGAAGAATTGAATGCCATAAACTTGCATCATAGATTCCTATGTCTAATGGTGGTTTTACGGTTGCAAATACTTCACTGGAATTTAATTTATAGCTAAAATAAAATAATTTTCCTGTTCAGATTTCTGCTGCATATTTTGAAGATGGTTTTTTCCCCCCTACTTCTTTAATCAAATTGCAGGAGTGTACAAAAGAAAAGAGGTGGATGTAGGGAAGTGATTTTGAGAAAGTAAAAAAAAGAAAGTTATTTTCTAAGTGAAGATCAGTAATGCTAGAAATTATTGGGGTTTTATGATCTTTGTTCCTAAAGAACAAAACAAACACCCCCAAAAGTGTTTTTTTTTCTTTAAGTTTTATAAATGTTGTAAAGTGGCTGAAGAAATTATCTATTATGTGTTGCTCTTATCTTGTATTGAGGATTTTTAAAGGCTAGATCTCAGAGGATTTTATATACCAACCCAAATGATTCTATAATTCTGTATTAACTACAGATCCCTCCCAGCCAGTCGCAAAAACTCTGCATGATGCCGACTCCTGTAAGGTTTTTGTTTATAAGCAATTTGAGTAATATATTCGACACACTACATTGACTAGCAGAACACCAAAAAGTTTGGCGGGTTGGGATTTTTATCCTTCCACACTTGCTCTGCAGTAGTTTTGGGCAAGTTAAGTGTCCAGTTATATGAATCTGCAGCGGGAGGGGAACACATGGGACGGTTCAGACAGAAAGTTGTTCGCGTGGGTGTGTTTGCAAGATCAGAGCGTTGTACTGAAAGTTGGCTCTCGAGATTTCAAAATGAAAGCGTATTAACCTATAAGCTTATAAAAAGTCATTCAATGTCCAACACATGGACAAATTCCTAAAGTCTTTTACATGCTTTTATGCTATGACTTCCTATTCTGAGTTATCAGTTGGAGAATGAAATAAAACCATTCCAGTGAAATTAAAAAAAAAAAATCTGATCAAAGCAATTGTTAGAAATTACACTATTTGATAAGATCATCTGCTGAAAATAAAGGGGGAAATGAGATCTGACAGAGGTAAAACCAGGTAAATAGCTTTCAGCTCTGCTTTTGTTATTCAAGAAGAAAGAGAAACAATAGGTGCTGTTTAGAGTCAGGAGCTGCCCTTCTAACCTCTGCTGCTCTTAAAATGCCTGAAGGTTATTGCATGGCTCACGGTGGCTTTTATGCTTGCAGTTCAACTTTTAATTTTCTAACAAAAGGATATGCAGTACCAGCCTGCTGATAAACACTGTGCAGAGCAATCAGAGAGAAAAACGGGAAAATTCTTCACGTTTTTTTTTTTTCTTTTCCAGTCACTGAAGTATACGGTCATACTTTTAACAGAAGAGCACCTCCTCCTAAGTTAAGCTACCAAAGCTGGAAACTTACTTTTAAAAAGTAGGAACATTATTTCTGTGATGATGGGATGTGCTTTTGCATTCAATAGCCCAGCCCAAACAGATGATTTGTTGCATGCTGTAATGGGGAGCAATCCAAACATCCACAGGGGCTGTATCTATTTCAACAAGATTTTTAATTCTTGCTGCACTGGCAAAACCGAGTCGTTTTAGCCTTAAATCCAACTTTCTCAGCATCCGAACTCCAACTGCCTGGCCTAGAAGTGTTTCCACTGAGCGTGAGAAGCACCCTTTCTCTGCTAGCTGTAAAGCAGTGCACAGTGTAAGTAACAGAGAGGAACCTCATCTAGCACTTTGTCCCTGTCCTTACATGTGCTGCTTGAATTTGTTGGTGTGATCATTGCCGGTGTTTGGAATACCGTGCTTGCTGTGATGCTTTGTATTTGGATACCAGTGCAATCAGAGGAGAGAAGGGGTCTGCTTCTGAAGGTATTGTTTTCAAGCACAGCTGAAAGTAATGGAATGTAACAGTTTTAGGAATGTACACCTGTGAGTATATAATAAGAAAGTATCTGTTTGTGTATTTTCACCGCTGACATTCAGATCAAAGGTCCCCTAGGTGGTGGTGGTGTAAAAAAAGGGAAAGGGGCCACATGTCTCACCAACTCTGACCTGTCATCCTGCTTGTTTGCAAGTTTTCACTAGAAAATCAGTCATGAACCTGTTTTGATGAGGTGACTTACTTTCAGGGGTTCACTTACTGTAGATGAATATGCTGTTCAAAAAACGGCAGTGATTAAAAGACAGAATACTGTCAGCAAGTGCTGCCACTTAAATATCAAAACTGATGCCCAGTCTTGCATTGGATGGCACTGGGATATTGTCAAAAGCACTTAAAAAAATGTTGTGTTTTGAGGCAGAGTGTCACCTCTGGGTGACTGATGCCAAAAAAGATGACAAGTAAACTGAGAAACATCTTCAAGCCTTTACGAACACATACCAGCTTAAGCATCTTCGACCCTTCACAAAAACATGCCAGCTAAAACAAAAAGCGGAGGCGGCATCTGTCTCTTGCCCTCCAGCTTGCTTAAAGCTAAAGGAAATGTATTCGAAATGGAGGAGGATCCCCCAGGCCCTGGAAGTTGTTTAATTAATTATCAATTTCAGCCTTCTCATTAAATGGCTTTTATTTTCTCATATGGGCAAATTAAAAAGATGATTACACCTGGGTGAAACAATGACACCTGATAAATCCTCCTCTGCTGTTAAACATGGTTAAAAAAAAAAAAGATTTAATTTTAGATATGCAGAATAAGTAGAACTATGCTTACTTTCTTTTTATGGGGGTTATGTGGGATGTGTGCTGATACATATTTGTGTCATAATAATGTATGCTATTGCTCCTGGCAGTAATTCTCATCTTTAACCAAATGTGCTTAAATCAGAAATACTAGCTTTTAAAAAAAAATTATTAAGGTAGACAGACTTTTACCGCCAATTTTTTGCTTGCTTCATCTGATTTGATTTTTATATAACAAAGGTGTTTTAGAGGAGAGTTGAAGCTATAGATGTTATTTATTATGTTGCTTTAGTGCTGGGGCTTTGTCAGCAAGGGGGAATTTCAGGAAGAATTTTCCATTGACTCAAGGAAGCCGGCAGCAGCACTGTGAGAATTTTACATGGAAATCTGAGCATAGACATGGCCTAAGGGAAACTACTTGTGATTCTGGAGGCATGTTTGGTAAGAAGTAGTAAGCCAAGGGTGTTGGGTAACTGTGGTCATCAAGAGCTTAGCTTACTGTCCGTGCTCAGTGTGTATTGGACCTCTTGCAATCTTTTTTCAACATGTTGTGGAAAGTTACTAGCACTTTGATGATACACATTTTTCTCTTTCCCTGTGGGCTGTGCAGCTCCAGTTTGCTCTGGATGAATTCCTGGGGCACATTGTTTGCTTTTTGTATTCAGGCCTGGGAAATCAGTACCTTACTAGGCGATAAAGACTGTAGTTTGGACAGTTTGATTTAAGATATTATTTCTGAGATAGAGAGTCAGATCGAGTCCTTATTTTGCTTTATCCAGATTTATTTCACAGAAAATCACAAGCTGGATATAATTTGCAAATGTTTGCTTTAGTTGCACAGTTTTCACAGTGTGTTCTCCCAGTCGAAGGGTGGGGAAAATACTCAATAAGGCCTGTGACAGCATGTCACACAACCCTTGGCCACATGTTTTTGCTTTATTTTTTTTTTTCAGTTGGCAGGCACTAAAGGGGGTGTTAATTCGCGTCCTGCTAATTTTGCTTAGGAGGTCTATTTAGCCATCAGTGCAAAAAAAGGGTTACCAGCCTTGCTGTTGCCTATGGCAGCTGTGGTGCAACAGCAGCACGTGCTGCTATGACCACAAGGCTGGAGTATTAAGTCCCTCACAGTAAAGTCTTCAGCCCAGCTTCTCCTTTGCTTACCCATTGCATCTTCAGAATGCAGCAGCGTGGTTGCTGGTCAGCTGGTGGTACGGCATGTTTGCTGTGTCATCCCTCTGGGTTTTTTTGGATTGGCAAGCTACACAGTAGTGATTTGACTTTAAGGTGCTGCTGCTGCTGCTATATGCATTTCAAAGCTATGTGGTAGGACCTAGTTACCTCAAAGATTACTTCCAGAAGGGTGTTTGCCTTCACATGATAGCCTGTCTAATTTTCCCACTGTTACATTGATGATGAGCAGTGGTGGTGAAATATTTACCTACTGGACCCTGACCCAGGCCTTCACCTTTACCTTTATCCATCTTCAGTCATTTGACCAAAGTGGCCTTGCTCCAGAAAGTGCAGGTCCACAAGAGTTTAAGCAACCTCTTCCAGTTCCTGCCTTCAGCTTCCCTCAAGAGCTGGCTCACAGCTGATCCTGTATGACTTACTATACAGCCCTTAACCTGCAGACTAAACCATAGAAAATCAAGAAGCTTTCTGCAGGGTTATCTCCCTAAACTGGCTTTTCACAGGAGCAGACACATTCCACCACCAGTAGCAAAGATGTAATGGGAGCAGACAGCCTGGACAAGGGCGAATGATAGCACAGCCCTAGCATCAACACAATTTAGTTACCTTCAAAGTGTTGTCAAAATGCAGCTCTTTCCTAACACAGCAATTATTGCACATATTTCTAAGCAGGAAAGCCTTTTCATTGTTTTATCACATGTCTGGAAACATGAGAGAGCAAGATGGAAGCTAGAGACATTGTTAGACATCACTTTTAAAGAGGCTGGGGGAAGTGTTTATTTTAAATATTATCAAACTCCTTGTGGTTGCCAGTGCTGAGAGCTAGTCCATATCATCATATTATTTTTCTTTATGTTTCAAAATAATACATCAGCATAAGAATTCTCAAGCTGGGAAACTATACCACTTGAACTTAAACCCAAGGAACAAGGGTGCAGTCTGCTTATGACTTTACCTTTCAAATATCAGAACATTTATTTTCCTTTCCCCCCGCCCCTCCAAAAGAAGGCTAACGAACTAAAACAGGAGCTGTCTGAGTCTGAAATCGGGAATGATAAATCTTATTAAATTTATTTTCATATTTTTTTAATAAGCTGAAGTGTTGAAAAAAACCAAAATGCCAAAACGTGAATGCAACTTGTGTAACTTAAAAAAAAAAGAACAAGAAAAGTTTAATTAGAATTCCTTGCCCTGCCAGTCGTTGAAGTTTTCATCTCTTGATGTATGTGATACTAAAAGCCATCAAAAATACCTAGTGAGACAGAGAGTTCAAGGAGAAGAATAAAGGGAAAAAAGCTAAACGAGAGAGAAAGGTGGATTTCGATACAAAAATAAAGGCAGCAACAAGTGTAATTCCTTCTGTCTTCAGGATAATGTTAAAATGAGTGTAAGTTTCCTCCTCGGAGGCGCTCCTTGTCGTGTTATAATGATTCATAGGATAAAGTGATTTTTATGTCTTTTTTGCTCATATTTAAGTGGGATTTCTCTCAGATAAACAAAGTAACACACACTCAAAGTCTCTTTCTGCCTCATTTAAACACCCTACCTTATCAAAACTCCATTTCCCTGAGTGATGGATCTTGGCTCTAGATGGGAGAATGAAGTATTCAATTACCTTATTTTCATGTGCTAATGAAGCAGAATGTGGCTTTAGGGGTTTTCTTTTCAGCAAGGTAGCCTGTTTGGTTATGCACATGCCGCCTTCTTATGTTTCCTTCCCCGAGCCTGCCTACACTCAAGCGGTGGTCTTAATGGGCAACAGCGGCTAATCTGTCTGCCTGACAGCAAGCCTTGGCCTTCTTCAGCCCAGCGGGAGCAGCCCTGGCCTGTAATTAGTGGAGCCATCAAACCAAACTGTTTGGCTCGAAATGATTTCTTTTGGCACCTCTTGCAACGACTTTATATGCTGAAAATCCATGAAGGGTTTTTTTGTTGGGTTTTTATTCCCCCTGTTTTTGTTTGCATCGGTGAGTGCTGATGTGAGCTCAGAAATTCTCAGCCTGCACAGCAGCAGGTTTGTACTGTGATAACTCCAGCTGTTCTCAAATAGGAAATGTACAGTTTTTAAGTGTTTGCCATTGTTTGTTCAACTGAGTTTAAAAGTGCAGGTATATTTTTGACTGAGAGTCGGATGGTAGAGGGAAATATATTTTTATAGCAACATCATGCCGCTGCTGATACATGAAAGGCATATATTCAGCTCACACGACTTTACAGTACTGTCACACGCTCCTCCAGCATCCACAGCTTTGCTTCCATGAAGAGGTATGGGTTTAATGGGTGCGATCATTCATACCCTTGATGCCAAGCTTTTATTTAGTGCTTGGCTGAAATAGGACGTAAGTGTTCAGTGCTTTACATAATAGCTCCTTAGCCGCAGTTGCATGTCCTTTTAGCACCGTATAGTGAAAATTAACACATTTTGGGGGTTTTCCTAGCAACCGTATGCTAGGAATTACTGTGTCAACTTCACCACAGTGGATGACGGAGGGAAATAACCATCCAGGAGTTACTCACTGCCAGTTATGAAGCTGAGGAATGGAAAAGAGCAACAAATTTTCCCTTTTTTCTTCCCCCAGAGAATGAAAAAAAAAAAAAAAAAAAAAAAAGCTTTTCAAAGTACATGGAAACATATCCAAGTTAGGAATTTATTTTTTTTTTTGAGACTTCTGAAGAAAGCAAAGAATAACTTACATGGCTGTGATAGGTGTAAGAATAGTCACCTTCAATTCTTCTAGTAAGTAAAAAGAAGGAATAAACACTGAGCAGTAACATAGATTTTGTAAAGTGCACGATGCTGCTGGGCGTTCTGGTTTCTCATGATGGAAATGTAGGGCTAAAGAAACGTATGAAAACAAAAATTGGATATTCTTTTGATATAATCTTTCACAAAGGTACTAAAGGTAGTGGTGAAGTGCTGTCATGAATTACAACAGGTGAAAAAGGAAGTGAATGATAGTAGTCCTCAGCTCTCGATTCTTATTTAAGTGGAGCTTTAAAAAAATTATATTCTGAGCAGTGTGAATTAAAGGCAGAGCGTGATCAAGACACAGCCCTGATCAGTGAGGTTGTTTGGCCAGTAGTTTGAAGTTCTATATGTTAAGGCTGCTGGGGGGAGATGACTTGAGAAGTATGCAAGAAAATCAGGTAACTTAATAACACTTATTGTGTCTGAAGTACATTGCAAGCCAGATTTGATCAATGTAGTGACATTATCAGTTCCCTTTCATGGAAATAAGACCGATAACATTTTCTGCTGTGGCTGCTGAATACGGCTTTTGTGCAAATATCCCAGCCTGGGTTGCTCCCAGGAAATTCACCTCGTGTGAAGGAAATTCCCAGCATGCTTCCCCGCCTCCAGCCTTCTTCCACTTGGAGGGGAATTTCCATGCTTCTCCCTTATCTCTTGCCTATCCTATCTCCAAAGTAAGCTGAGGAAAAACAAGGTGTATTTGGAGCTCTGCAGAGCACTGCCTGCCTCTGGGAACCAGAGAAGCATACTGTGATCTGAACAAAATCACAGCAGTTCTTTCATCCCTCAAATTTTGGGAAACAGCCATGTGCTCTTCAGCTAGAGTTGTGTAAAAGAAGATTTCCTGACTAATAACTTTGTCAATATGTGCTGTTGTGGAAAGCAAAGCAATTAACTTGGTTGGTTATGAATTCAGCTTGTTGTTCTGATTAAGAGTTGGAGAGTTTCCCATTGAAACTTTTAAAAGCTTTAAATTTCTTTAATGATTCTCAAAGCACAGCATCTCAGAGCATCCCTTTCAAAATAAGATATGGGGTTTTTTTAAATACTCAGACTTTCTTTGGGAATGCTTGAGACTTCTTTTGTTTCACACTGCTTAACATTATTTATTCATCCCAAACCAAAACTTTTTCACTCTGCAGAAAAAAACACCTTCTGCCTTCTAACTGGTTTTGAGACAATTCTCCTCCTCCTCCCCTCCACTTCCTTTTCTATCTCCCTCTCTTGGATCTGAGTAAGTAGTGTCTGATACCTCAGTGTGGCTTGAATTTACTGAAGCAAACTTTCCAGAGTTTTTGGGGGAAAAAATAAAAAAAAAAAAGGAAGCAGTGTAGCAGAATGTCACTCGAAAAAGTAAATGGTAATAGTACTGCACTTGGCAAGAACAGATACTTAACATTCATTCAGAGCTGGTAGTAAATGAAAATTAATAATAAACTGCATATCTGTTTTACAAAACTGTATTTCTTATAATCAAAAGAAGTTTCTTACTTCTTTAGTTGTTTTGGGTTATAGCTTATTTCCCATGTGTTCGTTTGATTGAGAACATCTCACTAAAGTTATTCTTTTTAGCTACTGTCTCACTTTCTGGTTCTCAGATAGAGCACCCTGCTGCACCATTAATGTTGGAAACATTGCAGAGGTCTTTGTTTCTGTGAGCATGCTTACTGACTCCCTAGAAGTTTGTAAAATGGTGTGTTTTGGAAAACTTCTCTCAGAAAAACTAAATTTGTCAGTGCTTTCCATTTTAGAATTATGATGATAGAAAACAGAAAAAATTATTTTATGGTGGTAGAAGTAATATCTTTCACATTATTTTATATTGTGGAAGAATGTTGCATTCACTTTACAGTGACGTGTCTTGGACTGTGATATAGCTTTGTATGTTTAAATAGGCATAATTCCTAGGCATGAATTTAGTGCAAGAAGCAGTTATTGAATTTCATCTCACTATTGAATCTCATCTCACTCTAGAGGGAACTGTGAAAGTTGTATGATCATATAGTATAACTTTTGTATATAATAGGTATGTACAGTGTATCACCAAATGCAGGGTATTGAATTGCATTATTCAGTGCCTAACAGTTTATAAGACAGTTGAGTGTATTATTACTTCAGAGATGCACAGGCTAGCAGTCGTCCTCCTGTCTGGTTATATTTAGTATAAAATTTGTCTCTACTAAGAAATATGAAGTCAACAGTGTCAATAGCCAAGCAAAACCAGGAAGAAGTGAAAGAAGAGTACAAAAAGAGCAAAAGTCATCTCAAGAAGAGATGCCTCTTCAGTGAATTGATTACAATTGAAGATTAGCATTTAGATAATGTTGCCTCTTACATATCAAATAAACTTAGGCAGTGTGTAGTGCCACTGAGTTACATTGCGGCAGTGTAGGCAGACGTGTCTTGGGGAAACTGAAAGCATTTACAGTTAACCCCATATCACTGCATTAAATCCAACCTGCTAACTGTGATGCATAAATAATCATAAAGCCACACTTCAGGCTGTAGCGTGTTAAATTTAACTTATGTTTCTGTGTAATCTTAAGGACCTGAGCAAGTAAAGACACTACAGTAGCCTGTTCTTGAGGTGACCAGAATATGGTAAATGTCAGAAATCCACATCTGAAATAAGAGGTCACATGCTCTTTACCAAGCACAGACAAAGAAAAAAGGCTCTTTGATGTGGCTCTAGTGTAGTATCAGCTTTGTCTGTAACAAGACCTTTGTGCTTCAAACTTGATTTGTGTATAAAAGGCTGTACTGTTGGGTGGAAGGGCTGATACAGGCTTATTCTTCCTGTCCTCTCCACCCCCACTCACCTTCTGCACCTCTCAGTGATCTCTGTTTTGGCTGTCTTGAGTCTCAGCCCGGTAGTCCTCATCCCAGTCCAATCACCTAAAAACCCCAGATAATCCCATTCCAGTGCATAAACAGGAACAGCCATAACAGCAATAAACAATTGCATAGCAGCTGCCTCTTGCAGACATACCCCTCCTGGGGAAGCCAGTGGACCTCAAAAACACTGCTGCTCAGAGAGCAGTACCTGAGGTGCAAAATTGGCTTGGTGTCTCACTCTGATTCCTATCAGTTTCTATACAAACAGCAACTAATACTTTTGCTGAATGTATACACCTTAAAATTAGCATTGTCTTTCACCCCACTACTGCTCTGCTCGTACCCATTTCTGTGCCTGGGGCAAGACCTACATAATACATAAGGGTCCCTCTTTCATGTTTTCCTGTTACACAGTCTTCCTTTGCCCTGGTATTTTGTCACTGTAAAGGAGCTTGTTTTGATATACCTGATCTGATAGCATCTGACAGTGCCGCTCTTTGAGTCATAATTATTTACAAATTAGACTTCTATCCATGGATATGTGAACATGCTAAACCTTGCAATATAGTATTGTAGGCAATAGATGTGGTAGGAAAAGGATGAAATAACTAAGAGCCTCTAGTGGGGCATCTTACTTGCTCTTCTGCTATACTCTTCACACCACCACTGCCTTTTAAGTGGCTTTATGTTTTGTAAAGAATGGGTTAGGTATTCTGCTTTGTAAGAAATGTCCTTTCAGTCACATTGCTGTAATTAAGCTGTCATATGATCACTGGCCCTCCTACTTCAGCCATGAAATGGTGTTGGCTGATTTGGGAAGAAATCCTCAGCTCCTGTATAGGTACTGCACATGTTAGGGGAGCCAGTCAGAGATACATATGATGAGAGGGTTTTTATTTCTGTCAGAATTCAGGCTGTCCATGAAGATGGCAGAAGATGGGATTTGGCAGTTAGTTAAGGGCATACTTGATTATTGAAAGTTAAAGATGCCCCACACATTATCACAGCAGAATAGTGATATAGCCACTATTGCAGCACATGCATTGGCATGCTTTCTTGGTGCAACGACTTGGGATTCTGTGGGACAGAAAGGTTGCCCAGTGGGCCCTGCCTTTCTTGATCCCTGCTGCACCCAGAATCAGAACAGAGCACAGTGGGGCATCAGGTTTCCACTGGAAAAGCATTTTCAAGGTCTGGGCGTCCAGTTAGGTTGTAATGGTGTTTTATCTGCCAAGTTACTAATGTGTGGCACAGGTGAACTGGTGGTAATAGCTTCTGATTTCCCACTTCTTACCTCTCCTTCCCTGATAGTACTGATTTTCCAGCTCTGCCAATGGCTGCATTGGCAGCACTATAATAATAGTTAATGACCAGCATGGCTGTGGCTGGGGAAAATGGATATATTTGGACTTGAGGAAAGAGCTTGAGCACTAAGTTGCCTGTTATGCTTTCACCATGGGGAGTATGAGAATGAGAAGTGATGGGTAAGGTGTTCCTCCTCCCATCTCATGGACTCCTAGGGCAGGCAGACCTAGCATGCCAGGCAGGACACACTGCTCCCACAGTGAAATGTTGTCGCCTTTTATTAACCTTCTCTTATTTTTCAAAACATATGCAGAGTATTTACCATGCCATAAAAAATACACTTTGAAGAGTTATCATATGTAATTGCAGGTACCAGAATGAAAAAGGTTGTCTTTGTGAAGCTGATGACCGTGTATTTAGGAGGGAGTGAGTTGTTTTGGGTTTTGATGTTGTGATGTTTACACACTACCTTACAAAACTCAGTGCAATGCTTAATTTCCCAGCGTAAATGAGTGAAAATTCAGCCCTCCTAGGAAAGTCTTCGAATAGGGGTGTGTAAGTCAGAACTGCCAACTCATGATACCTGTGTTGCCCAGACTCCCACCATTCTGCATGTCTGTGAGGAGAGTAACACAGGTCTCCCCTCTGTCATTGGCTCAAGAAATGGAGAGAGAAGACACCAGTGGAAAAGGTGACTAGTGTGATTCCTGCAGTGGCACGTGGGCAGCAGGTGTGCTCCCAGTGACTGCCTGCCCACAGCTGGGGCTGTGAGCTGTTACAGATACCAAACAGGACAGGCAGAGGGATTTCAGAAGGCAGCCTCTTGAATTGTGTCCCTCAGACTCCTCCTATCCCTGCTGAGGTCTGTGTTAAGGAAAACAGGACTGTTTATCATGTCTCAGGTGTTGTTGTCAGCCAGCCGGTTGATTTTTCACAAATATTCCTCAGAGAGCAACATGTAATATATAGTGAAGGAGTGTTTATTGTTCATTTGTTTTTAAATAAGGCCATTAAGGCCATTATTAATTGTAAAGGGGATATTAATCAATGCAGATTCATATCTCCTGGCAAACAAATCCACCCTGTAATCTATTCCTTTTAGTTAGGTGGTTTAATATCTTTTTGTGGTAGAGCATTAGCTGCATCACATGTACAAGTCACAAATCAGTTTGGTCAGTTCCAGATTTGCTGTACAGGCACTTCAGCTCACATGAAGAACTGCTCCTCTAGGTATTGTCCTGGGAATTGCTCCTCCATGCATCAGAAATGTGGCTTTTCTCTTACCTAGGTAAGGAACAAAAGAGGAGCTGATAGAAGTCGCTCATCACTGTTAGCCATGAAACAGAGCCGTGACCTTGTTTGTTCTGAGCTAATTTTCAAACGAAGAAAGCATTGACATTTCTTTTCCCTCCTTTTAGATTGATGGGTGGAAGCAGTCCTTGGGATTTGGCTATTTTCAAAACAAAATATTTGACCTGAAAGGTAATATTTATAGCAGGCAGCTAATAGAAAACATACTTGCCCTCTCTCTCTGTCTCTTGTGTGTATGTGTGTATGCGCACTTCAGGTTCCCTTCTGTGCCTGACCTCTGCCGCACGCAATGCAGCTTCATTGACTTCACCTTCTATTCCCTTCTCCTGATAAATGAATCACTGGAAACGGTGGGGCTCGGTATGCAGGGAAGCAGGGTGCAGGAAGTTCATGGCAGTCTCGTGCCATTCTGATCCTCTGCAAATGTCCCTTCCTGCCGGAGTGATGGATGGTGTGGGGCTTCTACGTCAGTCACTTGTGAACTCTGAAGGTCACCCGGGACAGTGTATTCTCCCTTTGGAAAGAGACCCTGCAGGGATGTTGATTTAGTGACATCTAGCAAGGACTGACCCTGTCAGTCAGTGCAGTAATGTTGGGAGTGGGGAATGGTGTTAGCATTGGGTCATTGGATCTAAAGCAGGAGAAAATGATAGCTAACCTCCATAAAAGCCCTCCTCTGGGCTCCTGATTGGACCTGGCAGGTGGGAAGGGGCTATTTTGGAAGAGGTATCTGGCTGAATGAGCAACTGCAGTCCCAGCTCTCTTGCTGCAGCAAGTGCTTTGCATTTAAGTGAGGACTGGGAGAGCCCTTCTCATCTGCTTGCAAACAGGCACTCTTCATTTTTTTCCCTTGAGGTAAAAATATCAGCAGGACTGTAGGTCTCTAGGGAGCTTAAAAATGCCCATGTAATTAGAAATGGTGCCTGCAGTTTTTTGGGCTCCATGTTCCTATAAAGTTAGGATTTCAACAAATCTAGTTTTCTCATGTTTGGGCCCCTGTGCATGTCAATAAATCCATTATTGTTCAGTGAGGATTTGCTGTGATGGGGGGGGGCTCAGTGGGATTCAAGGTACAGAACAGGCAGCGAGGTGCCTACACCACTAAAATGAATACAGATGGGCAGAAGTAAAACAGTTGCAAAAGCAACATTTTGAGTGACGTGGGAAGAATCTGAGCTGAAACAAATACAATTCTGGTCTCCCTTCTCAGCCTTCACCTGAGGGGCAGTGTCAGTGGGCCTATGTACCATCGAGGCATTTGTAATACTGTAGTCTGAGCTGCAGCTGCAGACTTAACTGTATATTTGAAAACGCATTGTATTTTTTCCAGCCAAAATTGCTGATACACCAAACAACAGTTTTAAAGCTGGAGACCCAACATGAAAGTTCTGCATTTCGCAAACATCACAAAGTTCCAGATTTTGGTTCAGCCATTATGAGCTCAAAAATAGAGACCATACTGTAAGCAAGTTGGAATTTGAGTGAATTTAAGCTGAATATTTATTAAAGCTCTATTTAGACTGGGCTGTGATGAGGCTGGATTGCAGAGCTACAGGCTGCGATCAACACTCAGCAGGAGGTTATTTAGATTAAATACCAACTGTCTTGGAATGGTGGGAAAAGTTTCAGACAAAAGGTTTTTTTACTGGTTTTGGGACAAAGCTATGGGCTTGCAGTAGTATTTCAGGAATTCTGCTGGACAGATAGTTTTCCTCCTTGAAGAAATGTTCTTTTAGCATTACAGTATTCTTGAATTCAGCTACTCTCCTATGTATCCTCTGATGAATACGGTTCATATCCAATTTGCTCCTCTCCTTTATCTCCTTACTGTGAGACTGTAATCATCCTTTTGCTTTCTTTCAGTCTGCCTTTTTTTTTTTTTTTTTTTTTTTTTGGCCAAGAGCAAAAAAAGACAAGGAGGAATTATTTTTCTTTTGGGGTGGTGGAGGGGACGCTTCACAGATTTCTCATTTTTCTTGAAGTTTTTCTCCCTTTTCCCTCTTTTCCATTTTTCGTGTTGACCTTCCTTCTCACCTTTCCTTTTCCTGTGTCCTATCTAAAGGGTGGGCTTGCGCCTCCCTTCTCATCTACTCTTTTGTTTTTCAAAATAAGAATCATGACTGATTGTTTTTTCCCTTCATCATTTATCTACTTGTCCACACCTGTTTCTTTCACTTTAGTTTCCTTCAAGTTTCAGCATGTATTTTCTCTTGTTCTGCCTTTTGCTTTTCGTTTCTCCTCAGTGATTATGCCAGATCCTCTGGTTCCCACTCTCCTCCTTTCTAAGCTGCTGGCCCTGGGCTTGCTTTCTCCTGCCCAGCCCTGGCAGAGGACTTTGCAGCCTGGCTGAGCAGCCCCCACTGCTGTTGCAGTGCCACAGGCTAACTCGTGTCTTTCCGTTTCTCCCGGCACAGCGACATTTGGTTTGAGTGCTAATGTGATTTGCATCGTTTTATTTTGGGGTCAGCCCTTTCAATAACTAAGGCATGTAGGAAGCGTTGTAATGACTGTGTTGCAGTGTTAGGCTTGAACACTGCATAAAACAGGGTCCACTGACTTACTTTCAGAATGAGTGCACAGTGTATAAAAATCACAGAGAGGAAAAATGATACTCACGTAGTTAATGTCCCTGTAAACAGAATGAGTGATTCCATAAACAAATGTGGCAAGCGCCTCCCTGAAGTTAAGAAAAGCGCATGTTTCCTGTAATACTGCTTCATGTTTATATGAGGTCTCTTGTCTTTTTCTGACTCCATAAAGTGAGCAATATAATATAATGGAAATTATAGTTAGACTATTAAAGGTCTCCAGCCTTTCTCACTTAGTCAAGTAAGTGAGATTTCCTGTTTCTCATTGTCACCTGACTGCCATGACAGAGGTATTCAGTACAATTGCTAATTTTATCTAAAGTTATTTCTTCTTTTCTTTTCTGAGGCATTCTTAATTGTCACAAAACTTTCCTGAAATTAGTTGTACTTATTGGGGGGGGGGGGGGGGGGGGTTGCCTCTGTTAATTTACTTGGTCTGTACTGGAGCTTGGGGGTTCCAGGTGAGACAGTGCTTACCAAAGGAGTTAGTGGAGCTACACAGTCCTTGTCACGCAGTAAAGCAAACTACAACACCGAACAAGGGTCCTTGGCCATGATGGGCTAGAAGCAGCTGCCCTCCAAAAGCCACAGTCACACGTGTGCACTGTACATCCAGCAGGGAAGTGACTGGAAGGTGGAGATCTGGAGGGACAAGATAATCAAAAAGAGTCAAATGCTAGAGCAAAATGAACTGGCCCCATGGCCAGTGTTTAGCAGATGGGTTGGAGTGAGATACAAAGATCAAAGTATTGTGTCTGTGGAGGTGCAGTCTGAAAGGCTGATGTGTGAAGTGTGGTACTGCTCAGCACTAGCTGAGGAAGCCCAGGTGACCTCAGCTGCCAAGCGACCCGACTCTACATGGGAGCCGTGCAGGACAGGCTTGGCAGCTGGCATCTGCTCACTGCGTTAGGCAAAGAAAGTGACACAGACTTTGTACAATAGAGACACTTTACATTACTAATTTAAACAAAATTCAGGAACACAAAAATTATGAACTTTGGTAAAATAAAACTGAAAATACTGAGAGCCTTTGATCAGAATTTACTCAAGCTCAAACTGAAACTATCTTGTTTGATTTTCCAGTGTCACAGTGAAACCAAATACTCATTAAATCACTGTAACAGTATTTAACATCCTCATGTCTTTTAAGTAGTCTACAGAACTTTGTTTTCAGCAAAATAATTTCACCAAAGTCACATTTGTCATCTGAACCTTGCTAAGTAGGTTAATCAAATTGTAATTTAGTATCTGAACCACAAACACTCTGTCAATTGTGCGAAGCTCTCAGGGTACGCTTTCAGGTCTTACATACTAGTTACTCCGTTTCCATAGAAAAGCTGTAATAGTTTAAAGGTTATAGCTCTTGACCAGAAACCATAGGTGAACAATCTCAAGGCACATAGCACACTTTTTAATAGTGTCTCCTGCAGACCCTTGTAGTGCTTAGGTACAGACTATTTCTTCCTGCATCTGTCTTATACAAGCTTTTGTGGAGGCTCCCATATGTATGCATTTTCATCTTCATATCCTGTCGATGAAGAAACTGGAAATACCCTTGCTGTTTAGTTTAAAAATATGTCAACAGGCACTGGAAAATTAATACTTCTAAAATGGACAAAATATGAGCCGAAAGAAAAGCTTTACAGGTCTTCAGCCTCATGCAGCACTCTAGTATCACAAGTAAGGGAAGTGCAAAATAGGTGTCAGTGAGATTCTCATGAGTTGTTTTCTGCAGTGTAGAAAGAGTCATTGATCCTTGGCTGGTGTGCATTGACTTATACAGCTTCTCCTTTCCAAGATGCTTCCTTGCAGAAGCTCTGATCAAAGCAGCAAACCATCTCAGACAGTGCTATACTAGAGTGATTTAGGAATGATGCCTGGTGTTGACCAAGCAGTAGCCATCACAGGACTGTGTACCATGGCAGCTCTGGGTTCTAAGCAATTGGGTACACGTTTTGAGGAGGTCCCTCTAGAAGAGAAGTTAGTGCACTTCTGTTTGAAAATGATTAAATAAAATTATAAAGTAGTTTGGGATTTTGTGCCAAGGTCTGTGAGCACCCTTCCACATGCCCCATCAAAATTCCCAAAGAGGAAGGCCACTTGAGGATGCATGTTCTTCTACTGTTGTAAAATCTCTACTTTCCAGAGAATTCAGCATAAACCTATACTCAATATGGTTATTAAAGCAGACAAGCAGCATCTCAAAATTCAAGTACCAGCTCAGTTACTAAAACTATTGCAAATCAGCAATAAAAAGTAATTCTTATACAATGAATGTATTTCTCTTTCGCTAACCTAAAGAGAAACATTCTTGTTCTTCATATAAACAAGGCAACTACAATTACCTTTCTATTTTGGATTTCATCCGTACATCACACAGTTTATTTTCCAAAATCTAATAAAATGGATGGGAAAAATTCTTTGAAACTCATTAAATGAACCCTAATATATATAATTTAAAATGTGGTTTGTCTGCTTCTACAAGCTGTTTGCATGCTATACTATACTGCTGGTCTAACATCTCTTAGATGAGGAAAGAATGATGAATAACAAAACTGCAGCTTTCCCCAGTGTAAGGGTGACTGCCCGAGCAGAGATTTCTGCAGCACAAAGAGAATTTCTGAGAAGGCATAAGACATTATTGTGGTGGCCTGTAAGTTGAGTGTAGGGGTCCCAAATCACTGCTTAATACCAATTCCCAGGAGGATACTTTACATCTCAGCTGAAAACAACACTCCAGAGTTTTCTGTGAGTTTCTCTAAATAAGGTGTTCACATATATATTCACAATAACATTTCTGTCCTCTCTTACAAATTTTGTCCTAGGTTCTGACTCTGAAGAAATGGCAAAATTGCCATTAGGATAAATATAGTTTTAACTTGGCCTTGCATTGAGACCATGACTTTTATTTTCAATCATGAAATTTCAAGGCAAGAACGTGAATTAATGCAAATTCTTAATCTGTTGACAATTTCACAGCATGCACAAATATCATGCAAAGGTGATTTATGGCTTATCACTTGCAGCATTGTCAGGAAAGTTTTATGTGGACCTGAATTTGTTTCATGCACTCACAGTAGCTCTGAACAACACAGTCTCCAACTGGCATAACAATAAGAAAATATTCATTTCTCTGTTAATTTGATACTGAGCTGTGATAGATTTGTTAAAGAAGTTTTATGTAAGAATCACTATTTCTATACAAGGTACTGCAGGAAATATCTGAGAAATGTTGTGGGGTTAACACACTTTGGACAAAAGTATGGTTTCAATGTATTGCATATATAAAGCATTATTTTTTCTTCCTTTTTTTCTTTCCCTCTTAATTAATATATTGTGTTTAGAAGACTGAGGGAATATAACTAAGGCTCCAGTACTGCAAACATTCAGTGGGATTGCCCATAGCAGCAAAGCAAAGTGTAGCCATTTGTCAGACAGGCAATTTAGAGAGATAGCAGAAAAAACTAAGTGTTTTGTTTGCTTGCTTGTAAATGGTTTATTTTGGGCTGATTTTAGGTTGGCTGTGTGCAAAGGGCATCAAGCCATGTTATGAAGCAATTCTGCTTTGTTACATTTGTAAAAAAATGGTTTGGATTATGGTTTTCCCTCAAATTATTAACAGGCACAAATGGTGTTTGATTTAACTTACTTTTTATTTACATAATGATCAATGATAGGGCAATGCCTGAATTTGTTTGGAAATCATACAACTGTTTTTATTTGACCTGGTGTCTACATTTGGATGAGCTTCCTTTTCCTGCATATAAATATCCATAAAAACATGTTGAAAATTTCAGGTCTCACCTAGTTACTCACTTTGTTGTGGCTACTGCTATCTTTATGAGTTTGATTCTCAAACACTTATGTACCAGTGTTCCACTTGATGGCTTGTTAACACACATTGTACAAATAAAACTCCATCCATTTCATCTGATTTAATGTAATACTCTTCTTGGAGAATCACAGAAATAAGAGATAGAAAGGTAATCTTGGGCAAATTTTTCACTTGTGTAAGATTTTGCTCCAATTTCTGACTCTCCTCTAATGTTTATTACTTACCAGTTGTTTGTTAATAGATGGCCAGACACTAAATGCTATTTGCCTCTGAAGCTCGAGCAGTTAGTCATGTTATTATTATCCACAGAACACTCTTTTTCCTATGGAAAGGCTGGTAGCTGCACTGTTTATAAGCTGGCTACTAAGAAGGCGTAAAACCCCATACAGTTCTGACTGTTCCTCTCTATACATGGAAAGTACAAAATAATTTAAGAACTGGGTTTCTCTTTTTTACTCAGGCGATGTTCCGAGTAAGATTTCAGCAGAATTGCTTTTGTGATGCAGCAAAAAAACCCAAACCTGTCCAAGGACTTCACTGTTTGTCATCTTTCTCTGTCTTTCTCTTTTTTACGTTTTGCAAACAGACATTGTCTTTACCCAAATTAACCTCTTCTGAGTTTTGCTTTTTAGTCCCAGTATTTGAATCTGCCTTCTCTCTGGGTGGGGTGAAAAGTGAACTCTCCTAACATACAGTACAAATTAGGTCTTTTTAAAAACAAAGACTTCTCTTAAGAATAGCTGTATTTTATTTCTGACAAAAGAAGGGAAAACACAAGTGCGCTCAGTAAATCAAGAAGTCAAATGTGTGTAATCTGATGCCAAGTGTAAACATGTATGGACTTTACAAGGCTTGCCGACACTAGATACTCTGATTTTCTTTCATTTGAAAAAGTGCTTTTGAGTATTCACAGTAGTGCTTGCAAGAGGCAGTCAAAATTGCAAAGTGAATAAGAGCAGGTCTATGCAACAGCTTGTGTTGAATTGAGACACTTCTAGGGTTTTTTATGAACACAGTATTTTCTGCTTGGAGTAGCTAATATAAATGTGGCAGATGTAGTTAACTCCATATATAGCGGGACTTTTTGGCCTGGCTTCTTGGCAGAAAGTTTGTTAAGTGAATACCATAAAAAGCTGCTAAAGAGTCAAAATATAGTCCCTTGCATACTAGCAAAACTGTTTGATTTCATTGGAGGTTAAACACATAACTGCCTCAGGTTATTTGCCATGAAGACCACCTGAACACCCTTTCAGCACTGAAGGCCCTGAATACCTTTCTGTGTCCACTGAAGGAAAAACAGAGTACAGAAGTTAGTGATTTAATTAATAAAGATATTGTCCTGTCTTCACTGTTATTCTGTCAGGCTGCTGCTGTAACCAATCATGGTATTACTCCATCTGTGCAGAAGTACTGCTGTAAAACTGTAAATTTTCAGGCTGCTTAACATTTATACTGAATGGTTCAAGCTGTGTTAATTATGTATCTGTAAGCACTCTGGTACTAGTGTTGGTTGGGTAGATCCCAGAGGTCGGCCAAGGATTTTTTCACATAATTTTAATGTTAGTAGTATTTTTGTAGCTGGGTATTTATTTTAAACATATCACAAGGGTTTATAAGCACTAAAAAAATCATGTTTGCAGTTACTGAGTGGAGCTTCTGCTGTTCAGCCTTATCTCTAATTACACCCATGAGAACGGGTGTTTCATTTTTGCTTGTTCATGCTTTAGAGTAGTTACCAGATTGCTTTGTGGGGAGGCAAGTGTAATAACTTTAGCCCTTTACATTTTTTCTGAAGATAGTGAGGCATGTGATTGTCCATATTTCTAGTAAAGAAAGCAAGATACTGATGAAAATGCAATTATAGGAGATTTTCAGTGCTGAAAGACAGTGTGCCACAGTGGATGCTCTGAGCCTGTGATGTTCCAGCACGCAGGGGAAGCAAAAGATCAGGGAGATATTACATCACCCTTCTTCCTCCCCTCCCTCACTTGGTGTTGGCTGAGGACTGGTTCAGCTACGATGTGAGCTACAGCAGCTATAAGACCAGTCCAGCCTAAGACACTTTGCCCTTCTGAAAAATTTGGCCCCAGAAACCAACTGAAATAATGTATGACTTGCAGTTCTAGAGAAGTACAGTGCCCGGGGAACTGCAATGGTAGTTCAGGATCACCATACTAAGCCAATGCCCCTGATGCTGGACATTCTCTACATAGGCCTGTAGGCAGGAAGGACAGCAAGATGCTAAGTTCACACCACCTGGGAGACACCCTGTGGCAGGCAAACTCCCACATACCTCACTCCAGACATGTCAAGCAAATATAGTACTAGCCAAGTACCCAGCCCTAGAAATCTCTAGGGAGTGCAGTGGGATTAATTCCCTCTCCATAACCACTCCTGGGCACAACTGCTTCAGTAGGTTGTGGTTGCTCATCAAAAAAGACCAACAGGAGGGCACGGGACGGTGTGCTGCTGCCTGCCCTGCCTGTGACATCAAATATGAGGTACACCTTCCAAAGAAGGGTCTAGAAAAGCAGAGATGGATTCATACAGTGCTTCTCTTTTCCTCCCCTCCTCTCCAAAGCTTTTTCCATGTAAAATAACAGAGAACTGGCTCCTCAAAGTCACTTGGATGAATATAAACTCTTGAAAGTGTCACGTAGCCCTTGGAAAAATTCCAGATAAACCCCAGCTTATTTGGAAAAATTGCTCCTTGAAAGAAATGCACAAACATTGGTCTGGATCCAAAGCCATGAAATCAACAGGGAGACTCTCATTACAGAAGGCTTTGGATACGGCCCATTGGTGACTATAACCAGAATGATGGTCTGTTACAGTAAAAAATTTTTAGATTAATGTTTTATTGATGCCTGCAAAGTTTTGGTGAGAGGAAAAAGAAAAGAACAAGCTTCCAGTGAAATCTCCTTTTCTTTTCCAAACTCCAAAACTATAATGTATGACTCTTATTATTCTACTTAGAATGCAGTACCTTTTCTCTCTTTTTACAAAGATCAGAGATATATGTAACCATTTAGAGTGAAGAGTGAATTGGCTGTGCCAAGGACTTGCTTTTAATTTCCTTTTTCATTTGTTTTTCTTAACAGCTCAGTTTTTTTAATTATCTGAATTCATAGGTCATCCTAGGTAGTTTAAATATCCATGATGCCGAAGAAGAGACAGAACAGCAGAGACTGAAAGAAAAATTCAGGGAGTCCTAATTATTGTGATATATGTTGAGTTCTACAATGTGCTTTTGCAGAACAGAAGCTTGAAACTATGTATTTGTTCATATCATTTGATTTGCATTCATTTTTTTATCATTTGGGTTTGTTTTTTTCTTACTCAGAACAGCGGACACAGTGCTCCTGCTTTGTCAGAAAACCACAGGCTTCACTAGAAGCAAGTTGCTAAATGTAGTGAAGAGCAAAGCATAGGTCTAGAAGTGGGAGAAAGGAGTTTATTATGACTTAGGGTATTAAGACAAAATCTTTTATCTACAGGAAAGCCAAGAAAAAAAAAAAAAGATCAATTCAGAGAATGTGGGGCTTCTAGATTATCACTTGTGATGTTATAAAACCCTAGCTTTCAAGAACTGTAAGTCAGGTCATGAAGTTGACTTAAAAAGCACAGGTTATGAAAATAGTAGTTTGAGTTCTGAGGTTGGTGCTAATAGATTTCGGTTTCAAGCTTTTCTTTGTCACCAAGATTAGACACTTAATTTCTTCCTTTCGTGAAGGCTGATTCCCACAAAATCACGATTTTTTTTAATACAAAGTTTTAAGAAAAGCCTGACTTGTAAGATTCACAGTAGAATTCTTAAGAGCCCATGACACTGGTCTTGCATAAAATGCAAGTTGACAGTAGATAAGCAGGTTTTCCAAACCAACTTTAATAAATACTTTCTTTTCCTCATCTGATAGATATCATCTTAACTTCCCTAAATATTGTGCTTATAAACACTTACAAGTGGCAGGAGCACCTGCTGTCCTTAACTGTACAGGATGGTCTCTGCTGTGTCCGCAGAGGCAGTGATTCTCCATTTTTGAAGTCAGGTTGGCAGCTTCAGGTGTGTCCTCACTTCTTCATTGTCCTGGGAAAGGAGAAATCAGGGGGCAAGAGGGTGCAAAGTAGCCCTGTCTGCCTCTCCAATTAGCAACGTTAACTTCTTCTCCATGCAGAGGGTGGAGGGGTGACAGTAGTAATAGGTTTTCCTATGTCGAGTCTGAGAACTGATACTCAAATTTTTCACAGACGATAGTGCATCTGAGAAATTGATGCACTAGCAGAGAAGCAGCACAGGATTTCATTGACTGGCCTGCTGGGATTAAAAGTACAGCTGTATGGTGTTTAAGTGTTTCAGGGTGATGAATCAAATTGCACTCTTCTGTTAGCTCACAGCAAAGACAGTAATGTTCTGGAAACAGGACCAGATTTACAAATAAGCTTTACAAGCTTCTCTCTTGGTTGAAAATGTGGAACTTCAGGATCTCACAAGTGGGGTCTGGTTGCTTATTCTGGAGGAAGTAAGAAGGCAGAAGAGAAAATGTGATCCATATTTCTGCCCTTAATTTTGAAAGGGGATGACTATTTCAAGTAGAAAATAGTTATACCTGGGGTTGGGATACCTCAAATAGGATGAGGTTGTCTTACCGAGTCCCAGGTGAAGAAGGTGTGACAGTCCTGAGGAAGGCACACAAAAGTGATCTGAATGGCTGGGCTGTGCACTTCCTTGTCCATCAGTTTTTGTAGACAGAGCAGGGCAGTATCACAACACTGTGCAAAAGGGACATACTGATTCTTGATTTTGCTCATTAGTATGTTTTAACAGCTTCTTTTTCTGAGTGCATGAGACCAAGTGAACAAGGAAAAGCTGTGGAACCAAGATGGTGACTGCTGTGTGGGAAGTAAAAAGCTTCTAAGTCCCCTTTGACTAAGAAAATCCATACTTGGCCCCACTTGTGCAAGTTACTGCCTCTGGTTTGAGAAAAAAAAAAAAAAAAAAGCTTTGCTTTGGTTGTTTTTTGGCCTTTTTTTTTTTTCTTTTCTTTTTTTGGTGGGTGTCTGTTTACACTTTTGAGAAGGCTTTTTTAATGCTGAATGCCCAGAGTCTACATGCTGTCATATACAAACGTTTATGTGGTTTCTTTAATACTCTGCATTTCCTGAAAATACAGAATTATTTGCTTTCCAGCTTCATAATGGAACAGTACTATATATATGTGTGTGTAGATGTATTACACTTACAGTAAATATGGAAATATGGAGACCTGAGAAGGATACATGAAGAGTCAAAATGAATCTCAGAGGAGATAAGTGGTGAAAATGGGTAAACAGAAAACTCCACTTCTGTGGGAAAACATGGAGGAACTGAACCACAAACTGGAGAGGAAACAGCTAAGTCTAAACAAGAAATTGCAGCAGCAAGCTGCAGAAAATGTGATTTTAAAGAACAGAGTGTTCACAACAGACATATGTCACTGCTGAAGATGAAGTATGTGAGCCTTGCTTTCCTGCTTCCCCATCTCCAGTACCTCCATGGAAGGCTCAGCCTCTCCTGTCCACCTTATTTGTTCAGTAGTGGACTTCATACGACTGATTCAGTTCTCATTAAACTGATTTACTGGGCTCGCTGGCTCTGCTCAGCTTCAGTTTATTCCTACTTTGTTTAAAATTCGGGAAGTGCTGGGGGAGGGGACAGGACACTAATGGCCGTTCTCGTGTAAGTGGAGTGGTAGCTGATTTATTGCGAAGGTTATAAAGGAAAAGTATTAAGTGTGTTCCATTCTACTTGGCAAAGCCATCCTGCACAATGTCCAACAAAACCCTGAGAGCGCTGGTTTTTGCTGAAAAAAAAAAAAAAAAGAAAAGAAAAAAAGGAGGAGGGGTGTGCGTGTGTGTGGAGGGGGGATGCTCCACCAAGATGTGCTCTTCTTCTTTTGAGCATTAATTAAGACTGTAAATCACAAGCAACATGAAACAACTGTATTTGATGGAACGTGGACAGTTCTGGAGTTCTGCTGTGCTTGCGCCATCAGTTTGAATACCTACACTGAAACACTAATAGGAGAGCAAACTTCAAAGAGAAATTCTGGCATGAAGAAGCAGTCTGCAGGACCATTACATGGATAAAGTTGTAAAATAGACTCCTCCGTGCAAACTGGGAAGGAGGTGAAATGAAACTTTGAAAGGTTTATAGGAACTCAGGCTTCTTTCCTTTCATGCACAAAGTCAGTTCCTCATTAATTTGGTCTCATCTTGAAATAGACTTGTGTATTTTTGTTTTGAATAAAAGGAGGGATAGAAGAGTGATGGCAAAAAATGTACTTCAATAATGAAAAGCTCAGTTAATAGTCTTTAAAATTAATTTTCCTTTTCTGATAAATAGTTGAGGGAGTTCTTTTGTAACATCATAAGTAGTGGTGGGTCACACTCCCCATGTTTATAGAAATGAAAGCCTAAATCTGTTCCAATCACATAGTTCTATCTTCAGCAGTATATCAGTTATAGAAACTCACCTAGTAATTCCTTCACAGTTCTCATGCCTGAAATGAATGCGCTAAAGCTTGTTTTTAGGAAGCCATCTAATCTTGTGTTGAAGGCATTAAGTAATCCCAACAACCTCCTGTATCAGGTTGTAGACTTTGTTATTATTTATTTAAAATAAAACTTTATCTTTAAAATTCTGCACTTTTTTCTCTTTGACTTCATCTAGTTACTGTTTCTTGATATTATGTCTGTACTGGGCTGAAGTGGAGCTGCTCTAATTTGGTTGAGAAGATGATTTTCACCGACTGTGGAATACGGTCCATTTGTTCCCATTTTCCTGTGGTGTAAAGCAAGTGGATGCAAGTAACATTTTGATGACAAATGGTCTGTCCTTAAGAGCTAATTCACAAGCAGCTTATTTCCCAGCACAACATTTTTATGTAATTATAAGCAGACTTATAAGTCCATCTACTTGTCCAGGATTCCTCTAAGCATTTTTGGTTTGCAAAGTGTGGTTTGAGATGTAATTAATAATGTAGGGAATTCCAGAATTGCTGATGAGGTTAATTTTTCCTTCTTGCAGAATATGATATTGTAATAGAGATGCTCTTTTTAGACATGCAAGATGGAAAACAAAATTGTAAAGAATAACTTTGAAAAAAATAATCTGGAGTTATTTATATTTAGTGTATAGGAATCAGGAGCCCTGTTTCCAGCAATAATTCCCATCCTTACCACAAATATGCTTCTTCCCCTGACCCTATTAATTTTATGCCATTGAAGGATAACTATCTGATGTCATGATACTACTCTGAAGACTATTCATTAATATAGATACATTATTTCTATATTTAAATATAGTATGAATGTCCATTCAATAAGGAGGGAAAAGAAATTTGTTGTATTACAAGAATGTGCATGCTAAAGGGTTTATGGAATGAGAATTTGAGTGCCTTAAATCAAAGGTACAGTTCAGAGTAATTGGACTTGTTGTAACTTGCAGAAAGAGACAAATTATCTGTATGCTGTTTATGTTGTCAAGGAAAGCATTTGATGTAAAGCACAGTGTGTCCACTACTTTGCCACTGTAGTAGTACTTCAAAACAGTACCTATCCTTTCCTTAATGACAGAAAAAACACATGAACTGACCTTCTGTGTCATTTAAGACCGCATCTTTTTCCTTAGTTGGGAACCAGAATTGTGCTGCCTTAGCCTGCAGTGCCATTCAGAGGTATTCAAATGGTCTTGAACAAGAATAAATGCATGTTGTTTGCTACAAAGGGTTGAACCATAGCATAGTCATGTGTTTGGAAAGGCTTATGTTCATGTGTAAGGCTTATCCTTGCACATCCAGATGTAAATAAAGGGTGCACAGTCTTGAATTGTACCTGTGCTGGAAAAAAAGTCTTGCCAGGAAGTCTGAGATAACAGGAGACACTTCTGTTACTGCCCCACTGTTCTCTCTCTACCAATAAAAAACAGACAAACAAACAAAAACAAACAAACAAACAAAAACCCCCAGCATAAATGAATACTGTGTTAATAATTCATTTTTAAGAAAGAGATTTCAGTGTTATTATGGAAGTTCATACAAAAGGCTCACTGTCGACTTGCCATTGATTTCCATGGACCTAAACCAGTGTTTCTCATAGCCAGAGTGGCTGCGTTCAGTTGCTAAGGATATCATGTGCAGCCATCACACTAAAGTGTACTTTCCTTATTCAGTTGTCTTTCTGGCAGCACTGTGGCTGGTTTAGATTGGCTGTGACTAAATAGGTGATCACAGAAAAACCACGCATAAAAGCTTCTGACCTGAAATGATTGGCAGAGCAAAGGATCTATCCCAGGCTCTTTAAAACAAGTATACTATAACCTTGGTTCCCTAATTGCCCTGGTGTATGTATTCCTTTCAATTCTTGGATCATCTGGGAAGAATACCTATCCATAGAAGAATACCTATCCATAGCCCGGGGTTTCATTTTAAATCACAGATAATTTCTATGTACGGGGAAACAGTCAAACATTTCTGAATGAGAGGTGATAAAGGGAAACAAGAACCAAGGGAGCTTGTCCATTTCTTGTTGACTTCAGCTCAAGATCCAGTGTTCCTGGGAAATACACTCCATGCAAATTAAGCCCGTGGAGTTAATAGCCAAGGGAAACACACAGGCTAGTGCTATGTAAATAAATGGGCTTTCTGCCCATGCTGGCTGAATCTGTGATAGCAGAACAGCTGAGTAAATGCTCTACAACACCATTTGTTACCAAAGTGGTTGCTGTTCCACAGTGATCTGTCTGTATATCCAGGTAAAAGTTCTTTGGGTCTCATCTTGCGGCAAGCACACTGACTTGGAAGAGAGAACATCCAAACTGAATTTCATGGCCTCCTTTATCTCCAGCAGGATTCTGGGCAGAGAGCTCGGGTGGCCTATTTTTCACCCAGCTTCACGTGCCTGAATTTGAGTCATTTCTCTCAGAGTTTCCTTTACTGTCCCTGGAGGAAACCAGCCCACGTTTACAACACATTAATCAATCTCTTTCAGACATCAGCAACGGAGAAGTTTACATTTAGTCAGATGAAACTGACACTTAGCACCAGGCTTTGAAGTGTGTTAAGATGCCTGATGATGTAGACAGATACACACTGGATATGTGCAAACATGGTGTAGATCACTCTAGGCTGCTCTCTTTTCCCTGAGGAATAAAAATACCTTTAACAATGAGTCTCTGAGCCTCTGGACTGGTGACATTAGCCTACTTGGGCATAGGAGCCTAAGGTGCTGGATATCTACACTTCTGACTGCTGTGAATGGTTGCTAGCAGTTCTTGCCTGACTCAACCAACATTCTTTTGGACAATTCCTGGGCACAGATGGGGTGTTAGAGATAGATCAGGTGTTGTTGCTGGTAGGTGACTTGGATGCAGCCCTGTAACAGAGGCTCAGCGATGCTGGTACATGTCACACAGGCCCTTCTGGGTGAGAAGTCTGCAATGCTGTAGAATGGTTGCAGCCATGTGTGTAGTCTTTGTGTCCCTGCTCCTTGTTTATTAAATCACAGCCATAGTGTTCCCTGCCTTGGAATTGTTTACAAATGTAAGTTAAAGCTTGTGGAAGAGCTCCTAGCCAGAATAGTTTACAGCCAGAGCAGTTCCTTTGTCTGTTTTGCACACAGCTGTACAAATGCTTGTGTCTTTATGACTGGGGAAGTCTGGGGTGGGGGAAGGTACATGTGTCAGCAGGTAAAAAGAGGAGGGTGGCAGCAACTGCTTTAAACCAGCATTGCTGCCAGAAACTTGTTCTTCAAATGACCCCCTGTCGACTTCACCTGCCAATCCATGATCGTTTGCATAGTTCAGTATATTGGCTTCAGGGAGCCCCGGAACAAAGGCTTTCGCTAAAAGAAACTCAGACCTTACGCAGATAAAACTCCCACTCATGCCCCAGGGAGTTTTGCATGACGAAGGATTAGAGGATGGTGTCTCAGATTTGCAGCATGTACTGCCTGTAGCTGCTTTTCAGTTTTGTGGATGAGTAAAGGCTGTGCCCATTTAGAAGGAAACTTGGTTTCCGTTTGCTCCTGCTCAGTTTGCTGAAAACTTTTCTTATCATCCTCTTTGTAGGTTAGAGGTGGGGCTTTTGAGGAACCTACAGGTAAGGAGGAAGGGTGCCCACCAGAAGGAGGTGCCTTGGGAGAACGTGGGGAAGGAGACGGCTTTGAAGATCGTAGCAGGCAAGTGGTGGCATTTGAGATTCCTAAACTGCCCACACTCCTCCCCACATGGTCCCCAAGGTTTCGAAGGGAGTTGTTCAGCCCTGGCAGAACAGCTGTTAAGCCCAAGCTCAGTGAGTCTGTTTGGGAATTCCGAGGTGCTTTTCCCCCCTCCTCCTGGGTGGCAGGTATGCTGTATCATGCCTTTAGCTTCTCTGATTCTGCGATTACTCATTGTTATTTTGTGTAAGCACAGCCGGCAGATGTTACAATACCTTCCCCATCAGCCTGTCCTGCAGTTTCTGTTTCCTTGGATGAAGCAGTAAAGCACACACTTCAGGGCCAGAGAACCGGGCCTCATTTCATCAGCTGGAAGATGACTAGTTAAAATCTAACCAGCAGTCTCACACCCAGTGCTTGACAGGAACAGTCTTTGAAGACTATTAGGAAAATAAAAATTCCCTGCTCCGTCATATAATGGAAATGAGTATACTTCAACAGTCATCCACTCTAATCTGTTAGCCAGCCCTTAGCAGCTTACCAAGTCTGTATTTAACCTATTTCCCTAATGGCAATTAAGAAATGTTTTCATTTCCCAGGGAGAGGATTGCCAATGAAATCCCCCTCTCCTCCCCAATCCCCATCCTGTGGATCTGTTCTCTCCCTCCTCTTCCCCACACCCCGGCTCCTTCTTCCTTAGCCCAAGGCATCCAAAGCATTCCCGGTGTGTTTGGGTAGCATGCAGTGAGGAAGAAATGATTAAGCAGCTGAATGTTTGAAATCCAGCTAAATGCACCGATTATTATCTGCTTAGGGCTTTCTTATCTTGAACTGTGTGGTGCTTAATGGTAGGCCCATTGTTTTCAGCTCAAAGGTATTAATGAAGGAATCAGGGCAGCAGGCTGATGTCATAGGTGGCTGAAAGGTGACTTGTGCACTGATTTCCCTTACTCCACCCCTTCGCAAGTCCCTTCTAACTAGTTCAGAAAAAGGGTTAGTATTTTTAGAGTGGAGGGGGGAAAAAAAAGGCAGCAACCAGCCAGCATTTATATGTCTGGTAACAGGATTGCAGAGGCTCCTAAATATCCTGCTTAAAAGATGTACTCTCTGAGCTTCTGCTCTACTTTCTCACTTCATAAAGACTCTGAACTGTTGGCCCAGGTCTCAGCGTGAAAGCGGTCAGCCGGCCCTTGTTCACACCTGCCCTAGGCACTGACCAGCAGACTACACTTGATGTCCTGACCTATATCCAAGGTGAGGTTTCCACTTAGTGTTTTCGATTCGAAGAAAGAGCTGTGTGTAAGTAGCTGCCACCAAGGGCGGCTTCTTGTGGTGGGTGAGCCCCTAAGATGATGCGAGGTTGAAGGAAGTGCTTTCGTAGTCAAGTTATCAGCTGTACTTTTTGTCACTCTTCTGAGTTAAATCCTTTTTTTTTTTTTTTCCAAATGTACATAGTTATTAGATGCAAAGTGGCGTATGTTGTGTGAAGAGAGACTTCTCTCTCTGGGGGGTGATACTGTGAGTGTATTCAGTTTTCTATTACACAACACAAGGAGGGAAAGAGGTAGATTCAGAACAGATTAGATTTCACTGTCATTGTTTGGATTTTAATCATATGCTGTTATTTCTGCAATTCCTTTTGTGTCAGATTTAATCTGACATTCCCTCCCTTTTTATCATAGACATGAAAAACATGCTTCTTCTTTCACTTAAAGTATTGCTCTACACAGTAGAACTTTGGCATTACACTACCTGCAAAGATGGTAAACACAAATAAAATTTTATCAAGGGGGTTTTTTTAATGGACCCAGCTAAGAATTAATTTGAAGAAAGATGTGTTACCAGAAACTGACTTGTGGAGCTTTTGTGATTTATGGAACAATAAAAAAACCCCAGCTTTCAACCAGTGGTGTCATAAGGTAGCAGGTAAAGAGTTCCTGTGTGCATAGATATCCAAGCAGGTCTCAGACAAGAGTAAAAGATAATGTTGTTTGTTTTTTTCTTTTCATTTCAATGAGACAATCTTTTTGTGTAATATGTAATTTAATCAGAGTCTTTGTGGCTACAGTTAAAATGTCTTTGCTGACATGTGATTCATAAGATAGGACTTCTGTCTTACCTAAACAAATGAGTGAAGAGTTTACTCCTCTTTCTTATTTTTGATTGTTTATTTTTCTCAATTTTGGTTTAGTTTTGGTCTGATGAACATGTAGTAGCTTTCACTATTCCATGAAGTATTTTGTGCCGGTTGAAGGAGCTGTCTAAATAGTCCACTAGCAAGTGCTAGACCTCAGAAGAAGAGTGGCACTGAATACCCATACATGCATCAAAGCCAGCTGCTGTGTTGAGTAAGATTTACGTAACTTAATCATCAAACATGAAAATGCTCCCTTCATTTTTTTTCCTGAGGGAAAAAGAACTGCATAGCACTAGATTGATTTCTTTTTTTTTTTTTTCTTTTTTGATTTACTAGCTCATGATTTGGTTTGTTTTGGTTTTGTTTTTTTCTTTTTTTTTTTGGGGGGGGCGGGGGGTTGTTTGGTTGTTTTGTTTTTTTTTTTTTTTTTCATTTTTTTGTTTGTTTGGTTGGTTGGTTTGGGGTTTTTTGTGGATTTTT
>JAWWTY010000106.1:71418770-71529639 GCA_035222235.1 Margarornis squamiger | reverse complement strand
GGGGGTTGTTTGCTTGTTTTGTTTTTTTTTTTTTTTACCAGTGGAAATTAAATCAGCTAGAGCTTTGAGGGGAAAAACTGGAGAATTTTCTAAAAATGTTAGTCGATGTACACCAAAAGGGCTGAGTGAACTGACCGGCACTTCCAGTCCTGTCCTCTCCCATCCCCTTCCATCCCCCTCCCCGTTTCTGTAGGTTCAGCAGTAAAAACCTATTGAAATGTGAGATTACTAAACTGAAGCAATCAGTCTGAAATGATTAAAGAAGATGACTATTCTTTCCTTCAGATGACCAAAAGTCATCTTGTTCAGAGTTCCTTATCTTCGAGGTGCTATTTCACAACTATTTCTTTCTAGGTGTGTATTTCCTGTTAAAATCTGAGAGCTTTACATTGTAGGTAAGCTTGTATGTAGAAAACATCACGAGTAGTTACAAGAATTGGGGTCTGTCTTCCTCTTAAAATTATGTCAAATTTTTTAAAGGAAAAAGTGTTTTATTTATTTCTTTAGAAATTTAGCAGATTACGTGTCAAGCCCAGGGTGAAATTCTGTTTGCTGAACTTATCTTAAACCTCAGGAGGGGAGGAAGGTTCCATTTAAAGGTCAAAGCATTTCAGGATTTCAATTCAGTATATTTTTTACCTTTAAGGTTTTCCCTTACCCCACCCAGACCTCAGACCTTAGACGCTTTTCAGATGCCTTACACGTGTTCATCTTGTATTGAAATTTTTGAAACAGCTCTACATTAAGTGCCAGAATAGTTAAATATTCACGTACATATTGTTAGCATCCACTGTGTACAAACATTTATTTGGCAAGAAATTCGGTGTTTGAGGTTAGGGGAGAATGCTGGAGCTGACAAAATTCAGATGCTAATGATAATTAATTTATGTGGTGGCAAAGATAGGTGCACTGCCAGGTGCTTTACAGGCAGATAAGATCTGGTTTCTGCTTCAGTGGGTTTACAATCTGAGGCCCCGGTTTTACAAATAGTTATGCACAGGAGTTATGCCACCAAATGCAGTGACACCACTCATGCATGTGAAGTTACTCACCTGTAGTGAGTGTATCTGTGTACAGTTTCACCTGCATTAGCTTTTCAATTGATTGTGCGGTGCAGTGAGTCAGTAATTGTTCAGGCCGATAATTGAAGTTATTTAATAAGCTGTGCAAGTCAGAAGTTAAAGAAAAAATACAGGAGTCACCTTTCCTTAAGGAAATGGAAAAGGGAGATTTTTCTAGGAAGTTTTTCAGGATGCAAACAATCTATATTAGATCTGGCACTTTTGTGTCACACTGGCTTAAATTATGTCTATTTGCTTACAAATCACAGAGGAGAAAACATCACCCGATAATTGGAAGGGAAAAGTGTTATTCCCCTTCCTCATTTGTCGTGATGCTGATCTTGGGGCCGTGTTAAGAGTGTTACCAGTGAAATTACTTTCAAGTCTGGAAAAATGTAATCAGCAGAGGCCTTGGTAGCTGTAAATTTGTGGCAGCAGTCACTAATTCATCTTGTAATTCTATGACAGGCTTTGAATTGCCCATATTTGGCCAGGGATCACCTCAGTGGACAGTTAATGAAAGAGCAGAGGGAACTTGAAGGTCAGTCACACTGAATTCTTTTTATTTCCTGGATGTGTCTTTTTTATTGCAGCCTATCTTTCTTTGTATAATTTATTAAAGAAAACCCTTTTTTTTTTGTTTTTGGCAAAGGCAAATCTACCTTCTTTCCTTGAAGCATTTATAAAACAGCCCAAAATGTCTCAAAATAAATGTTTCTGTTGAAACTACTAGACAGAATTACACTCTATACAATTTCTATTTCTTGTCTGAGTGTGGTTGTGAGAAAACAGGAGCAGATGCTGCAACCAGATATGTTTTTGAGAATGGAATTTGTAAATTGACATGTAAATCTCAGGACAGTGAGAAAACTTTAGTTATTGGTTCAAGCTCACAATAAATGAATTTGAACTTCAGAAAGCCATGAGACTATAATCAAATTAACACCAGAAAATGCATTTGGGTCTTCTGGATTCAGACGAACCAGCAGATAAACTACAATAGCATTTGTTTGTTGAAACACTGTAGTAAATGGGGGCTGACTTATCAAAACATAAGTTCTTCTTGTGACATGTACAGCACAATAGACATGTTGAAAAAAATGAGGAAAAAACCCCCAAAATGAGGGGTCATAAAATAAAAATTATAATAGCCTCTTCTTTTTCTTCTTTCTTCTTTCTTATTTAGTAAACTAAGTGCCTGTTAACACTATTTTCTCTTTTTCAGGATCTTTTCATTCTTTGGAGGACATCAGCTTTACCTCTTGTTTTATCCCATTCAATCTGTCTCTCAGAGTATCTTGTATCTGAATCTTCTCTGTCTAGCTTATGTCTCCACCCTTTTTGCCTCCTTTTTCTGTCCTTTTCATATCAGGTTTTTTCACCTCTCTTAATTATTTTGACTTCCATTCCAAAAATATTATCTTCCCATCTCAGAGTTCCCTTCCCCTGTTTAGCCTGTGTCAGAAAAAAAAATTGTAGAGCTCACCATCATTTGACACTTCAAGATCACGTATTTTGAATGACCACTCTGGCTCCAGGCAAAAAAGAACTTTTGGTAGATGAAGTGGTGTTTTTTCAGCACCTCAGCTCCTTTCAGTCACTACAAAATCACTGCTACTTCCTCTCAAGTTGAATTGAAAATCCTCTGCAAATCTTGGGGAGTTTCCTTTGCTATTAAACTCAACCTACAAAGAGGAGAGAAACAGGAGACAGTAGAAGTGGGTAGAGAATTATACTTTCTGCTTAGTATAGAAGGGAAAATTAAAAAAATATTTAGAAGTGAGTTTATTTTTCAAAGTACATTTGATTTCAACTAGCTGTAAGAATTAACTGCATTTTAATGGTTATCATCTAGTCAAGTAAGCCCTTACTATAAATAGAGTACAATGAGCTTTTCTATTTATGAACTTGGGATTTCATGTCACTTTTTAACAGGCTTCTAAAGCACATGTCCTTTTGACTAGCTCTTATACAGCAGTAATTACTAGCTGCAGGACTTGCTGCTTAGCGTGCACTAACTGTGCCTGCCTGGGGTGGTGGGACATCTCTTGTGGATGTTGTGACTGTGACCACTTGTCATTTTCCTGTACTGAGGGATTTCCAGTTCCAGCTGGTGGCATGGAACGCAAGGTGATGCCTTCTAACTTGGTTGTGCTGCTGCGTCTGTGCAGACAAAAGGGACTTTTGCCCATATAGAACCCTTTGAAAATGATGCCATGATCTTAGTGGTCTTGTGGAACAGCAGTGGTTATTGGTTCTTGCACAAATCAATGTGGGGAACAAGGTGGCCTCTCACAGTGTTAGCAACACCACATTTCTACATGTGCTCAGTTTCCAATATTTGTACAAAAAGCTGCCCTGAGAAGGTTGATTGGAAGTGATCAGAATTGTTTTGCATCTCAATTTTGCATATTTCTGTTTAAATCATGATAAGTGGTCATATTTAAATGCTGGATTTGGCAGTAACAAATTTGTTTGTTTGTAGAATGCTATTGTTAGTTTAATATAAATGGGTGTCAAAACCCATCATATGCTATGTGTTTATAAAATACGTTTATCAGTGGTGTAAAAACTCCAATAACAACCCAAGAAATTTCTCATTATGAGAGGAAAAAAATATTAGTACTTTTCCTTGACAGTGTTTCTTTTCATGAGGGATTCCTCTGGAACACTAATCAAGTCCATTCAGAAAGGTCTTAATCAATTTAATTAAAATCTGTCAGATCAAACTGATTAGCCTGACATTCAGCCTGGCGGGAGGAAGGAGGCTGGTACATGCGCTGTAACTGTGTTGAGGTGGGCTTGCCTCCTGCAATCAGAGATGTATGGCTGCTGCGGTGATCAAAGCCGTCTTTCATTGTCATCAGAATAAACGTTAGGGCTCCCCCAGGCAAGTGATCCAGTTTCTTTTTGTTAGAAAATATTTTATACCTCCACAGTCCTGGCAGCCCAGGAGGGGATGGCAGGTACATGGCTCTGCATGTGATTGAAGGGGAGTGCCAGGTGACCTTTCCTACCCTTCTGACAGCGGGAATACAGATTAAACATTTCGCATCCCTTCGCCATCCTCTCTTTTAACTGTTGGTCATGACCACTGCCACACAGGCCGGGGAGACACAGAGGCCGTGTTGACAGGGTTGGCTGTGCATGTTGATGCCGAGCATGGTTGTTGCTGCAGCAGAGCCTTCCAAAGAGTGATGTGTCCATGTAGGGCATCTTCCTTTTAAGGGCTGAACTGAGGTGGGAGACAAGAAACTACACCGTTCACTCTCTGGCTGTACTTGCCCAAAATATAAGGCACTACCTCAACCACATAGGCTTCTTAATCCCACAGCTGTTAATAATGATGTGTGGTTTCTATGGCAAACATCAGGACAGCCAGTGCAATCTGTGTCTGTAGCCCTTTCCACTTCCCCTGCCCCACATATGTACTTATGGAGTACCTCTCATCTTCAAAGATTTTAATAAACATTTTTATCCATCGTTATAGTGGGATGGATCCATCAAAAGGGTAATAGCTAGTAAATACTCAGTTTTTTAGGCCCCAATCCTGCAGACGCTTAGACATATGTTTTAGCTTTATGTGCCATCTTTCAGGCTTCAGTGGAACCATGAAGCTAAGCATATGTGTAAGTTAGGAATTGCAAAGATTAAATAGCATTCCTGTTAGCTAGAAATCAAAAGGTAGATGGAAATAGTGACTCCAGCTACAGAGGAAATGCAGTTCCTGAAGAAAGAGCAGCAGCAGCAGCTGACATGAAAGACTTGCCAACAGAAGACCTGGCAATGACGTGTTTGGTCTTTATTTGTGACAAGGACTCTTCTGGCAAAATGTCAGCAGGCCAGTTTCTCTGAGGGCATAATTCATCTGGGTCATCCAGTTCCATTTGCATGGGCATGCAGCTAGTGAAAGCCTCTTTCTGCATCATCTGGAGATGCTTTTCCTGCATTGTACCTTCCCAATACTTTCTGACTGTGTCAGTTGAATTGATACCAATATCCCTGAAATAGGCAAGATAATTTTAGTTTGAACTGTGAGCCTACAGTAAAAAAGGTTATGTTTGGTCAGTTAAGGATCTTAAAGTTGGAGAAAGATGCTTTATGGAATGATTCAGGCTGATAAGGGTAGGGCAGACAGACAGATAACAAAAAAAGCCACTAGCCAATATATTTGTCTTTCTTTTTTTTCCCCCTAAAGTAGTACTTTTCCTTCTCTGCTAAGCCCAATGGTAGATGTGTAGCCACATTTTCCCTCACCTGCATTTTTGGTCCTCATCTTTTATTATCTCCACACTGGCCCAAGGATCCACCCATGATGAGACCTTTTGGCAAGAGAATGTATTACACAGTGTATGCATGGTCTCATGTGTTGATGATGACTAAACTCAAGCAGTTCTTCCTAGAGGGTACCAGTCTATCTTTTTTTCCCTCCATGCTTTTACTGTGGAGTCCCTTCCCTGACATCTTCCTAATTTCTCCATTAATTTTCTCTTAAGGTAATGCAAAACTGAATTCTATTCAACTGTGTTCATTAAATTGGATTGTGCTCTAAATTTTATTTTTTTTCCTAATCATCAGGTACCCAGCTTGAAAAACTTAAAGGTTCCAGTGATGGAACTGAGACTGAGCAATAGGTTCAAAACATTGCTATAATGCATGTCTGTAGATACAAATAGGCAACAAAAACAGATTTTTGAAGATATATTTTTAGTTAGATATTATAAAATTTGTCTCTTCCAAGAAACAACAGTACTAGCTGTATGCATTACTTGAATCAAAGTGATTTTTATTTTTTACTTCATCTTTTGCATTCAGCTAACCTAATATTTTTGAGGAAATAACACTGGACATTATTGATCTATTTTTTTTTCTTCCTGGCTCCTAGGTCACAGTTTAGGCCCTAGTTCAGCAAAGTACTTAAGAAGAGGCTTATCTTTAAGCACATGTTCAAGTCTCAGCAGAGTAAATGAGAATTAAGCAAATACTTAAGTACTTTACTGAATAGGGATAGAATTAAGCATGTAGTTGAATGTTTTGCTGAATCAGGTCCTTAAAATTAAAAATTAATCTTATTTGTGCTACGAAGATTGAAAAGCTACACACTAGATTTGAATCCTAAATTAATATAAATCAGGAACAGGGTAGCACCAACTGTCACAAGAAGAGGGGTGTATAGGTGTAAAAATGGGGTAAAGCTGGGGTTGTTAAAATCATGGGTAGGACTCAGAGAGATGTGCACTCAGTTCCTATGCCTGTTTCAGGCTAAATTACTGGAGATTGACATTCCTTTGTGTTTTAGTGCTGGTGCTGGTGAGCCCTGGCATGCATAACAAGTTCTATAATGTTAGTAGCTGCCATGCTAAGTCTGAAGTTGCAGAAGGGTCTTAATCTTTGTAAGCCTCAACACATACTCTATTTGTCCTGTGAAGTGAAGGTAATGCCACTTCTCTTCTTTCAGTTTGTGTCTTCAATCTCTATCTGATTGCAAATTCTTTGAGCTGGTGAGGTTTCTTTCTATGCATTTACATGGTGTTTGGCACAGTGCTCTTGCTTGTAGCTGTCAGATGGCTTTGTAATTAAAGTCCATAATAGCAAATCTTGTGCTTTGTGCTGATGAAATAATTTGTGTGGCATGACAGGGTATTGATGCAGCTGATTTTTTTTTCAAGATTTAGGTTAATAGAAAATAATGGCAGCACTAAGTAGTTTTCTCACCAGCATAAGTAACTTGTGAGACTCAATTAAATAAAAAAAAAAAAAAAAAAAGATTTGAAGAAGTGTGATAACTTTCCACTATTTTTTGGATAGACAGCTGCTGTTTTTGGCCTCTAGAGTTGATCAGCTTATGGATGGATGTATGGGAATGTTTGCATGGACTGGTTTTAGGGATGCCTATTAAATCTGCAAACATATAGTATGAATTTTTAGTGCCTGTGAATTCCTTCTGAACAGTTTTTGGTATCAATAATAAACATTTGAGTTGTTTAAGTGAGGTATTTGATAACCATCATTTCTACAAAGATGAAACTTGTGCCCAGAGCTGGCTCAGTGTGCATCCTGATGTTCTTGTGTTGGGGCAGTTGGTGTTACCCTGTAGCAATGCTTACAGAAGACTGATTGACCCATGTGGTTCTCCTAAACTAAATTTCATATAAGGATACCTTAACAAGTATGCCTAGTGAGTGTAATACGATCTGTGTGGGTGCTAGCTAATGGTTAACCGGCTCTGTTGAACCTGTGCTCCTTAAACAAACGCTATGAGTGTGGGATGAGTTGTCTTATTTCTGCAGACAGGCTAGTTCAGGTTGGAGACTGAAGTTTTCTTCTTGGGAGTAGAAGACAGCAGGAGGGCTTTCACTGCCTGCTCAAACAGGGAAGGGAAGGGAAGGAAGGCATCACATTACTAAAGCTGCTGTTTTCAAATCAAGACAGGAGGGATGAGAGTACTAGGGTCTCTGAGTATATTCTGAAGTTTGTAGGGTGGCTGACCTCCACTCAGCTGTTACTTTGATATTTTAACTGACTGTGGTCTGAACAGGTGCTTGATGCAGTGTAAAGCTTCTCAGGATAGCTGGCATAGCTTTGTTTTAATGCTTTGAAAAAGGGGCGAGAAATAGGCAAGATCATGCTTTATGCAGGTTACAGTGTGGAGATACTCTGTACGGAGAATGAAGGGGCAAGATAGTGCTGAAACTTTGAGCTTTCTGTACAAGGCAAAAACCTAATAGATCAGGTGAGTCAAAACTGTGGATCTTGCTTGTATGCTGGGGGCTTTGAAAACTTTGTGTAAATCGCTTGTTATAAGGCATATGGGATAACAGTCTTGTTTTCTGAACTTTTACCAAGGCAAAAATTTACGTTTTCTGTATATGAGAGACCTCTCACCTAAGCACAGTTCTTTCAATGATAGCATTGTATGGTCATCTGGATTAATCATCTTGATTTATAAAATGGATTGAATTAGTATCTTAAATCTGAACAGTTACTGAACTGTTAAAAAAACCCCGCTGGTTCTGGATGAGTTGTTGTAATGTGGTTTTGTTTTTTGTTTGCTTGCTTGCTTGGTTGGTTGATTTGGATTGGTTTCTTTTAATTGCAAACACAAATTCCCCTCTCTGCATTTGAAGTAAGAAAAGTAGGCTTTTGTTGAGCATAAGCAAATTATTTATCCCTACAGGTAGAAACCAGAACTCAGCATTGAGGCTTTAAAAGCATATCTAGAACAAAACCAATGTGTTTTTTTTTTTTCACAGTTGTGGGCCAAGTAAGTTGGTATTTCTTTTTTTTTTTGATCCTGACTAGTAGAAGATACATTAATTACATCAGAAATTGTCTCTGTCGTTATTTTTTCAGACTAACTTTTCCTCCCTTGGTGACTGAAGTGATCCACCTCTACAAACAGATGAGATTGCTAGCTTTGAATAAAGTAATAGATTTTTAACTGTATAGCATCTACCGCTCACAATAAAGTCCTCTGTTTAGAACAGATGTTTAGAACTTGATGCATTGAAGGTATTTTTATTGACCAGATAAAAATGCTGTGTTAAAATATTGTTGGGCATTCAGTCCCCTCTTCATTTAGATTATCCTTGCACTGGTGTAAGTATATTTAATTCACTTGAGTTCCCTGTGACTTTAGAGCATTAAACATGTGACAAGAAACAAAACGATGAAAGAATTAAAAGATAACTCTTAGTTTTGTGTTGTTTATTAACAGTATACTTTATTTGACTGTGGCTGCAAAAGAGCTCTGACAATTAACTTAATAGTAAATGTCACTTCCTAGTTAACATGACATGAAAGTCTCTGGCATACACAATAATTATTTTAAGAATCTTTCATTCACAGAATAAAAGATTCTGGTTTTTTTATTATTTAGTCTTTTAAAATTACTATCAAAGAAAAAACCTTAATTTGTAGCCTAAGTTATTTTGTTTATATAATTTTCTCTTGACAGAGCATAGTTTCATATGATAACTGATTTATAATAGAGAATGAAAAAACGGTTGACATATTTTAAACAGATTAATGAAATTTCGACAAGCCTGGAACATAAATGATTTTGTGTTATGAATTCTCCAGCCTTTTTTTTTTTTTTTCTTAGGTAAAAAAATCACTCTTGCGCCATTTCTATGAATTATTCTAATAACTGCAAAAAGTTTATAAATCAAAAGTTTTGAAGCTAATCAGAATTTAGGAATCTGGAACGAGAGGCTGGGTTTGGACTCCAGGTTTGTTAAACAAAAACGCATTAGCGATTTTGCTGGGAAACACCTCTTTTAAGCACAGCAAAATTATAATTTTTTATCTTCTTAATACCTTTTTGGATTAAAGTAATAAAGTCTAAAATGACTATATGAATGCAGCTTTCGGGTTTTTTCTTGTTTTATTTCACTAACATCCATTTTATGGAGACCTAATGATTTCCAGTGCATCTTCCAAATATTGACAGTGCGGGGGGCTGGATGGAAAGTTCAGACCAAATCTTGAACCTCCTCTTGTTGGTTCTACAGACTGTCTGGAGTCCAAAGGTTACGAACTGCTTGTAAACTATCTCCAGAATAAAAGCCTGTGTGCCAGGACATCAGTGCTGGTATTGTGTCCTCTATTCTTTTCCTAATTTGCAGTTTCTCCCCACCCTGATCCCGTGGATTGTCAATGGCCTGAATTGCTTCAGTCTGTTTAATTCAGTGAGGCTGTGCTAATCGGTGTCGCCTGAAAGCCTGTCCTGAGACCCCGAGACTTCAGAGATGTTAATTCGCTTAGTGCTACAAAACTAAAAGAAAGAAAGAAAAAACAACAACAACAACAAAAAGCCCAAAACAACAACAACAACAAAAAAAGAGAGTAGTTCTACATTGTCCGCTCCAGCGGATTCAGCAACAGTCAACACAACAGCTTTTAATAGCACACAGCTTTCAATCGTACCGATTTTACCAGCATTATTTTCTTTAACATCAATCACCACGCACAAACGTGAGCTAACTGATGACATTTGTCAGCAGTAAAGGGTCTCCCCGAAGTATTTTTTCTCTGTGGGGATCTGACAACATAATGTTTTAAATTTGCATTCATATTGCTCTCTGTAAGATTGACCCAGTGACTAGTAGAGTCAACAGAAATCTTCTTGTGAACCCGAATTTAAAGAACTTGCTTTGCTTAGCTGTGCAAGATGTGCATGTTAAATAAGACCAGTTATGTCCTTAAACCTGAGGCAGTAACACAACGCTGAATATACAGGTTTCACGTAGGGGATGTAGACCCATCTGGTACGTACCTGGAGGAGACTCAAGCTCGAGTTAGGCGCTGAGGCTCTCCAGGTGACTCAGTGGGAGAACACAGTACTCGGGAGAGGAATCCCAGGAGCCAGCAAGCTCAGCCAGAGGCATGCTGAATTTATTTCAATGATTTTTGCATTTTTGCAAAGTGGAGGATAGGGCATAGTCCAACACCATCCTTCCCCAACAAAAGGAATTGCCTGTCTGTTCTTTGGATATCATTTGAGGATCCAGGCTCATCCTCTCAGGCAGAAGTGCAAAATGGTAGATTTCTTCAATGTTATTAAAAAATTTGTTCTAAATGAACATTTCTGCCTAAAGACCTTTTCCAAAGAAATATTTTTGCTAGAGAGACAGGGAATGATCACTTACAGCTTTCCACAGGCAAACACTGTATGTATTTTATTCCCAACTGTGATAAATTTAGCTTGGTTTTAGTTCATTAATAAAACTTCAGCAGGGAAATGCAATTTCTCCTGGTTGTCTAAACATAACAAATAATACTTATCTCCTTTGACTAGCTGTTTTGCAGACATGGAATTCCTGGTAAACGAATCTAATTAATATAAATATTTTTGAAACCCACACATTTTTTTCCCCACTGCCTCAGTGTGTGGTTTTTTAGTTAGAAACAAAATATGTCATATCAGCAGTGTATCAAAGTGATTAAAGATCCAATATAGGCAACTTATGTGAGTCTTTAACTATTATTTGATCCTCAGTGATCAAGTTAAACTTGTTGCTTTATTCAGGAGAAATAACTTTTGGGGCTTTTTGTATCAGAATTTTTAATGCCTCATGAATATACTCTACATACCCTTTGTAGCCAGCAGTAATCTTAATGATAAATCATTTTACAATGCTTCAACTGTTCTTAACTCTTGGTGAGATAATTCCAAATTTCGTGTGTTAAATATTTTCAAGAAAAAGGCTTGCTGACTTTTAATCTGCAGGTTTGTTTTGTATAGCACGCAGTTTCCAGGTACTCGGTATCTCTTGTGCTACGTAACCCGTCTGGTGTGCACGGCTATCTAATCTTGGGGCAGGTGAGAAGCTGTAATTTGTGAGGCTTCTTATCAAAATGCAGAAAACTGATGTGGAAAGAATGGCGATTAAGCTGTATTTTGCCCGCACAGTATTAATCCTGGTTTAAAAAATAGGTGGCAGTGAGCGAATAATCTCCAGGGCTGTTAAAACGTTGGAGGTTGCATGGTTCAAAGCAAGCCCTGCAGAGGCGAGCTCCATGGGGCACCAGCGCCCCTCACTCCCTGGGAGCCGAGTGTCTCCGCCGTGCTCATCGAGATCTCATCGTCCAGTGATGCAAGAGTTTGCTAATTAAACAGTTCACAGAAGTGTTTGGGGAAGAACCTGTGGACATTTAACCAATTGAACAATTTATTGCTGTAATTGAAGGGGTTAGCTGGTGTTTATTAACTAGCCTTCCTGTCACGTTCCAATGGCTGGACTAACCCTTGGTCCCTGACTTGTTTTCAAGTGTCCCACCATGGTGTTGGCTCTGCAGTGTCACTCTTCAGGCTGCCACTTCAAGGCCAGAACTTCACTTACCCGCCTTTTGCAAATTCAGCAACATGATTGGGCGGTTCTTTTCCTTGCTAGAGCAAGTGTTTTATTACAAACAAAATATTGTCACTTTAGAGCAAAAATGAGATTTTATCCTCGAGAAAAAATGAATTTGGATTATTAGGAAATTTCAGCAAACCTCGTCTGGTTTGAAACGTGGTTTTGGTTTTGTAATCTCAGCATAGGGATTATTTTCTTTTTACTATCGTGGTCACCTCTGCTGTCTCTATCATCACTGCAGCGGGTTTGGGCTGGGATAAAGGCATCATTGCAGCGGCGTGCAGCGGGACTTCCAGTCACACCGCTGAGCCACGCGCAGTTTGGGACACAACTCTGTTCAGGGAAACAATGAGTCCTGATGGTGGTAACAGGCTGCTTCTCCCCCTTACCCGTGAAAGCTTCTATAACTAGAACTAATTGGCCGTTCTTAAAGTGCAATTAGCAGGGATATTAATCTAGGCCTGACAGGTGTGAAAATGTGTTTCTTTGAGTCTATTCAAAAGACACTCTATCTGATCACCCGTAGGAGAAGCCTGGAGCAATTGTGCCTATAAACTTGCAAGGCTTTAGTTTGTTAGAACGGAGCAGCCCACTTTTAATAATCGCATTTGAGTCAGACGACATTAACTCCACAGAACTGGATGGAAGGAAGTTCACTTAATACTGACATAATAGTTGGTATCACTTCCATCATCGGGAAAGGAAATGCCTGCTTCCGCCTTCATTTGGGTACATGAAGAAAAGGGAAGGCTTTTAAAAAATATATGTTTTAATGAGAAAGCTAGGACTGAATTATTTTGCTTTAAGGATCATTAGGTGTTACCCCCCAGTTTATCTCTAGTGCAGTTTGAGTATCTCCATTTGTAATGTTTGCTGCTTTTCTCATTTAGTTGTTTTACATCCCACTAAGTGCAGCATAGAGCAGAGACTTAAAAAGGTGTTGCCAACAAGGATGGCTGGCTGATCTCATGAGCTATGCAGGTTTTAAACAATGCTAGTGTAACAATTGGTGATGGAGTTTCAGGACTCAGGACGAATACTAGTTCAGCTTTTTAATAGCTGGTGTAAATAGGCACAGCTCAGTGGAGCTGCACTGGTTTATACACGTCCGAATTAACCGAATTAACTTAATTTGACCAGCAGACTTACTGTAGGATGCTGAAAGGGTTCCAGCTGAACCTGCAGATGGCTGCTTGTGCTAGTGGGCTTCAGGCTTGGAACTAAATGAGGAAATTTGTATTTCCCATTTTAATTAAAAGGGGTATTCACAATCTAAGACTAAAAGACAAAGCCTACCCCAAAGACATGCATCTGTTTTACATAAGATAAATGCATTGTAAGAGTGAGAAATCGCTTGAAGATTGGTCTTGATACTGAAAATAGCGTGAGTTCATGGGCATGCATATGCATGTATACTGCTCAGTCAGCTCAAAGTTTTTCCGAAGATGGAAGATTTATTATGTAGAGTCTGCTCTGAAAAAATGTCTGCATAATGCTTTACTAGCTTACTGTTCTGGAAGTATCCAAATGCCTAGACCACAGTGATATTTCTTAGAAATACCTTAGCAGACTTCTTAGAAAAGATGAGTCTAAAAGAGGTCTCCTCAGTTGCTCAGCCCAGTCTTCTGATGGGAAAAAAAATTGTTCTACTAAGGAACGAGGCCTGTCTTACCAAGGCTGGGATTTCTTTGCCTCACTGCTGTGATGGAAAAGCCCCTCTCACATTAAAGAACTTCTGCCCTGAACTTGCTTGGGGCAGTTTTGTTGTTCTCTGAAAATCCTTAGCTGAAAAAAATCAAGAAATAGCTCCTTGTTGTTTACACCACAACACATTTATAGAGCCCAACCATATCTTTTCCCAACCTTGACAAAGCAGAGAAGCAAGAAAGATCATGCTTGCATAATGGAACAAGGTTCAGCAGTCTTCAAGAGTATGAGCAGTGGTTGAGGTAGTCTTAGAGACAGGGTATGTCCCTGGACTTAAATTTGTGTGCTTTTCTGAGCTGTAGACTATATTAACTTAGCCGTTAATGTATCTGCGTTGCTCTCTTGGTACTGTGATACCCTCCGCCCCCAGGACACTACACTTTTCCACAGCCAGCAGACTTGAAGCTGGCCCTGTGGGCTTTGCAAACAGGGCATGCTGTATGGTGTAGACATGCTCTTTTGCATCTTTTCTAAGAATGGCTCTGCATTTTCTAACTTAATGCCATCGAAATTGATCTTTATTCAACACAGACGACCAGCATAGTAAACAACACCCTCCTTCTGGAGCAATAGCAGGATTTGTCATTTCTTTGGAAGCAACTGCTCTTCTGTGAAGACATCTGAATTTTCCAGGTGATTTATAGGTTTAGTATTCAATTTGTGGTTTAGAAGGGCAAGGCAGTCTTTTTCTTGATTACTATAGATAGTGCAAAATATCCAAGAGGAAGGCGGGTCTTGTGATTGAGACAAAGGGCTGTGATTCAGGACTCGTGGGTTCAGCTCCTATCCCTTCTGTCTGCTTTCAGTTAAACCTTGGGGAAGTCATTAGATCTCTTCCTCTTACATAAAATCTGTGACTCTTTCTGTCTTTTTGTTTGAGCTGAGAGGTTCTTGTCACCAGCTGCACATTTGCATGCCTTCCTCACCATTGTTATCCACTAATGCAAGCTAGACAGGCACATTTCGGGAGGAAGGTTGAGGTATTAGAGTTTTGGGGTCTGTTCTTAGAATGGAGAACATGATTCCATACCCAAATCTGCTACCAGGACTTCTACCTGCTTTTTCATCTCCCCGCCTAGTTCCCTCCCCCTCAACAGCTTCATTTCTCCCCTGTCTTTCATGCACCCCCAGGAATGGGGAGGAAGAAAAGGGCTAGCTTTCCCCCTCCCTACTGTGAAGCCGCAATATATTATCAGTCTTGTCTTAACCAGACGTGGGAACAAGATTACTCAAACTGATGTCAGCTGAATACGAGTTACGCAGTTTTGCAAGTTGATGACTAAAATTGTTGGAATTACCCAGAGCTAAATGATTTGTTGTAGCTGGAAACCGGAGAACCTCTTGTTGTTTACACCACTGTTCGTAGTAGAAGGGGTAAGTCCTGCTGTTTCACATCTTCACCTTTTTTATAGATAAAAAGGGTGCACAATGAAGAGGTTTGTTCATACTTGCTTAACCTCAAATGGTTTGGACAATTACATTCTTTATATTCTTAGTTATATTTTCATTCGTATTCAGAGTTTTCATTAGCAAGTTATTTTGTGGCTACCCAGAGTGACATTTAGTAATTGCACTGAGATGTTTCTCTTTTAGATTTCTAAACTAATAATGCAGTAAATCCTGCTTTTGCTCAGGAGATACCTGAGCAACAAATGCAACAATTAAAATAATGGCTCAATAAGCACTGATGTGGTATTTATTGATGGAAAATTGTATCTCTTTGCTGCATGGCTGGTAAGAAACAAGAGAATGATAAATAGTTGCCACTGTCCCACGTTTGAGAAGTCAGAGGAAATGGCAGCAAGAAAAAGCAAATGAAGATGGATGAAATCCCAGGAGGGTGAAGGGAGATGTCCTCCATGCTGGATGGGGCTGGGCTGGGCAGTTGACTCCTGGGTCACCTCAGCTGTTGCTTTTCAGAGTGGTGTTTTGAAAGGGCACTGTTTGGGAGAAGTGCTTCCTGGCCGCCACTGCCTCGCACCACTTACAGATGCTGCCTGTGGGTCAGTGGGAGGTCACCACCAGTTAACTCAACACCTCCAGTGAGGAGAAAGCTCTTGGGGATAAACTTTCTTACTATCACTGTCTAACTTGTGCTGAGAACTTGCAGATGCTTAACTTGCCCCTTGCTTTGTTCTAAAGTATGTTTTTGTGGTGTCATTAGCACTGCAGACTACCATTTCTCCTCTTGTATAGCAGGTCCATCACTGGTTTCTACAGCCCAGGGGTTGGGTTTTTCTCCTGGCAGGTCCCTCTCTCCATGCTGTGGCCAGGGCTGAGCTGCTCTTCAGTACCTCACCAGCACCTTGGTGAAGCTGCCAAGGACCAAGAGAGAGACTTCAGGGTCTGCAGAAGCAGCATCATCCCACACAGGTCTGGGCACCCCCAGAGCACATATGGGTGCCTCCTAGGCTTGCCATGTGTTCGGGGCATGTCTCATGGTCCTGTGAAACCTAAACCAAAGCCAGGTCCATTGCCATGGCACTCAGAACTCCATGGTTCAGTTTCAAAGGGAAGAGGCAGCTCTTACACCTCCAGCTGTATTCTAAATGTTGTCAGTGATGACATCAAGGATGAACATCAAGAGGGGATAAACGGAATGTGAAGTTGGATGGCATTTGCTTATGAAATGTAAAGTCTGAATATGTTCAGAAACTGCCTTAAGTCTGTAGCTCCAGAAGCAGAGCAATTGCATTTAAATTAGTGTTTTGAAAAAGATTAAATGTGCAAATAAATGGCACAAGTAGTGCAGAAGCCCATTTTTTAGATACACATCGAGGCACATGAGAAATCAATGTATTTTACATTGTTCCAATGTTTTTACTTCTGACAGCAGTTACAGAGCCCTGCTCACAGGTGAGTCTGGGTGCAGGCGCTCCCTGATTGTTAGTTCCCTGGTGGAGCTTTCTCAAGTATCCATGCAGATTTTGGACAAAAGTCTGGAAAAGGTAAAATGCTGATGCAAGAGGATCAAACTCTGCAAATCCTCTGCAGGTTTCAGACTGTTCTTTTCTTGTCCATAAAAGAATTTAGTAGGCACATATTTTATGTGTTCGGGTACATCAGTAGATGCATAAAAATACATATGTCTGTTTTCAATAAAAGTGTTCCATGATCTAAACATCTTCCAGATAAGATCTTAAAAATCTTAGGCTTCACATTTTCTCGAACAGGCTTGTTCAGGGAAACGAAAGAGAGTGCTTGACAAGATTATGGTGTTGCTTCTATACATTTCCTTTATTCTTGTGGCTAAAAGGAAATTACAATGTGTTGTTAAGTCAAAACGTGGTCTGTGGAGCTGAACCAAAAAACCTTTAAATGGAATAAAATTCCCCTTCTGATAAAAGGGAAAACAACACAGCAGAGAGACAGGATCTCTTTAATTTAAATAGTGGGTTTAGGTATATTAATTTGAGTTCAAAGCATCTTTCAAAGGGTATGATGCCCACATTTTTAATTTTACCTAATACTGAGCATCTGGTGTGGACTGGTTTGTGGTACTGAGAGCAAAAGGAAATACATTACTCATAGATGAAAGGAGTGAGGGGGAATCACTGTCCTAACTAAAAATAGCCTTTTTTCCACCAGTTAATATCAGCTGGAGGTTTGATTAAATAGTAATTGTCTAGAAAAAGACAATAATTGAGTGTGACTGTTTCCTTTCAGGGGCCAGGCCCAGGTGGTGAAAGTTAAGTATTGTCCTTCAGATAAGGTCCTGAAAGCAGTTTTCCTGAATGTCCACCGAGCCTTTCTGCAAAATGTCCTTTCTGGGTGCTGAGCTGCAGACAGACAAAATCCAGGCCTTTTCTCAGGGCAGCAGCAGTTTTCAGGGATGTAGCGCCGGAGGATTTTATGACTGCATTGCAGATACAAGCTGGCTCACCTCTTTGGCTGGAACTCTAACCCAGAGGCGCAGAGATCACAAGAGACAAATGTCTTGAATTAAGAAATGGGGTTGACATCTATAAAAGTCAGAGCACATCTAGTAGGCAACATGTGTAATAAGACTATAACATTTTATCTAATAGGGAGGTTGGAAAGCTGTCTGAAAAAAAAATGCAGCTTCTGTTCAAATCTGCACATTCAAAAACAAAATACACCAGATTAATGGGTTGTCATCCCCCTACCCCCTCCTTATTTGATGATCTGAATCCCTATGGGCTTTCCTGAAAAATCAGTCTGTTTTTTTCAGTAAGAGGTTAATGATGATACTGGTAACAACTTTGCCTAGCTTCATTGGAGTCCATAGTGAAGAAATGCATATTTCTGTGATGTTAACAATATTTCCCTCTCGATTTCTATAAGGTTATTTTCTCTGAATGATCCTTCTATGCATCATAATGTTAACACTTACCATATGCCTAGGACATATCATGAATATCTAAGCATTATTTAATTAACCTTTGCAAGTGTCCAGTGAGAGACATGAGATACAGCCATACAGGAGATAGTTTTCAAATTGCTGCTTATTCGAAGTTGAATGGACTCAAAACTTTGGGGAACTTTTCATGGAGAAAAAGTGGAGGAGGAGAGAGTGTGAGACACAGTGGCTTGCTTCAAAATAGCCAAAAGTTACCGTGCTCTCTGGGCAGGGGGAAAGCTACCCTTTCTCATGCTTGGTGAGGTTTTGGGACTTAAGCCTTATGTCTCCTCATGCTGAATTAGGACTATAATAGCTGAGCCAGCGTCAGGCCAGCTCTGCTGGGTGGTCTGGGGACAAACACTTGGAGAGGTCACTATGGCCTTCTAGTGAGAGCATCTCCCAAAAGCTTTGCTGGCTTTAGCTCAGACTGTCTTTTCTTTTGCATTCCACACAAATGGTCTCACTGCAAGGTGAGGCTGAGCTCTCATCTAGACAGAAAAACCACTTACTCAAAAAATAGCACACATGTTCCGCCAGGAAGCCTGGATTTTTGCCATGCATCGTTTTCCAGGAGAAGCTGACCCCTTTGGTCGGTAAGGGTACTTGCCTCAAAGACACAGCAGAAATTGATACTGTATTCAGTCTGAGAATTAAGATATCTTTATTCTGTGGTTTAAACTACTAGACCATGCTTTTTTCTGAAATAGGTAGAAATATTTGCATTTTTATATAGGGAAACAGAGGCACGGAAAGGGTACCAGGTGTGCCAGAAGCCATGTAAGAGGCCTGTGGAAGAGCTAAGAACAGAACCCAGATATCCTGATACCAGCACCTGTGATGCAGCTACAGCACACTGTGAGGGCAGGACAGGAAGGAGCAAAGAGATAAGAAATGAATTTCTTCTGAAAGTGAAAACTCTTCTTGCTTCAGTTAGTGTTTTCTATTATATGCCACAATACATGATCACTGCTACATCCCTGTAATCTTATTTTTATTGAGCAGTGGGTTTAACAATGAATATCGCATTGGCACTTACTCCTGGAAACTCCTGGCCTTCTGCTAACCACAGATTGGTAGGCTAAAATGAGAGACTGCCCATTGAGAATATAATCCTGGTCTGCAGGGGGCACAGAGATTTCTTCCCCTCTGGGAAGCAGCCAGTGGTTTACAGTAACTGGAGGCTGAAACTCTGCATTTAGTACTGCTCACCATTCTGAAAGTTGACATGAACTTTAAAGAGGGGAAGAGGGGTCTTAAGCTGATGAGAAGAGTGATGACTTTGCTTGTGGCAACTTTAAATATGTAGGAAATACATATGAAATTTTAAAGGGTATGTTAACTCTGAGTTCAGGAAAGCAGGTATTTTCCTGTCTTCCTTCATGGCAAATATGGTGGAAAATCAATACAATTCTGTCCACATTTATCAATGTGTTTTAATAGAAAAAAAAATGAGGTCAGTAAGTACTCTGAAAACAGGTTAAAATGAAGAGAGAGTTCATTGCTTCCATATTTTGAGCTTGTGACTTCCAAAATCAAAGGCCTAGTAATCTTAATGGATTGACTTCCAAATTTCCTTGGATTTGTATTGCTGGACTTGTCTCTCTTTAGGGCTTAGCTGGATCCCTGCAGATAGATTTTTGGGTTTATATGCTGTAATTCCATTTAGTCCAGCTGTAAACTTGTGATGGCTGAATTAATATGTTATGGGGGTGGGGGGAAGAAAAAAAAAAAAAAAAAGAGTATACCTACAAACCTCCTAGCTTGGATAGCAAATCCTGAGGGGGAAAAACTGGGCATTTCAATTAGTTGGTTGTGTGGCCTGATTGAGGAACAGCCCTGTGGCTAACAAAGCTTTGTCTGTAGTATCAGCTTGCTCCTCATCCACCAGGACAAATAGAGTGGTTGGTCATTAACGGGCTAGCCATCGGGTAAGGGTTTTGTTCTTAAATGGGGGCTTTGTCTTATCCCTGCTGTTTAAGCCCTCTCCAAGCACTCCTCACCTGTCATATCTGTCATACATTTAATTCATCACGCTCTCTGGTCAAAAGCTACACTGATAGTATCAAAAGAAGAGGAGGGGGCTTCTTATAACTTTAGCGATCAAAGGAGATTACCAAGCAAATAAGATTTTAATGAAGATGGCAGGTTTGGAAGGGAGAATTTACTGCATTGTGAATCACTAACACATAAATGTTCGTTTTATCTGTATGGCATTTGAAAGTGGGATCCCAAACTATTACAGAAGGAAGGATAGATACATGTGTTGGTGCATGGTTTTAATTAAAAACACAGAGGGAAGAGATGTAGGGGGGGGAAAAGAGCTCTTTTATTTCCCTTTAAAGGTCATATTTTTATTCTGTAATTATGATAAGCAGACTGTGTTTAAACATTAGTTTCTTTTAATGATGACAAATACATCAAGCAATTTGCCACTGAACTGATATTGTCAGGCCAATGCTCTCTGTTACTTGACCTAAGTTTCAAAATATCAATCGCAATACTGAAATATGCTTGGCCTCACTGTATCTATTTTAAGAGGCAAAGCCGGCAGACAGTTCCCAGTCATGGAAACGTGCCTGTTCCATGGACAGTGCATGAGAGAGGCAGAGCTAACAGAAATGCACCTTCTGTGTCAGTGAGTATTTTACAGGAAGGCAGCCCTGTGCCAGGTGAGTGGAGAAAACTGAACACCCTCATTTACAGGTTCACATGGAGAAGAACATGCTGCCCTGTGGTGCTTTGTCATGGAATGCGAGATACAACATCTGCATCTTAATTCACTATTACCTTCTACTAAACCTGCAGTCTTTCCACAGAGGAATTTTCCCTTTGGGATGTCAGTCCAGAGTATTTACTCTGTTTTCTGATAATTCTGATGAGGGAATTATCTGTTGCAGTTCCTACTGCTACTGTACATAGAGTACTGCAATGGTGGCCAGCCAGTCATTTGGAAATTCATTTAGCAACAGAGGTGCTCTACTGGAAACATAAAGGTTGTGGAGCAGATCATCTTGAGTGCCATCACCTGACACATGTAAGAGAGCTAGGGGATCAGGCCCAGCCAGCATGGATTTATGAAAGGCAGGTGCTGATTGACTGATCTGGTCTCCTTACGACAAGGTGACCTGCTCGGTGGATGGGGGAAAGACTCTGGATGTTGTCTACCTGGCCTTTAGTAAAGCCTTTGATACTGTCTCCCATAGCAATCTCCTGGAGAAACTGACTGCTTATGGCTTGGACAGGTGCACTGTTTCCTGGGTAAAAACCTGTCTGGACGGCCAGGCCCAGAGAGTGGTGGTAATTGGAGTTACATCTGTCTGGCAGCCAGTCAGCAGTGTTCCCCAGGGTTCAGTACTGGGGCCAGTTCTGTTTAAAACCTTTAGTGATGACCTGGACAAAGGGTTCAAGTTCAACCTCAGTCAGTTCACAGACAACACCAAGTTGGGCAGGAGTGCTGATCTGCTGGAGGGTAGGCTCTACAGAGGGATCTGGATAGGCTGGGTCAATGGAGCAGGGCCAAGTGTATGGGGTTCAACAAAGTGAAGTGCCTGGTCCTGCACATGGATCACAACAACCCCCTGCAGTGCTACAGGCTGGGGAAAGAGTGACTGGAAAACTGCCTGGTGGAAAAGGACCTGGGGGTGCTGGTTGACAGTGGCTGAACACAAGCCAGCAGTGTGCCCAGGGGGCCAAGAAGGCCAATGGCATCCTGGCTTGTATCAACAACAGTGTGGCCAACAGGACAAGGGCAGTTATCGTCCCCCAATACTTGGCACTTGGCAGGCCACACCTCAAATCCTGTGTTCATTTCTGGATCCCTCACTGCAAGAAAGACATTGAGGTCCTGGATTGAGTCCAGGGAGCAACAAGCTGGCGAAGGGTCTGAAGCACAGGTCCTATGAGGAGGATCTGAGGAAGCTGAGGGGGTTTAGCCTGGAGAAAAAGAGGCACAGAGAGGACTTTATTGCTCTCTATGATGGGAGGAAATGGCCTCAAGTTGCATTAAGAGAGGTTCTGATTGCATATATTAGGAAAAATTTCTTCTCTGAAAGGATTGTCAAGCAGTGGAACAGGCTGCCCAGGGAAGTGGTGGAGTGCCCATCCCTGGAGAAGGTATTTAAAAGCTGTGTAGATGGTGGCACTCTAGGAACATGGTTTAGTGGTGGACTTGGCAGTGCTGGGCTTAATGATTGGAGTGATCTTTAATGTCTATGATCTTAAAGGCCTTTTGCAACTGAAACAATTTGATGAATTTATAAAGCAGTGCTTCAGGCATTAGTGGGCATCTGCGCAGTGTCTTGAGCCAAACCTGCCCTGTTAGCAGCAGAACCAGGCAGCTTTATTTTTTTGCAGTTTTCCTTTGTGGTGGAAAGAAAGCCTTTGCAGTTGCTGAAGCCTTTGATAAAAGAAGGGGTAGTCTGTATTATTAGCACGGATGTTAACATCTTTACTTCAAAGACATGAGGGAAGTGGCTGCCTAGCTTTCTTTAAATTGAATTAAAAATGTGGGGTCCAGGAAGGAGCTCACAAAACCATGTCTGAACTTGTCAGCCTCTACAGGTTCGGGTGGAAAACTCCAGTTCTCACTTTCCGCTGAGTAATACTGAGAGCTCATTATTTGTGTGGTTTTCAACCTGGCTATGAATTATGAATGGTTTATTTAAGAAGTGATAAACTATCGGTCTGCCCTTAAGCTAAGAGGACGTCTCTGCAGCTTTGGTGTTTTACATTCATCAAGGAGATGGTCCTCAGCATCCTTCTGAGATTGGAGTTAGTATTTTGTATTTTCATTTGAGGGCCAGTATCTATCCCTTAAGTTGCTTTTGTGTAGCCCACAAGATCTCCTGATAAGCAAGGCCCAATGAACTAGTTTTACTGAAAGAGAGATGAAGATTCCCGTGTGGTCTGTCATTTGGTGGCATGAATTTAGCTGAACCAGTGTCAGATCCAGATTTATTTGCAAGCAAAGATGGGATAAAGACACAGCCAAGACTAGTTCAGAAACTCTGCTTGAATCTTGTTTTGAGTAAGCATGTCAACAAGTAGCTTCTAAATTGATTTCCTTTAATCAATAGTGATAAAAACTGTGTGTGGATAGGGCTTGTTTTTATCTGATACTGTGATGAGACAGTACAGCAGAGGCAGCTGCAACAGGGCTCTCCCAGCACTCACACCAGCTCCATGGATGGCTGTTAGTGGCAGTGGGAGCTGTTCTGCAAAGCTCTGCGCTGTAAACAGGGTTTGCATGTGTGCCAGACGCAAACATTTGTATTTACTGTTGGTTTAAGGACCTCCATGCTTTTATTCATCTGGAAACTGTGGGGGGGTTTTTCTTTTCTTTTTGTTTCCTCCACTTAAGGTGGCAGAGGCTAACTTAAAATATGGTCTTTCCTTTTGCAAATTAGAAATTCTGAGAAGGTGCTCGAGTTCCTTGAGGTATAGACTAGCCATCTCTATTAATGTGTTCTGGTTATAGATCCTAATAGGTATTTGCAAGACCAAAGTACTTAGGTAAAGAAGTGTTTTTTTAAAATAGCGTAAGTCTACATGACAGCATATAAAAGTCAAATGACAGAGCAATTAATGGGTTATTGTTACAAAACTAACATTTCAAATGAGCTCCTAAAATACTCTGTGGTTGAAGTTTCACTTAAGGAATTTACTTTTAAGCCACTTACTCCAAGTTGAAATCCGTCTACAGAAAACTTCAAAAACTTTTTTTTGTTGTTGTTGACAGGAAAAGAGAGAAAGAAAAATACCATGGTGTTTTTTTTCTGTCTTAAAGCAAATGTTTTTAAAATGTATCACCCTATATCTGACTGGAATTTTGAAAAATTACCTTCAGAAACTGGGCATCAGTTTCCTTTAACAGCACAGAAGCCACCATGCCAACACTTAGAACTGCAACACATCAACTGCTCTTATAGCTCATACTTTATTCTCTGCATCAAAGCTCTGGTGGGGGGGAGTAAAAACAGAGAGTGAGAGAGCGAAAGAGTCAAGCTCTTCAGAGCCTCTAATGACGCGTGCCAAACACGTGGAAGGTAAATCCCCTAATTCAGTCTATTCTTTCAGCATTCCCTGGCGGGCAGCCAAGCTAAATATTTCTGCTGGATAAAAAATGCACCCTCCTATGCGGCACTTTCTTAACAGGATGGCTCTCCAGCTTTAGCAGAGGGGGCTTCTCTGGGGGAAAGCCAACATGTGTGTTCTCTTATCTATTTATTTATTTTATTAAAAAGAGGCTTTATGGGCTGTGATTGGATTAACTTAGTGAACCCTGGAGGAAGAGGAAAAACAAATTGGGAAGCTGGTTTAGCACCCCCACCTTTTTGTCATCTTCTTTTGGGATTTCCTGGCTGGCTGCCACCTTGAGCCTGTTGAATGTTCTTTAGATCAATCAATTAAAAAGGCTTTAATATTTGGGTGATTGGAACGCAACATATGGGCTGCTGGTGCGGATGTCATGTGGTGCGTGGAGTTAATTGAAATGATTAATAGAGGTGTTAGTTTCTTCAAGACTAATTGAAGAAAGAATATAATTGGAAGCATGGACTAACCATTATTGTTGACTTTTTTCAACATATTGCATCCCTTAAACACTTGTACATGTTTATAAACATGCAGATGGACTGTGTTTAGATTTCTTCATTGTGGTGATTTGCAAAATCACATCAACTGTACAAAAGTCAAATCTATTTTTCTGTAAATTAGTCAGAAAAAATATTTCACTGTGTCTTGCCTGTTTTCAGTAACCAGACTTAAACCACTTGATCCATCCTTGCTGTTATCTGGGGTGTTAGATTATCCATCCACAGAAACTTATCATGAGCTTCCAAAGGTCTGTTAGTGCCCTCTTCTCTATGCAAAGTGAGTTGTGATATCACTGTGCAAATGTACCAGGTATTTCAAGGAAATAGCGTCTCGACTGTACTGCTGCACACCTTGTCACCTTGACCATATTCCAAAGGGATTCAGTTATCTATATAAAGGACTGGCAGAAGCTTGGATTTGAGAGTCAGAAAGAAATGTGAAATGAAAGAAATGCAGAGGATTTAACTTAGACCACCTCTTTTGGCCTCTCCACCTTCTCTAAGAATAATGCACACTTTTTTCAGGAGTAGTATTTTTATCAAAATTGTTAAGCTATTGTGAAATACAAAAATGAAAGCCATGAACTAGCTGCAGAGGACATCTGGCAGCACAGAGAGAGTATGAAGGATGTGCCTCTGAAAGTCATCCTGCTGCACGGGAGGGCTCTCAGGTTAGAAATGGGGAAACAGAAAATATGACAATCTCTCATCTGCAGTCAGTCAGTACGTGCTGGCTGCCTGAGTGCTGTGTGAGGAGGAGCAGTGTTGCGTCCTGCTTGCTGCTGGGCTGTGGTTACAAGTGCTGTAGCAAACTTTTAGCTGGGGATTTCTTAAAACTGAAGATCATGGCTTAAATAACTTACAAATCTGCTAGAGGGCAAGCAGTTACCTGTGGGAGAAAAAAATAGGCAAGATGGCAATGAAGTGTTGATCCAAAAGGTAAGTCAGTTCAGATATAGGACAGATAAACTACATTTTGAAGTGCCTTTTTTTCACATCAGCCTTCTTTTTGCCTGCTTTTGGTAGTAGGGGAAAACCTTATGCATGATTTTAATGTTCTGGAAAGGAACTGTCTTCCTGGAAGGGACATACATATTTTCTCTATTTGTTTTCCTTTGCACTTGTGTTGCAGCTTATGCATTTGTGTATCTTTTTTCAGTAGTCAGAAAGTTTATTCTGCAGCCCGGAATAAACTGAACAGAGAAGTGGTAGATAAGTTTAGACGGGGTTTGTTGTTGGCTTAGAAGAAAAGAGTATAGGATGGTTTTAATATTTTAGAGTCTTCCCACACAGATTTCCAGTGATGCTTTGAAGGCAACTGTGCGTCTGCAAAGACTTTGAGCCTCCCCGGAAGATGTGGCCTGTCTTCTGTACAGATCTGAGCAAAGCATTTGTCGAGAGGAAGTGGCTGTCCTGTACTGGGGGCTGAGAGGAAGGGAAGACATTAGGTCTGATTGCAAGCTTCCCTTACTCCCTGTTGCCTGATTTGTGTGCATATAGTGTGCTAATAATTTCAGATGAGAGGAGTATGCTGGGACAGACTGGTGCAAATTAATCTTTCAAAAAAAAATCTTTTATTGTTATTATTTGGTGACAAGATTAGTCATTTTAGGATCTGGTTTCATTACAGCAAGCTGCAATTACACAGTCACTTGTTTATTTTTTTAATCTTAACAGTGATGAAAAATAGTAGTCTCAGCATTCTGCTGTTTCCATTGCCCATTAGGATTTATATAGTGAAAGGGGCAAATTATGTAAACTTGTTGGAACAGGAGCATCCTCTGTCTTTATTAAAGCTTGCCGTGTTGTATAATTATTCAGTTCTAGCACATTGGCCTGGGTCACTGAAAGAACAGCAGGCCAAGGAAAAAGGGTTTAAATCTATCCAGATGCTTTTTATGGGACTTACATGTGATGGCAATATTCTTATTCTCATACAAAGGAAAATGCTCAATAACATCCCCCTAAAATTAATCTCAGGAAACTGGTATCTAGTATACGCAGGGCTGGTAGCATCACTTGTTGGTAAGACAGACAGACCATTCGCATTAGGAGATCCCTAATGAGCACTTTTAGGTGCTTATAAATCTACCAAATTCTAAATGTGTGGCTCAGGTGTTTCTTGCATTTTCCTTTCTTCTGGCTCATTTTTTCACCAAAATCTATTCTGTCATTTCCAAAAACTTGGCTATGACAAAAATTGTATTGCTAACATTAAGAGTGTGGCGACTTTTCTTTGAAAAGTAATTTCAACCATGATAGCCCCCATTTTTTGGAGCACAAGTTTGAATGACAGGTTCAGTGACTCAGGGAAGGATAGCTTATGTGGCAGAAGACGGTGGTGACTGTCATTGTCTGGGATACTCAAATATCTTCCTCTCTGCCAGGAGCACTTCGCAGTTTAGGGATCTCCACATGCGCTTCATTTGCATTGGGTCTCTGTCAGAGCAAGGCCAGAACACACTCCAGTTCTTGTCCCCACCTCCATCTCTGACTCCCACGCCCAGGAGAATGGCTTTTGAACTAGAAACCAAGCTAGAGGATTGGCAGAGCAGCCCTCCCGGGAGCTGTGGAAGGGCATCACGGTTTGCTTCAGTGAGTGAATGCTGTTGGGTCCAAAACAGAGCACCTGAACTGAGAGCAGAAGAATGTATATTTGGTGCAAGCTTACTGCAAACTATCCTGAGGCCAGAGAGTTGTCAAAATGAACTGGTTTTGAAAGCCTATGGACAAGAGCTGAACCTGTAGGGGATTATGAAGGAGGAGAGTCTATGCCTGGAGATCAGCAGCATCAGAAAAGAGGGAAACTGAGAGTAAGGTTGGTACAAGACTGAGGGATTTATCTTTATGGGTTATTGTAGACAAAGATGAGCAAGATCGGTGTTAAAAGCGGGTGGGATGTAAGCCAGCTCTGATCCAAAAGCTGCCTGACTGCATTAGCACAGTGCTAAGCCCAAGCTAATATATCCGGCTTCTCACCAAGGCTTATTAGCTCGGGCTCAGTGCCATACTAACATAGTCACAAGAGTTCCAGTTGGCTTGACACCATGTCTGCTCAACGTGTGAACTGAGCTCACTGCTACGTGCCTGCAAAGGAGCACCAGGAGATGCCTGGAGACTTGATTACACCACACTGCTGTGCAGACTGTGGAGGCCAGGCCTTCTGGTCAGCAGGAAGGGGCACATGGTGATAGAGAGCATGGCACGTTTCCTTGGATCAGGAGGGTAAAGAGGTGCAGAGGTGCAGTAGTGCAGATGAGGAACCAGGAGGGACTGAAACTGGCTTGATGAGAAGACTTGGCACACAGGAGCCTGGGTGTGGGAGTGGAAGATGGGAGTGACTGGAAAGGGAAACTATAAGAGGGGTCAGGAGGAACAAGCTGGGGACTTGCTGGGCAAGGAAACCAATCAGAAGTCTGAGACAAGGTCTGGAAGAGGAAGAACAAACTCCACACCAAACCTGGCATGAAATCAAGATGCCTGAAAGCAGTCATTCCTCTGCTTCCAGCCTGTCACCTGGGGAAATCCACCAACAGAAGTGTCCTGTCCCTTACAATGCTTGTGCTGACCTTGCCAAAAACAACCATATGGTTGCTCTGAGCCAGATCTGCCAGCTGCCCTGCAGAAATCTGCCTGTGGCAGATCATATTTGTTGTTGAACTGTTTGGGCATCAGTGTAATGCCAGGTCATGAGATCTCTGCTTTTTCTATTTGCAGTTTCAAAAATCAGCATAAAAACTGTAGAAAAACATTTCTGAAATTGCAGACTTGAGTTTTCTAGACTTAAGGTTGTTTGCCTAACCCCAATTTGATCCTCTTATGCATTATGATACAGTCTTTAATTACTCCTTTAATTACTGTTAACTGGTTACTTGCCTCATTCAGGCATAAGACAAGCTTGCTAGGGGAGGTGAATTGGGATGGTGTAATAAAATGTTATCTTTAAGACACCTCTTCCCCCCATCTCATTTGCTGCAGCATAAGGAAGTAAGATGGCCATGGTAGGAAAAATTGTTGCTCTTCTCTGAGCAAGTAAGCTCTGCTCTGAAGAACTATGTATTATTTCTTCCTGTGGTTATGAATAGGATTCATGCCAATTCACCTCGGCAAAGCCTTCTGCAGGTGGGCAATAATTTTGACATCTTCCTGGGTGCCTGATGTGAAGCCCTGCAAAATACAGAGCATCACAGATGCCAGGAAGAGAAATGCTTTGAACATAAAAAGTAATGCGCTATGCTGAGTAAATCGGCTGCTCTGCATCCCAAAATTAATGTATGCTTTTGATGTTAATGTCATTGTGTCTCCATACCCCTTCTGCAGAGCGAGAATAGCAATAATACCTTCATCAACATATGGGGGAGGTATTGTGAAAATCAGATTAGTCATTATTTGATGTTTGTGAGGCGTTCAAGTGCTGCTGTTCTGATGAGCAAGGCGGAAAAATACAAGACAAAATTGGTTGTCTTCATCTGAACGGTCTGTGGTTAAAGTAAGGCACTGGGCCTTTCAAGGAGAAAGGAGAGAGAAAAAAATCTGGAAAAATTACTCTTTCAGTCGGCACTCTTCTTTCTGAACACCAAATGAGGTGGAGAAAAAGATGGTGCATCATATGCCAAAAGTGCAGAACTGAGTTTCTGTATGCAGTCCTAGATCTTCTGGCATCTCCTACCCATTGAAAGAGTGCCTGAGTTTGCACCATAATCGGTCTCCATTTACTGACATTTTGGAGTGTTTGTCTCACCCCAAAGCTTGGGGGTTTTTATGTGAGGCTGTTGTCTTGTAAATCTGATGGTTTGCTGTAGGTTTTTACAGAACTTTGACTCAGTTTCAGGGAAGAAGGAATGAAGAAGCAGAAGAGTGAACTTCTGGAAGCTGAAACCCTCCTTTCCCTGGGTTTGAGCAATCTGCGCTCTTATGAAACCTTTTGAAATCTCATTTGCTGATGTCTTTCTGACCCCCAAAATTGTTCTTGTGCAAATGTTGACACCCAGCAGAGATGAAATCATTGACTTGGGAAAACATATCTAGCTTATCAGAAGCTGCAGGATTCCAACAGTACACTAGCAACATCAGCCTTTTTTTTTTTTTTCAAATTGTAATTGTCAGATGGTATTGTAAATCAGTTTGTATGTAACTGAGGGAACACAATGTTTTTTTCAGTTCATATGAACCCAAATCCATGTCACATATCAAACTGGTTTTATTTTCTGGTCTTCTGTGTGCTTATGATTTTGATGTTTACTAATTTTATGTTGACAGTTTTAATTACAAGCCCACAGTGTATAAGCAGAACAAGAACTAGATATGTTTCCCAACAGAATTCATGCTGTCTGTAAATTTTCTCTGTGTTGTACCCACAGCTGACTGAAATCAAAGGATATCAAAGTTTCTCCACTAACCACCTGAAATCAGTTAGTCCTCAATTGTTTTCTGGATGATTCTGACACTAAATTTCTGTGATTTGATTGCTGAAGGAAAGTAATTTAAAAGTGGATGGACAAACTATGAGAAGAATGTTGAGAGTTTGGTCTCCTGTATAATGCCATTAGACACCAGGCAGGGCAAAAGGAACAATTACAATCCGTTTATTCATGGAAATCTGTAAAGCCAAAAGATGCATTAAAACTTGATTTCACATCTTGGATGTCTAGGGTCACAAAGTAATTCCATAAAGAAAACTATTTCTAAGGAGTTTGTTATGCAGAGCAGAAGGGAGCTGCTCTCCAATAAATAGCAAAAAACCAAAATAGTCTTGTTGGTTCAAAAGCGACAATTTTGAGCTCTGTTATTCAGATGTGAGTTTTGAGGTTTTATGTTTTAAATTAAAGGCGTGGCTGAGTGTTCATTATCCTTGCGATAAAAGCAGCAGAAATAGGTGCAAAATGGCTCTTGTGCAATCTTGTAATTTACCTTTATTTTAAACTGGCTTACACATCTTAATACATTATGACAATCAGAATTATCAGGCCACCAGGAGGAGAGGAGTTTGTTTTGTTAATTGCTCTTGTTAAGCCTAATTACAGAACGGGGTGGAGTGGATGCGAGGGGAGGGAGGAATCTGCTAGCAAGAGGAAATTCTAAAATCCTCGGAGCAGTTCCAGGCAGTGTGTGTTGGGGAGCGAGAGCGCGGGTGTGGTGTGGTGTGCGTGAGCATGCGTGCGTGTGTGTAAGGGTGTGAGAGTGAGTGACAGACTTTCCATATGGACTAAAATCCTGAGATGCATAAGCTGGAGGTGGGAAACCTGTGCTGTGTGGACACATGAAGGTACAGCTGAACAAAGAACTGTGCTGTAATTTTCTTTATGAACTAACTCCTTTTTTTGGCGGGGGGTCTTGGGGGGGGGGGGTGGTTAGGGGGCCGGGGGCGTGATGCAGATTACTTACTTTGCTGTTAATTTTTGAGTTTTGTATTAGATTGAGTGTTAAAATGGTTTGCCGGTATGTTGCACCGTTCTTTGATACTACAGGTTGTCGTGTAGCTGTGGGTTGGTATCCTAAAGCCCTTTGAAACATTTTCCTTCTTTCCGGCGATCGCAGCAGGGATGTGCTGCTCTCAGACTGTGCTATTGGTTTATACTTTACGGTGGAAAACATACATCCAAAGAGCCCTTCTGCCCTGCATTATTCCAGTTTGTTTATGTGCCCCACATTACGTTGTTGGCGACTTACTGTGCCTGACCTGCATTGGCAGCCCCCTCTGTTGCCTCGGGAGCCTCTGGCACAGAAGTTTCTGATAAGGCAGTTTTGAAGAAGCCAGACGCAAAGTGAATGATTCTATAACACATCTGTGCTCTTCTCCGGGGTATGTTACCTGACTTGTTTGCTGCCAAGGTGGTTTTATTGTTTTGGCTACTGGGTGGAGGGAGGAGACTAGAACAGCAGACGAGTCACGCTTTTGTTTTGCTTAATTATAATGTACACTTTTAATAAAACCTTTTAGTGCCATGAATTAAATGGCATTGCAATCCTGCACAAGAAGAAAAATGCTACTGCTGTTGTAGCTGACAGCTGAGTGGTTAGATGGCCAGCGTGGGTCTGAGGCTCAGAAGCCTTTTCTTTGCTGGCTGGAGATACTGCTGGGTAAATGTGTTTACTTTTTCCTTAGTATTTATACTAGTTAATGTGTCGCACTAGATAAATCTACTTCCTGAGTCCATCTTTCAGCTTGCTCTCTTCCCTCCCAATTGACAAATGGTTTGAGTTTGACACCGTTTTATCAGTTGAGCCCCTGCTGGGTGCTGCGTGCCTGCTTGTTTCTGTTTTATCGTGAAAAGTGAATTATCTGCAATATTTTGCTACCATCTAACTAGCAGTTGGCAGGCTTTTCTATAAGAACTGATTTAGATTTCAGCAAGGGGAGGCTGTTGTCTTTCTCTGCAAAGCCCTGTTGTTGCACTCCAGGAAAACAAAAGATCCCAGAGCTTTCTGCACCACAATCTGCTGCTGTCCCACTTTCAAGGAGGTGTTTTGTTTGTTGCGGCAGCTTCCTATCTTAAAATGATAAATTGAGCGGACATGTGTGCTGTTTTAAACTGCCATCTCCAGGGCTTTGTGTTCATTTAGGATAAAATACATGATTTTGTGGTAGACTCTGGTTTAAACTTGATTTAAATTTGGTTTAAAGATTACCGAGCAAAAGGGAAAGCATCAACATCTTCAGCAGTGGTAGTGTGATGAGGAATAGCTGTCAGAAGAAGAACTCCACTGACTTAACCTCAAGTGGGTTGCAAATGCATTAGGGATTCATTAATATTAATAGTAGAATAGACATTTCCTGCTTTCGTTTGACATCTTCCAAGCTTTTTTTTTTTTTTTTTTTTTTTTTAAAGAGCAACTTGAAGTGCAGTTTTAACACTTATTCAAGTTACTACAAGGATGATAAGCTAAAGTTAAACAGAAGGAGACCTCTGAGTGTGTGGGGTTGGTCTCTAGGAGTCCTGGAATTTGGTGTTGTGCCTTAGAGAAAAATTGTGGTAAACTCTTGGGTGAGGCTTTCAGGGCAGTTTGCAAAATGGGTCTGCTAGGTACAACTGCAACCAGAATAAACTGTTGTCAAAAGAAATTGTTCTATGAGGGTGACAGGAAGGTCACTATCAAAATGGCATGTGAAGGTTAATAGCTGTGTAGATTTCTAAGGTGAATATGGTAGTGGCTTGTTCACAACTTTAGGGGTGAAAAAAGAAAATCCAAAGTGTTCTCGAGTCTCCAAATATTTTGTGATGTGGCTGAACAGTTCAGTTTGAAAAATAAATAGATCCAACGTAATTTTTACTTGTTTTCCATCTTCAAAATCCTGTGTTGCACATTTTCATGCTTCTGCTCTGTCATCAGCAGGCTTCCAACATTTCTTCAAGAAAATAAAAAGAAAATATGAGAAAAAAGCCAAATATCTTTAAGACCTAAAGTAAACCCAAGAATATTGTCAGCACCAAGAGGAAACATGTAATTGCGATGATCGTTTTTGAGCATCCTGCATGTCAAAATTTCACTCATTGAGCCCTTTAACTAAGAGAGCTTGTGGCAGTGAAATGGGGCAGGGACTTGATTTTTATAGAAAACACAGCTAGGGGTTTCAGTCCATAAAATGGCAAAAGAAAACAGGAAAGCCCCCACAAAGACCTAGTCGGGCAGGTCTAGTGATGCAGCAGCTACAAATGCAGAAGTGCACGTGAGTTTGGCAGCTCTTACTGATAGGGCAATTTGAATTGTCAGTGTGCGTCTGCTCTACTTGTTGAGCCTAATGAAAAGTACAGTTTAATCACTGGTGTGCCAAATTGACCATGATTAGCTGTTATTGCAGATTAGCGCATTGTCTGGGGCTCCAGAATTATTGATCCGGGTGCTGTTCTCTGGTGTTTTCTGTGCCCTCTATCGTAACCTCTTCTTAATGCTTAGGGGAGAGAAGCAGGAAAGGAGAGTAGGAGGGAAGAAGTCCAGATGGGAAGAAAACAGGTCCTGAAAAGACCACATAGGAACTAGGTCAGGTACTCTGGAGATTAAAGAAGCATGCTTCATCCCTGGACGCAGGAGGCAGGGACAAGTAGCATACAATTACGAGGAATTAGAACGGCAACAAGTAGTGCAGATTTATCAGCTTTAATTGTCTATTGTCAGGACAGAGCTCTTCTTGTAGATCAGGCGCTGCCAATGCTTTAATACCTCTAATGGACTCTCTATTGTGGGATTATCTCTCCTAAGGACAATGTATTTCTTAAAACTAGTTGTTTTGGGAGGGGGGAGAGGAAAAAAAGTAGCAGCAGCCCTCGTTTGTTTTGTTTTGTGGTTTTTTTTTTTTTTGCTTCCTTCTCTGGTTTGTCACATTCTGCAGGAAGTAGCTGAGAGCCCAGTGTTGCTCTTCTGTCAGCAGCGCTATTCCTTCAGGGGAACTGATAGATACCTATTGAACATTAACCCCCTTTGCTCCACCTTCCCCAGCGAGCTCCTCCAGAAACAATAGCTGGTTGATAAAGAGCAGATAAGCAAAGACACCCAGCTTAAGAATCTCTCTGCTATCTTTATTTTAAAAGCTTTCCTGGGTTTTGTAAAGTAAACATTACAACATTTAAAGAAGGATAAGGTGTCAACTATTTAATGAGAAGTTGTGTTTAATAGCAGAGGAATTCTTCCCTCCCCCACCCAACACATAGGTATGAAAAGACTGTTATTTCACCACCCTGGGGTAGGAGAGGTAAAGAAGTGACAACTGTACTCTTAGAAGCTTAAGAAGTGGTCCTTCGGACCAACCCTACCTGATTCCCTAATCAGCTCTAAACATACAGTCACTATTTTGAATCCTGTGGTCCTGGACGCACGGTAGTCACATTGCTAGATCTGTGATAATCTGTGGGTAAATATTTTCATATCCACCACATGAACTTTGTCATGGAGTGTAGCTGTTGTTTATGTTAATCTGTTTTGAAGTGCACTCTGTGGCCAGCTCTTTGTCTGAGAAAAGTGGCTTGGTTCCACCCAAGTATCTCGCCTTCCTTCTGCTGTGTTCATCAGCTCCAGAAGACTGGTAAACTCAGAGTGTATCTGAATTGAAAACTGGATTGTGTAGGGACAGAGTCTGAAGTTTTACCGTTGTTCATATCACTGTGTCTTACCAGGTAGGCTGAACAGAGCATACCCCAGAAAGTGTCATGACTGCCAAGCTGGAAAGAGACGTGAAAGTAAAAATAATGCAGTTAATTCTGAGGTGGCTTCATTATTACAGCTTGTTGTGAGCTTGTTGTGGGGCTGATAACTGAAATATTCACAGGAGTAGTCTTTCTAATATATGTAACCATCCTATCCATTCTCCATGAGAATCTAGAAATCAGACTGTTTTAAATGAAAGTTTTCCAAAGCACATCTTTTTTTCATCTCCTCTTCACCAGTAAGGTTGGAAAGTGGTTGGAATGGTTTGGCCTGTTTTCATTCATTTTTCCTCAGACTCAGTTGCAATGGACAGCATACTCAAAGGTCTGTGTTTGGAATGTGAAAGGTTGATTCTTGTGCTCAGGTTTTCTTGTCCAATATAAACTTGGGTTGCTAGAAACATGCAAAGACAATAAAAGTGTTATATGGGCCCCTGGTTGTCATCCCTACCTTTCCAAGGCCACCATTGCTTAGAAGTGTGATGGGAAGGCTGATGGTAGCCAAGAAGGGAACATCCATGATCCACCTTCTCACGGAGCCTTCTTGCCCTCCTGACAGCCTCGGCTCCTTCTCAAACTCAAGCCTTAACAAGAGGAAATGGCTGAAGCTTAGTTCTTGTTCTGTGTCCCCAGAGAATGTTTTTATTCCATTGGAGGAGGATTGTTTTGGCTTATTCGTATGTCATCTGAGCAGTATTTTAATAACGCCTAGCTGGAAACAAAAAGGGATATGGTATTTTAGTCTGACTCCTTTTTTCTCTTTTTAAGGAAAATTCTTGAGAGGACAGAACAACAGAAACCAAAAGTGATGTTAAGTCTTGCACTAGTCAGTAGCTGAGAGCGCAGCCAAAAGATCTGCTCTTGGTATTGCTCAGCTCAGACAAAAATAAACGTTTGGCATTTGGAAGTGCTACGAGGCAATGACCAGGGTGCTCTGTAATTAAAAGCAGTCCCTGAAAGCTGCATGTGTTAATTCAAAAGCCTCCTCCTACACCATGCACCACCCCAAATGCCCTTGCAAAAACCTTCATGTAGATTCAAGTGCCATTTTAATTTGTCTCCTTATAGGCAATACCATGCTGAAGTTGTCTAGGGCATACAAAGCCTCTAAGATTATATCTGAAGCCTATAGGCACCGTTTTGCAAAGGTCAGGCCAGTCTGTGAGAAGATGGCTGTAACTTTTCCTGTTGCATAGTCACTAGGGCATATTTGGTCTCCCTCTTTCCCTTGAATATGACAGCAACCATGTTTTAAAAACGTGGTCCCAAAGCATGAGTGTATATCAGAACTTGAAAGCAAGTTCTTCTTAGAGTTTGATTTCTCAGTTGGCTTTTAAAAGATGTGCAGTCGTGCAACTACATTGTGTACCTTCTCCAAGTAATGACCACAACTGGTCCCCAAATGTTTACCCACATAAGGATGCCTACATGCAGGAAGTGGGAAATGGGGGTGGGTCTGGTAGTTACCCTTGATGTGGTCAATCTGCCACTGACCTTGTTTGGGGAAGGGGAAGGGGAGGATGTGAAAATGAGACTCTCCTTTAATCTCTTGTGTGCATTTTATCTCCCCTCCAACTTTCTAAAGAAATTTCATCTATTAGAGCCAGCTCCCTTCCCTCCTTCTTCCCCTTACAAGCAGGCAGGGAGAACAGCAGCAGTGGCAGCTGAGGCTGAGTTGCACAGGCTTGTTGTTGAGCTGAAGTGGTGATAGCATCAAAGGAAATGGATGGGGATTTCTGAGATCAGAGCTGTTAGGGCCATTCATGATTTGTTGCCAGGCTGAAAGCTGCTGCAGAGAGAGCTGCCTGAGAAATGCTGATTAATACAGTAATTGAGGTTTTCTATGAGCGAAAAGGAAAAAAATAAAATATGACTAAAAATGTTCTTTTTGAAATGAACAACACTTTGAGATTGCACATTCCAGACAATAGCAGCTACTGGTACAAATGATTTCTATAAAAGAGCAGAAAACTTCTGGTTGAACGGGGTGTCTTTTTATGCTTCTCTCTTAAGGAGGAAGGTCAGAAGGTCAGTCTATATATTTCTTTAATGGCAGAGTTTCCTTTGTGTTTCTTGCTTTAGTACATATTCTTAACAATTTGTTTCTGTCTCTTTTTTTTTTATAAACTTAGTTTTATTCCACTGTTAGGCTAGACCCGCCCACCGGCAAAACCCCTTCTCCTGCACTATGGTAGTTCTGGGCTCAGCTTCACTGAGACACCTGGAGCTAATTTCAGGGTAGCCTCAGAGTGTGCCACAGAGTTATTTGAAGTCCATAGGCTTCATAGGCTGTACTTGCCTCCCCGGGCTCCAGGGAAAGAGCCGCACTGACCCGGGATATTGGCATCCTCCTGTTGTCCTGACAAACATTTTACTTCATCTGATCTGATCTAATCTCTGCTTCCTCTTGTTTTCCAGCCCAAAAGCATTCTCAGTTCCTTGAAAAGCAGACATGCTTTTTTCCCTGCTCTTCTTCACATTAAGAAGCTCAGTCCCTGAAGGAAACACATCAACCCTTTCTTCTTGCCCCCCCCTCCCCTTTTCTTGTTTTTCTTTCATGCTAACAGGGAAGTGAAAAGCTCTGAAACAGCTGCCTCTCGGAGTGAGACTATTTTTTGGTAAAATAATCACCTTCAGTATGACTACATTGTTTTTCTGTTCTATGCAGTGTGACTCAGCATCAGTTAATTAACCCAATCAAGTAGGCCGGATTTCTCTCCTTTAATGAATGGTTCTTCCTACTTCAGAGCCCTCCTAGACCTCATTTTGAATTTGGACCTCGGTTTTACTGGGTATATCCAATTACACTTGCATCCTTCAGCCCAGTGCTCGTGCCACCTCTCTTGTGGAATTACGCTGTGGTGGCAGTTAAGCCAGGACACTGACTTGGGAGCAGTTGCCCTACTTATGTCTGCTGCCATGAGCCCTCCTGCGTTAGCGCGTACGGAAGGTCTTTACACAGATATGCTATTCTCAGCATCGCAGGACGAAAATGGCAAGTAATCCTTTCCACACGTCTTTTTATCAGTGGGAGGAGGAGCAGGTTAAGGGAAAGGGGTTTGTGTATGCCTGTCAGAGAGACAGACAGGCACCCGATTGCATAAAACTGGCTTCCTCCCCCCGTCCTGCTCCCTTTTTCCTGTGAAGAAATACGTAACACCCAGATGACCCTAAAATATAAGTGCATGTATGTTTAGAAGAAGAATGTGAAACTAGTTGCCACGTAAAGTGCCAGGAAAGTGACAAGAAATATGCTTGCATATGTGTGAGAAGAAGAGTAGAAAAAGTGCAACAGCTAGTGTTTGCGCTGGGCTGTGGATGGCTATAAATGGAATTGTGCGTTACTGTTCCTCTGAGCCCGAGGATGCCTAGCTGAAGAGACAGGACCACTGAAGGAAGTAAGGCATCTGGTTGTTTTGTAATGAGAAGCAGGAATGCTCTTAATAATAAACAAACAGGACATTGTATGCCATCATCACAGGATGTCCTTCCTTCAGCCAGCATGCTGACTTGGATCGGAGGGAAAAGTTGGGTGCCGGGAACTGCTGATTGCTCTACCAATCCTCCTTCCATCACCAGCATGTTCCTGGATGATCACTTATACATTGCCCTGTGCAAGATCTGTGCTCATTTTCTTACCACGCTAGGAAAGAGGCAATAGGTTTGGAAATGCTGCCTCTGCCCGCCCTGCTGTTGTGAGCTTTCCTGCTGTTATCTAGGGAGAGGAGGAAGGTTTTGTTTAAGGGCAGAAAAAGACATGTTTTCCCCAGTTCCTTTTACAGGCATTGATTAGGAGGAGACTCAGGAAAGGGATAAAGTGAAAACTCTGAAACTCCCAAATGTGTCATCTCAAGTAAAGTACTGTGATTATTAAGGTTTGGGAGCAAGCACTTGTGAATCGAGTTTTAATCGATGTTCCTTGGGAACTAGGGAGTAATTTTAATTGTTATTTTCCATAACGTTCTATCAAGTCAAGCGTGTTGAAGTCCGGAGCTTAAAAATAGCGCGGAAAGCAGATTTCTAGTAAAAGCTGGCTCAGGTGCGCTCTCCGCGAAGCGCCCGCCCGGCGGAGCGAGGCGGCGGAGCAGCGGCGCGGCTCTCCCCGCTGACGCACGGGCCGTCTGGGTCGAAAGGGAGAGAGAGGGAGGAGAGAGAAAAAAAAAAAAAAAAGAGTAAAAAATAAAAAAAGTGATGTAAAAAAAAACACCCAACGCGGGTGGGCTGGGCGGAGGTCGGGGCCGCAGGTAGGGCCCCACCTCCCGCGTTCTGGGGAGAGGGGCCGAGGGGAGGAGGGAGGGGCCGGTGCGAAGCGCGGGCGAGCGGCGGGCGGGCCGTGGCGAGCGGAGCGCGCGGCTGTGGCAGGCGGCCCCCCAGCGTTCCCCAGCGGCAAGAGCAGCAGCACCTGTCTGACACGGGGGAGGGAGGAGCGGGAGGGGAGCGGCGGCTGGAGGTGTGAGTCAGTCTCCCGGGGACCCGGCCGCTGGAAGGAAGGAGAAATGTTTACTCTGTAGAGATGAGCCAGGTTTGCCGCCGCCGGTGGGCTTCGGTGTGGAAACGCGCGCGGACTCTGCCCCGGTAAGGAGCGCGATGCCGTCCCCCTCCTTCACCCCACCGTCTCCACCTCCCCGGCTCCTGCTTCTCGCCCGCCCGGCGCCCGCGGGACGGAGCCAAAGTTTCCTCGTCGCCTCTCCCGTGGTATCGGGAGCGCTGCTCTGACCGGCATTAACCCCTTCGCTCCGCCGCGCAGCTGTCATGGGCCCAGTCCCACCGCTGCCTGGGTTTCGTGCTTAGCCCCCTCTCCCCCTTTGCCGCCGAGGGTCCGTCGCTGCCGCACCGCTCGCCTCGCCCGCATCGGGCCGGTCCCGCGGCGGCCCGGGGGGGACTCCGTGCCGCGACCCCCGCCACAGCCTCTCGAGTGGCTGCCCCGCCGTGCCCCCCGGCAGGGGCGGGCCCCGGGGGGCGCTGGGGGTCTCCCCCCGAGACCGCAGTCAGGCAGCCCTTCACCTCTTTCTCGGAAGGTCGTGCGCTTTCAGTCTTCGCGTTTCGTTTTTCCCGGAGGAGGGCTGTGAATTTCGCAGTAGCCGCGTATCCGAAAAGGGAAAAATGAAGGGATTTTACGCCGGATTGGACGTCATTCCCAGCTACCGGCATAGGCACAGATTTTGGTCCCTAATGAACCTTATGGAATGAGCCTGACCCTGATACTTGTTCGGGGATAGGTTTGATGACAGTGCTTCTGTCCTGGACAGACTGAGGGGCTGAAGTATTTTGCCGGAATTGTCCTGCTAGGTTCACATCCAGTGCTTCGAGGTAGTAATTCTAGGAGGTATCATAAAAATCAAAAGGGATAGATCAGCTTTAAAAAAAATATTTATTTTATTTATTTTCCCTGCTCCTTTTCTGTTTTGACCCCCAAGAATGTGTTGCAGTGCTTTGTGCAGGGTTGCTGCTAGTACAGTGATGCTGGCAGGATGTCGGCTTTCTCAGCCTTCCATGCCAAAGGATAAGGGGACGTCAGGAGGAGGCGGGGGGGCCAGGTTGTTTTGAAAGTTGTTTGTGTGTTGAAAGCCGGTGGGAAAGTTCAGGCTTCCCCATTTGGAAGAGGCAAGGCTGGGTTCCGCTCTTCCAACATGCGCTTTCCATTTTTAGCTTCATTCAGACGCAGACAGCAGCTCCTTTCCTCTTCCTCTCCTTGTTTGTGACACTTTTCTGAGGCAGCTTTTCCACAGGCGACTAAGTGGTCTTGCGGCCATGACCCCACGTTTTCTTCAGCACGGAATATTTTTTTCTCTCTGAAGCGTTAAGAAAAGGGTCTGAAAGAGGTAAAGCAGTTGTCAGCCTAGGGATTTTTTCCTCTTTGTTTTTGTTCCCTCATTATTACCAAGCCTGGCGTTTTAAGGTCCTGCTTCAGTCAGAGCAGCTTCGTTTACACTGCTTTTTGGCTATTACTCAACTGTACCAACTATCCTGCATATGCTTTTAAAGTGTCACAGACTACTGTATTAGTCACGCTGTATCAACGGAAACCACAACACTGAAGGACAATGAGGATTAAAGACTGTTTTCTTTTTTTCCAGGCTGCTACACAGTGTAGCTCGGACGCTGTGAGTTTCAAGAATCTGGTGAAAGGGAGAGAGTGGACAATGAAAATGGACATGGAGGATGCTGACATGACTCTGTGGACAGAAGCTGATTTTGAAGAGAAGTGCACATACATTGTAAATGATCACCCATTGGATCCCAGTGCCGATGGAGGCACCCTAACTCAGGCAGAGGCTTCCTTGCCAAGGAACTTGACTTTCAAATATGCATCTAACTGCAAAGAGGTAAGCGGCAGTGCTCTGGGGAAGGCTGGAGTCAGACAAGCCAAATCACAGCGCTTTGGAAAGTGTGTGCTCACCCTGTCTTTGATTCTTTAACACAGACACACGCACCCCAACAACAACAAATGCTGCCCACTGGCTTTTAATATGAGACTCTAATAACTCTGTTAAGAAACTGTGAGCTGCTCATCTGTTGTCTAATATTTTTACTGAAAGTTGCAGCCAACCTATCCCTGAAACTGGTTCTCTACCAATTCGCAAACAGTTAAATTTTCACACAATTTGAACAGCATCTGAATAAGCATATTTAAACTGTGGGGTAGTTCTCTGTGCCAATTTCTAGACTGCTGTTTGCCAGGACCATTCATTGCCTCTGGCTCAGAGATTAAAGTGCCTCGGTTGTCCAATAAATAGCTTTAAAAAAACATAGAGGGGGGAAAAAACACAAATTCCTGGAAATGCGTTTAATTATTTCTTTTTGTTTTCCCTTTGGTTATGAAATTGCTTTATTCTTTTTGTGAGCTTGTTGTATTCCCAGCTTCCTAAATTCTTAAAAACTCCAGCATGTCGGTTAAGGAAGTAATGGTAGAACTGTAGCAAGCTTGACAGAAGGGTGGCCGTAGCTTAAATTAACTTTTGTTTATCTGGGACAGTATCTTCACTGGTAGCTGAGCGAGTCTGTCCTATCCTTGTCCCTGGAGTGGGTACATTCTTTGTTGTTGTTTCAGAAGGGCTGGAAAGAAATGAGCCCGGATGAGCAATTTGGTTTTGTGTTTACTCCTTCATATAGAGTAGCTATTATAGTTAGGTGTGATGTTCAGTAGGGTAATAACCCAAGGGACAACCCTTCATTTCTCCTTGTGCTGAGACTTGTGGTATAGCAACTATTACCTGTGCTTCTGCTTTGGCTAAACACACTGACCACAGAGCTGAAAAGAAGAGGTACACTCATCCGTGCCTATCAAATATTTCCTTCCAGAGCAGGTACTTGTTTAATCCTGTGTACAGAAATAGGGCCAGACCCCCAGCTGAAGGGTGTTGACACCATGGAATTTAGCTTTGCAGTGCCTAATACAGTGCCTAGTAGGTTTGATAAGAGGTTAAAGCTAAATTCTCCATAAAATCAGTCTTCTCTTCCCATCTGCCCTGCCCTGCTCTGCCCTGCAGAACTTTGGCAGAGAAGGGTCACACTCCAGAAAAAAAAGTGTGAAACTTTGCTTTATGTTACTGCATTGTTAGTTAGGTCTTACTTTTGCAAGAGGAGGGAAATAAAGCCGTGACTCTGTTGTGTGATACGAGAGAATTTCTTGGTTGAAGGATGAGCTTGCTGTGCCACAGCTCAGGCCGATCCTCAGTGGCCAGCTGGTGACTGATTGGTTGCTGAGGCTGCTTGCTCTCTCTGCCCCTGTTGAGTTGTCCTGTTGTGGCTGGAGACATCCAAAAAGCTTTCAAAATTCCCAGCACTGTGTTTGGAAATACCAAGGTGTAATTTCCTTACTCTCTGGCTCAGGTCAGTGAATCAGGGTAGGAGGATTACTGCCATCTCTGTATAAGAGGTGGGGGGAGAGAGAAGTTGTTGAAAGATTGCTGGGTTCTTCCTTGTAAAATGTGACCTGTGCAGCTCCCTGCTAGTGGGAGTCTGAATATAGGACATCCTCCTTTTGTTCTCCAAAGCTCCCCCTGGTCTTTTATTTGTGCTAAATTGCAGCTACCATAAGGAGCAATAGGAACTTTCAAACCTATCTCTAAGGTAGCTCTGAAAGAAAGGGCAGATATGATGCTTTTTTTGCCCACCTTCTGTGAAAGCTACTCTCCTGTGAATGTACAGACAGGTCCCTCGTTTGCTAGTCATCTGAAGGGTGAAGTAGTTGCAACTGGCATAATCTGCTTGCATTCTAGCAGCTTCTGATGTGAAACATTATTTTTCTGTCTGCCTTCCAAGTTTGATTCTGTTCAGTGGGGTCAGGCCTGGATGTGTGTGTTGCTCTTGCACATCAGTGTTTATGGGGTCAATGAGAAAGCCTGATTCTGTTTTTGACCTCATGGAAAACCCCTGGAGTCCCGTCAGCTGGGTAGGGTGGGTTTTTTCACTTGCGAAAGGATGAGGTAAGACTTCGGGGGATGCATGGGTGCGTGTTTGCCAGCGGGCTCAGATGTGAGCTGTCTTCATTGTTAACTTTGGGGAGAGCTGTGGCTTCATTTGGCCGAGAGTTTTAAATGCTGAGTCAGTTTATTGTCAAAAAACATATATAATACATCGCTTATGAAATGCTAATACCATCATGATTAGATCATGAAATCCTAGTGTTGTCATGATTAGTATTGTATCTCCAGTTGGAGCAGGAAAAGTACTGCGTGCCTTCTTAGGAGGGAGGAAGTACAACTGCTGTTATTTGGAGAGGGTTGCTTTTTCTATTTCTTTTCCTTGCATGCTATGTGAAGTGAGTAGCTCCTCTTTAAAGGTTTATGCAATTTGCAAGGGAGCCCACGTCATCATACTCCTGTTTATTCTTGGATCTTGATCAGGGGCTTTTCTGAAGGATACATTTTTTGTTATGAGTTCACAGAATGTGTCAGCATTTTAAAAAATTAATTGCTACTGCTCATAACATTTTAGGCTGTTAGATTTGCATGAAGTAATTTATTTATTTCTACGTGTGAATTATTTATCATTTCCTCCAGTTTTGGCAGTTGTCAAAAAATGATGAAATGCAGTGTTAGGCTTGTCCTCCAGAAGGCTATATATGAATGATCTTTTCATGCAGACATTTAAAAACATTTTTTTTCCAATAATTTTTCCTTTGGTCTTGGTGCCTAAAGCCGCAACATCTCTTGATATAAAGTGCCAGTTACTCTGCTGTTTTGAATATTAGTTTCTGATCCTGGTTTGCGAGCTTTGACAGAGCAAAACATGTCTCAGCAAACCACCCATTACTGTTGCATTTCTTTAATAAGGCCATTTTTTAGAGACAGACCCCGAATTGGTGATTTTGGTGAAAGCAGTGATATTCAGCTGTTACGAAGTGTGCCTCACTGACCTCCAGACACTTGCTCTCCTTTATTGCTTTTATTTATTTTATATGTGGTCACCGAGGAAGGCGTCTGAAAGAATTTTATTTTGTGGCATCACTTTTAGAAAATCGGTCACACTGAACAAAGGGGTAAAAATTATGTAACCGTAGAACTAGTATTTTAAAAAAAATATATATCAGTGTTATTCCAGGACACATGATGGCCTGGCCTGTTTGCATGTGGAGAATACCGTGTTCTAATGAAGCCAGTAAGAGTTCGGTGTTTCGGGCGGTTTTTGAGCAGCTTAGTGGTCCCGTTGAAGAGTTAGCAGGAGTCGTTGTTTACCTCGGTGCCCTCTCCCCAAACAAGGATGCAGGAGCGTTGATCTTCCGAAGCGCCGTCTCCGATGAGAACTGGAAGCGGAGCCCCTGCGCCTCGGTGCCCGGGGCCGCGGGCGGGCCGGGGTGTGCTGACCGGGCCGGGCGGGCCCCAGGCGTGCCCGGCCCCCGGCGCAGCATTAGGACCCTGGTCAGTTCCAGGGCCGCCGTCCCGGGCTCCCTCTGTCCCGGGCTGCCCCCGCCGCGATCCCCGCGATTCCCGCCCGGCTGCACCTTCCTGCTGGAAGTGCTGCCCTACCGAGAGGAGGGATGCGGCGGAGCGATGGGAGCTCTGAAGGGAGAGGGGATGGGCGCCTGTGGAGAGGAGCTTGCGGGGGAAGCCGCGCGTCTCTGCCGCGCGGCGTGGTCCGCGCCCCGCAGGCAGCGGCGGCTTTTTGGGGAGCTCGGGTTTTGGGGAGCGCGCCCCGCCAGGCTCCCCGCGGCTCCCGGCAAGGACTCCCCGCCGCGGGGAGCGGCGCGCTGCGGGACACCTGGCGGACAGAGCTCCGAAGTGCCTCTCTGGCACAGCCCTCCGGCAGCCCGGGGACGGCTCACCCCCCGCTCCCGACCGGGAGTTCCACCGCTGTCCTGCCTCCAAGCCCTCGGCAGCTCCCTGCTTCCTGGCCTCTTGTTGAGCCGTCCCCGCTAAGCTGCGGCGGGGCAGGAGCCGCTTTTGGCTGCGGCAGGGGGGCTGCCGGCATCCTGGAGCTAGCCTGCCTTGGCACTGCTGGCACCCTTCTCCTGGAGGGTGCCCCTCATCGACCTCAGCAGCTGAGCTTGTGGGGGGACAGTGAAAGCCGAGAATTGCTGACCAGAAAGCCATCCCCAGTTAAAAGTCATCTGGGCAGGTTTAGTTGGGTTCGCAAAACTTCAGTGTTGGCACACGTGAATGTGCAGAACATCCTCTGCCAAAATAACTTTCTGATGGGTACAGGGTGAGAAATCATCTTCATGTTCAGCTACCCTGCGGGAGAAGCAAACGCTGTCTGTAAGGTGGATATCAAAAAGTATCTGCTGTGTCAGAGACTGTTTCAAGTTGACTAGTTCAAGGAGTGATTTCTAGAAATTCTGAGAATTTCATTAAAGTTGTTTTAATTAAGGCCAAGATATTTTTGAAACCATGAAAAAACTCAAGCTATCATACAGTAAAACTGGTAGGGTGTGCTGTAGCTTGGTCGTGAACTTTTCTTGAGAGGGCAGATGGATGTAAATGAAGATATATAGGGAAAATGAGAAGAACATCTGCCTTTTTCAGCTCTCTATGAGACAAGTACAAGCAAGACAAAAATAAAACTGAGCCACTGAGCTTGTTTCAGTATATGGTAGGTGTAGGAGAATTTCTGGAAGTCCTTCTTCTTTCCCTTCAGTCCAGATGCACAGATTAATGGAGCATTTAACTACCTCTGCTGTTGATGTTTAAATTTTTTGGTAGTATCCTGAAGCACATGTTGAAATGCAGACGAGTACAAACAGTTACAGCATACACCCAGCAATCTGTTTCCAGGTGATTACTTGATTCCACGGCTGTTATTTGTCCCCTTTATTTCAACATTTAGCATGAAGTTATGCTAGGTGTTAGTTGTTTACTGGGATTTTTAATCTTCACCAGTACACAGGCAAGGATTTCTCTGTCTGTCTCTTTCTTAGACACTGAGAGTCATACAACAGAAGAAAATGTAGCACAAACAAATCAGAAGGCTTAGCTAATTTGTGAAGTGCTGTCTACATACAGTCATGGGTTTTTACCACCTGTTGCTGAGAAGAACTGTTAAAAGAAAAGCTCAGTGAAGTGAGCTATCTGTAGGGTTTGAGTGCTAATTTGCTTTGGTAAGGACATCGATTGTACTGTGGGGTACAGACAGCAGTAATCCCAACTCTGTCTTTGTCAACTACTCTGGTGTTCTTGTCTTGTTCTGAAATCCTGGTGAGTGAAAAGACAAGTGGCAAGATGTGTGAAGGGGATATGTTTAATTCATTTTGCCATGAAAGTTTGTATAATACAAAATTAATGAGCTTTTTACCATCGTTTTTTTTCCCACTATCTGAGCAGCAAAATCAATCTTGCAAAGGCTTGGGGTTTTGGGGTTACAAAATTATTGGGTTTTTAACGTTGTTTGGATGCATTAAATTTATGAAGATTAGTGAGAAGTAGAGAGAAAAAACCAATAACTCAGCAGTGTTTTGCAAAGGGTTACTCTGAGGCACGTTCTTCTGAATAATGATGAATTGCTTCCTGATTTGTGGTCAGTGACTTTTTTTGGTATAATTACTGTCAAGAAGGAAGCTGAACAAACCAGAGTACATTTCTTAGACCTACCATAGTGGAGCATTTTCTTCAAAACCCTTATGGCCTTTTGACCAAACCCACTTGATGTGTGTTACTGGAACTGCTGATTCCTTTTCATAAAAGAAGGTGACCTGTGAGTACATGTCCCAAAGCCATTTCATATTCTGTTTTGTGTGACACTGTATGTTGGTGAGAGAAGTGTAGGTTGTCTTTTTTTCTTTTTTTTGTTCTCTTTTTAGCTATCAGTCAGGGTGGGTGTAGAGCAAAAAATGGAGAGGGCTGTGGGGTGGTTTCATTTTGATCTGGAGGAGTAGTCATTCCAGTTCCTAACTTATTAGAAAAGTGAGCTCTGTAGCAGTGAAGTGATTGGTAGATACTGAATATTTTTGTTTGCTGGAACTAGATTTTTGGGGGTTGCCTTTGATAGAAGAAATAACTTCTGAAGATCTTTGATGGTCTCTGCACATTTCACTTACTGTTTCTTGTTGTAAATATATGTCCACAAAACACGTTTAAGGTGGGATTCATCACTGCTTTCCATATGTCTTAGTAAAATGCTGGTATCTAACAAAGCTGTTTGTATTGTATCCAACATGATTGTTAATTTATTTCTGTTTTGCTAAGCTATCACTAAAAGTTTCTTGTGTTGTCTGCTTTAGCTTGTTAAGTTTGGGGGACAGGGGGGAAGGGAAAGACTTCTCAGTTTCTGCTGGCAATGAACTGATCCTGTGCTGCTCTTCTTGTAGGTCACTGGAGTTATAAGCAAAGAGTACATCCCAAAAGGAACACGCTTTGGACCTCTGGTAGGAGAGATCTATACCAGCGATACGGTTCCCAAGAATGCGAACAGAAAATACTTTTGGCGGGTAAGCAGGAAAAAACAGCACCACGTTGTTGCAGTAAGCAGATCACTAAATGAGTACGGCTGAGAAGCTGGGTCACTTCCTGCTGCAGACCTGTGTGAGGCAGGGGACAACCTCTGTATGCTGCCAGGCATGAACAGAGCCAGGGGATGAACTAAACTGAGTAAAAACCTGTCTGTCTTGGATGTAGGGACTGTGTGGGTGGAGAGAGCAGTGGAGATGCAGAGCCCTTCCTGGTTTTGTCTTCCAGAATGGATCAGTGCTTTGTTCTGTAAAGAAACAGTTCTGCTTCTTGCTGAAAGGACAGGTTATTTTGCATTTCCTCACAGTAGAAAGTCATTCTAGTTCATGCAAGTATCACATCCTTGAGTTTTCCCACTGTGAAGAAGCTGTGAAAGCAGCGCATAAACTTTACTCTGGAATTATGATACATTTTGTGACATTTTTTCCTGGGTTTTGAACAGAACTGCTATAACACAGTGGTGGTGGTGGTTTTCAGCATATATCATTCAAGTCATAAATTTTTCCAGTCCACTACAGAATTCTTAGAAGAGCAGCCTATGGACCTTAATGAAGGGAAAAAAGGCAAACACTAGAGGTGGTTCCTAATTTGTACTCCATAGTATAAGCTGGAAGGGAGCACCAGCCAATTTGTTTTGTCTTGGGCAGTCTGTGCTGGGGCATATGCTTCCAGTTTATCAGTTGACATAATCCTCAGTTTCCTTAGAAACCCATTATTAATTGTTAGAGAACGTTCCTTCAGCCCCATCTCCTTCCATGGATTTGTTTTGCTGCCTTCTAGCCATTTAGGTTGTGTCTAAATCCGTGGATTTGGGACCGTGTCCAAGCGTCTGTGCTCAGGTGCCTGCCTGCCTTAGTAATATCCTAACCTCATATCCAGGTGAAACCCAGGGCAAGCACCAGCGTTCCCCACACCCCTTTCTTCCTACCTAATTGAATCATTTTGGTTTTCTCAGATCGTCTTTGTGCGATGTAATACAGCATTGCGCAGGCAGTTACTTGCATGAGCATTTTACAAAGCAGGCAACTGTTTTCACATTCAGGCCACAAAACGTTTCTTTTTGCCAGATTTTTGGAAGCTTCTGTCCAGTATAGGAAGAGACTGGTACGCTGGCCCTAGCCCTGCAAGTTGTTAATAAGACAAGCAGACACAGGGAAGGGAGGCTGCTAAACATCTTGCAGGACTTCGTTCGTATGTTGCAGCAAGAAAGATGACATCATTCTCATGATGTGATTTTAAGCCTTAATGTGGAGGGATCCTCAGAAATACTATCCTAGGAGCCATCTAAGCATCATTAAATTCCCTGTTATAACCTCTTGATTCGTTCAAGACAGACTGCTGCACTGAAAATTAATTCCTTCCTTGGGGTCTGACACAGGCTTGCATATGCAAAGGAAATTGTGGGAGATAACTTCCCACATGTTATTAAAGGCATCCTGGGCTTGCTGGCAGGCGCAGGAACATCTGCTCTGTGCACGGGGGATGCTGCCTGCGCCTTGCCCGCTCGAGGGGAGCCGGGCCGCCCGGGGCCCACGTCATTTCTGGGAACCACGCCGTGACTCAGCACATCTGGTCTCGCCTTCCCCAGAATAGGTGGGAGCCTGGTGGGTGCCTTTGCCAGGGGAGCCGGATCCGTGGCCCTGACGTGGGAGCGGTGGAGGGCTGGTTTGGGAAGTGGCAGCAGGCGTCAAGCACCGGAGCCCCGTGTTCCTGGAAGTTTGCGAGCCGGGGTGAGCAGAGAAACCCGAAGGCTCCTCTTGATGCAGCATAACTCGCCCAGCTCCCTTCCATTTTCTCATAACAAACACACCGCAAAATCTCTCGCAAGCTGCTTTGATGAGGCCACATGTATTTCCCCCTTCTCAGTTTACAGGAAGTTACTCTTAAAGAAAGTGATTCTGGTGTTTACGGCCGGCCGGCGTTAAAGGGCCGTGCTGCCTCGCCCCTCTCCTGGGGAGCAGAGGAGGGTCCCGGCTGGCCCGTGGGTGCTCGAGGGGTGCTCTGCCCGGCCAGGTAGAGGTGCAGAAGGCAGTAGTGTGAACATCAAGGCAGGAACACCCTGTGGAGTGTTTTCTCCCCAAGATGAGCTCTGTCTCCCCTTTGGAAAGGCATTTCCTGCTCAGCGAGGTGTGTCTCTGGTGCAGGCTGCTCCCACTTCAAGGTCTGGCTTTTGCCTGGTCATCTGTTTTGTGAAACCCAGGAAGCCCATTTCATCCAGCACAGAGCTAGTTCCCTCCAAAAGTAAGCAATGTGTCTTTAACATGTCTGCTGAATTTTTCTTGGTTTTTGGTTGGGTTTGTTTTTTTTTTTTAATCTCTTATTCTTACCATTTCAAGAAACAGTAGCTTTTGTCGGTGACTGGGGCTTCTTTCCCCTGAAGCCGCTAAGCAGTTTTTAGATTTATGTTTTCTTTCCCCTCTGTGGACAAGTCAGAACATGTCCCTTGATAGGAAAAGTGACTTTTCACGGACTAGCCCCTCTCCAGATCTTCCTTAAGTTATGACCGGTGAATTTCATCTTTGCCTCGCCCAGCCTTTCTACAGAAGGGTTACAGTTCAACTATGAGCAAGTGTTGCTGTAGGACTCTGGTGGGGGGGTGGAGAATGTTTGCATAGTTTAAACCTTTGGGTGGAGGTGGTAGGAAACTGCAAGTACAGAGGCCATAGAAAAAGACAAGAAAGACTGACGTATCAGAGCCAGTCAGTCTTATACACAGGTGACTCAAAGCATTAATGCAACATGCAGTCAGACCTGCAGTCATCAGCATCACCCACTTGTTGATCATAGCACTCGAAAAAGCACTCGAAGGTAGACTGTTCACGCAGGGAGAGTACTCTGCATTTTAGATTTTGTATCTTGTTTTCCCATACTAGCAGAGGCACAGGCTAAGCAGAAATGGAAAAGGTGTCTATGTACTTACCTTTGAATACCTTTGTAACTCTCAGGATGTCATAGCTGGAAAGGTGGGAACCCAGCCTGAACTCTTATTCCAATGATATCTGCTTGTTTAAAAAAAAAAAAAAAAAAAGGCAAAACAAAAAAACTCTCACTTAATGTTTTTCCCCTCTGGACTCTGTATGTACATGTTGCATATAGTGCATATGTATACATATATATTAATAAGCACTTCCTTTCTATTCCAGATCTATTCAAGTGGTGAGCTTCACCACTTCATTGATGGATTTAATGAGGACAAGAGCAACTGGATGCGTTATGTAAACCCCGGCTACTCTGTTCAGGAACAGAACTTGGCTGCTTGTCAGAATGGAATGAATATTTACTTCTATACCATCAAGCCCATCCCTGCCAACCAAGAGCTGCTTGTATGGTATTGCCGAGACTTTGCAGAGAGGCTGCACTATCCCTTCTCCAGAGACCTGACAATGATGAACCTCAGTAAGTGGATTACAGTATAAGCAAGGAATGCTAGTAATGTCTCTTCTGCCTATACGATCTAATAATAAGTTGTATAATTACACAGCTGCATCATCTGTTGTGTCACAGTAGGTAGCTTGGAGTAAAAAAGGGGAATTAAAAAACCCAACACAGCAGAATGAGTTCCCTGTGCCTGTCCAAATGTAAACAGATAAAAAATCTGAACAGTTGCTGGTTTACAATCTGAGTCTGATCTGGTGAAATTCTGGATAGGTAACCTGGGTATATCCTTTGCCTTCAGAATTATAGCTGTTGGTTTGCTCTCAGACTTTTCAAGTCCAGATCTCACAGTGTGTTGAGCAAAAGTCTGCTTTGATAGCATATACTAAAGGTTGTCCAGTCATACTCCCAAAAGGCTGCCCTCACTGTACCAGGAAGTGGCAATGTGCCATGACTCTGTCTAGGTGTCTGACAAAATATGTGTTAACTGCCTAATGCACTTTGAGCCTTGCATCTACACTTACCTGTCTTATGAGAGCAAATCTCCTGTGGTCTTCTCATCTGGTTACTTGTTTTTTAAGCTTAGTGCACTTTGTTCCCATTCTTGGCTTTATATCACAGCTTTCGTTTTCTGTTCAAAAATAATAGCACTGGTAGCAGAGGGAAGAGGTGTCTTCAGGAGTTTATCTCTCTGTTCCTCTGTGGTTTCTGACCGTTTCCAGCTGTGGTGCTTTACTCATAGCTTAATCACTGCCTAGCACCTCACCCAAAGCCCCTTGAAGAGTGGGGAAAATTCTTGCTGACTTCTCAATGGACTCTTCGGCTGCCTCCCACACTGCTAGGTGCTCTGAGATAGAGCAGAGCATCCTTTTGTCCTTCTGCCAGTGCCTACACTGAAACTTGAAGGGAAAACCAAACAGGTTTTTGGTTTTGTTTTTTTTTTTGTTTGTTTGTTTTGTTTTTTGTTTTTGGTTTGTTTTTTTTTTCTTATGGAAAGAACTCTTGCAGTTATTTGGCAACAAGGGGTTATAAAATACCAGTGTTTCTTTGGGGTTCATTAGAGCTAAAATGTCATCCTGTATCATGAAAATAATGTCACACACTCAGATTAATCAAAAGTACACCTGTCCTCTGTGGATGTCATTCATCAGTTTTTGGTCTTTCCTTGCCAATTAATAGAAGAAAACTTGTCTCTTAATGGTAGAGGGAAGAGATGGAAGGAATGTCCTATACAGCTTTACTATGCATTCAAAAACTATCTCATTGATTGTGTCATCTTTGCACATATGTCATTTTACCACTCTCTGTTCAGTTCTGTTTCCTGATATGTTGAACTGTTGGCTTTTCAGTGGGACCTGCAGGTGGGATGAGACAACAGCATTTACAGTTCTTGTGGATGAGGGGTTTCAAAGATCTAGCTAGGGTGATACACAAATGCAGGATCAGTTTCCTGCATCTGCTGGTATCTTAGGTTTCCTTGCAGAAGTAGCAAGGGTGTATTTGTAAAGTGTTTCTTTCCCTGTCCAGTTACTCTTACTCAGGTCAAAATTAGGTGTGTCTGGACATGGCAGAATAACCCATTTTAGTAAAAGTAGGCTCAATACCTGGATTTAAAGAAATGGGATCTTGAATTGCAATTGTGTAGTTCGGCCTTAACATTCATGATATTTCCAGGTGAAATTGAAGTACCCATTCTTTTCTTTTAAGATAATTATATTTGAACCATTTCAAAATTTTATGTTAGCTCCCTCCACCTAAAGAAAATAGCAGTTCAGAAAAATGAGGAAAAAGCTCTCACTTTTTTTTTATTTTTTCCCGCATTTTTGTGACAAACATATTCAGGTCTAAAGCTTGCAGATGGGCCAAAACCCCTACAGGGTACCATAAAGATTGAGGTTTTTGAAGTTTTGGTGCCCTTTTTGAAAAGTATGGAAAAAATCCATAGGTCTCCCAAAGATGCTTATTTGCTGAAGGCCCTGTAGCAACAGTGCAAGCAGGGTGTTTTTTCCAGCATTAGTATTGGAACCAGATGAGTTTAAAGTGAATACCAGCACTTTTCTGTTTTTTTCTGCCCCTTCCCTCCCAGGCCAGGTAAAGATAAATTAGCGAGCATCATGCTGCCTCTCTAGCCTCTCTCTATCTTATCACAAAGCCTGGCCAAGGCACCCTTGCACTGCATTCATTTTTGAGTAAAGTGCAGAGGACTTGTCCTCAGATCACTAGCACCTTGCACCTGCTGCAGCTGTGAAGCTTTGGCCCTTCAAAACAATCTTAACGCAGCCTTGCTTGAGGGGACCCCCACACCAGTCACCTGCTAGGAATCCAGGAAAGTCCTCTCCAGCCAAATGGATTGCTAGTAATTTGGTGTTTAAAGTGGCGTGGCTTCCCTCAAAGGAGCAGGCTAGCATCACCACCTCTCCCAGCTCCTGACGGCTGGTCTTGGCACCCTCTGAGGAAGAGAGAGGGAAAGTCGGGATCCAGGTCCCGCTGCAGCCTGAAGTCAGGGCCACCTCCTGTGAGACATGGCCGTGGTGTGTTGCCCCCAGATCTCTCTCTCCACTGCATCTAGGGTGTGCAGAGCATGCTGGTGCCTGTGGGAGGCTTTGGAAGAGCTGCCCAGCCCACGACAGGAGAGGCCACCTGAGACACACACCTACGGAGACCTTCCAGTCTTGCCAACTTAAAATATAGGCAGCTGCTTTGAGAGCCTCAGGGGTTTGGGGATCCACGGTCTTGGAGTTCAACAACTCAGTTCTTCAAGTGCCAGAGCAGGATGGGCCTCTGGGGAAAAATGTATCAGGGAATTTCTCTCGCTTTATTTCCTGTAATTAGTGGACTCAAAAATGAGAGAACTACCACTTTAGAGTGTAAATATATTTACACATCCATGTATAACATCTACTTGCCTCTGTAACAGCAAACTTTCAAATTAAAGGTAACTTCCCCAGCATTAGTTCATTTGTGCCCCGTAGAAGGAAAGCATCCAGATTCAAGACAGCAATTAGGCATGTACTTAGTTGTGGGTTTAACCCTGTCCTCTGTGTTTTCTTGAACTGGGGCCTTTGACCCAGTCCTTCAGACGCTGGAGCACACACCTACCTTCACAGCCATGATTAGCTCTGAGTGGAGCTACGTAACTTCAAGTGGATGTTGAAGTGCCTGCAAGGAGTTGCACAATAGTGGTAGAGGAAAGACTCTGCATTATCCCAGCGGTAGAAATTCAGTCCCATTTCTAATGATCCCCTTCTCCTTCCTGCCTGTTTTGAAGGCCCCTGATATTTTCTGTCAGGATTTGAGATGTCACCTTAAGATGGTGCCATTGTCCAGTAAATAATTTTAAGTATGGGGGCACAAGATTTCTATATTCTGTTGGCCAAAAAATAAATTTTCAGTAATTTGTTAATGTGCTTAAACTTCATTCAGCTGCTTCTTCAGATTGTCTTTAATCTGTGATATATTTGGATTATTTAGCAAACAGACCGAGGAAATTTGCTTCTGGGTTCCCACATAGCTTAGCATTTCATTCTTACCTCAGCATGGGAGGATTATTTGGGGATGGAGGGTGGAGAGAGTAACAGTTAGAAATAAAAAACAAACAAACAAACAACAACACACACAAAAAAGGCAGCAAAATCCAAACAATTGCATTGACTCAGGACATGACTATTTGAAAATAATGTTCATATATTGCAATCATATGATGCAACTTCCTGCTGCTCTGTCATGTTTGTCTCCTCAGTCAAGTACGGGCAGGTGACATCTTTTGGTCAAGCTGCGGAAAAAAAGTTCAAGTTGGGGAAAGACAATTTGCATATTTAGAAAATATTTGGCAATCTTTTTGTTACATTAGCAGGTTTAACAAGGCATTAATTTTAAATATTTCAGGTTTTATGAAGATTAACTTCTTAATGATTTTTTCTTAAATGTAGTTTATTATTTTCTTCTTCCTGCTGGCCCTGACATGCTGGCCGTTAGCTCAGCCCTGCCACTCGCTTTCCCTTTTGTTTATGGGCAGTTTCACTTTCTGGTTTTGAAGCTTTTCTGTTTGGGTTGAGAGGAAACATCTGCACTTGCTTAAAAAAATGCCTCCTGGAATGTTCAAAAGGGCTCAGGAAAAATGATTTTTAAATTATATGAAAGGTTGTCTTCACAAAACCAGAATTTGGGGGCTAAAGTTGGACTTAATATGGAGGATTATTTGAAGATTCGTTTAAAGACCTTTTCCAAGCAAAAAGTTTTCAAAGGCATGCCACTCCGCCTTGGACACGTTCAGAAAACAGATGATCAAATTATGTACTTCTAAATGTTGGTCTCCATTCTCATTTTGAATGGAAACAGTCTTTGTTTTGCCCACTTCACAACTTCGAGGTTCTCTTACTACTTGCAAAAGAGGTGCTTAATTTAGATTGAAAATGTGAATCGGCATAATTAAACTCCATCACTCAGAGTGTTCAGTACCATCTCACTCCTGAAATTACTGTTGAAATTACTGTCTGCCTACAACCGTTTTTCAAGTTTTTAGAAAAAAGCAGGTCATTGTTTTTATGAAATCTTTCTCAGGCTACAGCTCAGAGCACAAGAACCGAGAGCAAAGCCCATAGCTCTGCAGCAGCCTGTATCTAGAACACCCACATTGGAGTGACTTCAGGCAGCCCCTCCACTCGAATTTTATTGAAGCTTAAAAGTAACAGGAGTTTTGTTCCTTTTCCTCTCGAATGCACTTACTGATCCCAAATCTAACTGAATAATCTGTTGACCTCAGTTAGAAGTGGATCAGGCTCCTCAAGAGGCACGTCTAGGGTTTTTTTTCTTTCTTTTTTTCCTGCTCTCCCCTCAGATCAGTAACTTAAAAATGCAGCTGCACTGTTCTTGTTTTGTCATGAATCTCTTTTTTGTGTCTCTCTGACCACAGAAACTAGACAGATCTTGGAAGAATGTGTGCCTATATTTAGTGTGTAGTGTGTATGATGTGTGTGTATATGGGGGTGGGGGGGCAGAAATGCATTTCAGCAGAGAGAGGGAGACATTCTCATTGGTAAAAACTTAAATCTAAGATCACAAGTTTTAAAAAAAATCTATAAGAAATATATCTGTTTAACTTTGAAGTGTGTCTCCTTTAAGAGCAATAAGCAAGGTTGTAAACATCTCAATCAATTTCAGCCCTGGTTTAAATCCACCTTCAGCATAAAACGTAAGAATTTCTCCTTGGCCGATGGCATTACCTTCTCTTATTTTACACAGTGCTGACACACTTGTGTATGTTTTGATCTCTCTGGTGTTCCCAAGTGTCCCTTGTGCTCAGGTAATAGGGGGAAAAGCCAAGAGGGGATTTGCGGACCAAAAATAGCTTTCAAACTAAAGAGAGCTGTCACAGTTAGACTTGAAAAATAATCTTTAAATATCACAACTTCTGTCTACACATTGGAAAATTTGCAAGGGCAGGAAAGAGCAATTATCTTTAGTCAGTCAAGTGGGAGCATGGGCTTGTTGCACAAAGAAAGTTTCGCTCTCTGCTTAAGCTTCCTTTCTGTCATTCATGGGCTTGCTCCTGTGTGCAAGGCACGTACGTCCCCACCCTTGTGTTTAACCTTGTGACAGTAGGAGCTGTTCCTCCAGCTAAAGCGGCCCCAGTTTCTCTGTCACTTTTCCAGCAGCACCAGCACTTCTCCTTCCTCTTCCCTTCCCTCTGTTTTTTTTTTCTTTAGAAATAAAAAGTGTCAATTTGAACTTCCTGCTTGACAGACCCCACTGAGAAACTGATACAGGCCTGATAAGGTGGTATTTATTTATTTTTCCTGCTGTGAGTCTTCACAAGTCCCCGTTTCCACCCCCTCAGCCCTGTCCAGCCTTCAGTACTGCCTGGTCTTGATACTTCCCGATGCTGATAGTGTCACCGGCAGTGCTTGCTCTTGGACCCTGGTGTGGTGAAAGGCAGCTGATATGAAGATAGAGATAGTATTATCCACAGTGCCATTGTGGAGCTTCTTGAACCTAGTAGGACCTCTATGTTATACCCAAAAATCTGGTGGAGATTTAGAAAATGAATTACCTGTCCACTAGTACAGACAAAATAACCAAAGAAAGTAGATTTTTAAAGCCAGACAACACATTATGCTATTATTTCATTTTTTATGCAGCTCTGCATTAAACTTTTAACATCAAGAGAAGTAATTGGGAAGCTATTTGTGCACTTATGTGTGTACATGCTTGCTGCGTAACACCTCTGAGTTTTATCATAAATATTTTAATTGAACATTGGATTACGTTTCAGCGCAGCTTGAAAACACACAAACTGCTCTCATATCTCAAATTAGATTTTCTTGCTACTAGTCTAATACCATTTGAAAAATTATGCTGCTGTGAAGTGGATTGCTGTGAGTAGGAGCATGCTTTGAAAGCAGCTGTTTTGTTAGATACGTTTAATAAATGGCTGTTTCTTTGCCTTATAGGGTAATGTTGCCAAGTTGTAGATTCCATCAGGGTAGTGAATAGTGAAGCAAAGAATCCATGTTGAAAGCAGTGTGGTCATTGTCTGTTCTCATGTTACTTACTGGGTTCAGATGATCCTCTAAAAATCAGAAATAGCTGTTTCTCACCTCAGACAGTGAAGTAAGAACAGTCAGTCATGGAAGCAGAAATGTGTCTAAAGGATTGTGATATTTTTGAGTCACATACACACCAGTGTTGATTTGTACCTCCTGATGGAAAGCCATGCACATAACTAAGCATGATTATGAAATCTTGTAGTTTTCCCCCATAATAAAATATCTTTCAAGTAATTGAGATTATTTAACTATTAACTTAGATAAAAACAGACTTCTTTTTCTACTGAAGATGTCTTTCAGTGTACTGTCTCTATTATAGTATGTCCAGATGTCAAGGTCTTTGAATACAAATAAATGGAGCATGTGCTAAACTGAGATGAATAGATACTAGCTTCTATTTATTTTTCCTTTTTTTTGTTTGTTTGGTTTTTGTTTGGGTTTTTTTTGTTAAAGTACATTTCAACTTAAGCTGGAGCCAACCAGTCTTGCTTTCTTTTGCTTTGCTTCAGCATTTTTTTATAAAGTACAGCTGTAAGCAGAGGAGTTTTGCATAGACTGAATGCCACAGAAATCTGCAGTAAATAGTCTGCTTTGTTGTAGATGTTCCTAAGCAGTATATTTAATGAGTAATGATCTGTTTACTGATGGAGAATACCTTCTCTTTGAAGAAGGCTTTCATCCTAGCCAGCCATGGTTTTTTTGGTACTGTAAGTAATTGAACTGGCTGGTGAAGTGACTGCTGCGGTTTGGCAAAAGCTGATTTGTCATGCCTTGTTATTTTACTGAGGAACATTTCTGGGAGCTTGTGTTCTGCAAAGTCCTTCTGTTAAACCTGTATTATGAACAAATGCTTGTTACCACGTTTATTAGAAATGCTGCTTAAAGACACATTCAACAGCAAAGCTAGTCAAATTTAAGGGGAAGGAAAGGTGAAATCAGTTTGCAGAGTGGAGACTAGCACTCTGCAAATGCATCATCATCTAGATCGCTATGTACTGGCTGGTATCCCTTAGATTAACAATGCTTTTTATTAACACTTAATAACAACAGGCATTTCTTCACACAAAAATTAGTGTTTTGGCAAGTTAAATGATTGCTCATCTCTGAGAGTAGCCCTTCCTTCACCCTAAACTTGTAGGAGTTAGATTGTGTTTTGAAAAGAGGTAATGCCAGTGACATACCTAAATAATCATTACCTTGTCTTTGTATTTCAGCACAAACCCACGTTAATCCAAAGCAGCACAGTGCTGATAAAGATGAGCTTTATCAGAAGAGCATCCCAAAGAAGGAGCACAGTGTGAAAGAAATCCTGAAGATGGAATCCAATCCTCCAAAGGGAAAAGACTTCTTCCAGACCAACATTTCACCAGTTACTCCAGAAAAAGACTTGGATGATTTGCGTAAGAACTATAGCCCGGAGAGGTGTTTCTTCCCTCGAGTTGTCTACCCAATCCGACCTCACATTCCAGAAGACTATCTGAAAGCTTCCTTAGCATATGGGATGGACAGACCCAGCTACATTACTCACTCACCCATCCAGGCATCTACTACACCAAGTCCTTCTGGGAGGAGCAGCCCAGACCAAAGTTTAAAAAGTTCAAGCCCTCACAGCAGTCCAGGGGTCACAGTTTCACCTCTGGCACCTACTTCCCAAGAGCACAGAGAGCCATACTCTTACTTGAATGGATCGTATGGCTCGGAAGGATTGGGGTCTTATCCTGGATATGCACCCCCTGGCCACCTCCAACCTACCTTTCTACCGTCCTATAACCCCCACTACCCCAAATTCCTGTTACCTCCATTCAATATGAGCTGTAATAACCTGAGCGCTTTGAACAATATCAATGGCATCAACAATTTCAATCTCTTCCCAAGGATGTATCCTCTTTATGGCAACCTGCTCAGTGGAGGTAGCCTTTCCCACCACATGCTGAACCCTACCACGCTCCCCAGTTCATTGCCCAGTGAAGGAGGCCGTCGATTGCTGCAGCCTGATCATCCGAGAGACTTCCTCATACCAGCACCTAACAGTGCCTTCTCTATCACGGGCGCTGCTGCCAGCATGAAGGACAAGCCATGCAGCCCTACCAGCGGGTCACCCACTGCTGGTACAGCAGCCAGTTCGGAACACATAATGCAACCTAAACCTACCTCAGTGGTGTTGGCTGCCACCGGCGGTGAAGAAGCCATGAATCTCATTAAAAGTAAGAGGAATGTGACTGGTTATAAAACCCTCCCATACCCACTTAAGAAGCAGAATGGGAAGATCAAGTATGAATGCAACGTTTGCTCCAAGACCTTTGGCCAGCTCTCCAATCTGAAGGTAGGCAATGGAGAATGAGACAGGAGTCTTCCTGGAAGGCTCAGGTTTCTCCCTGTAGCTTTTGGAGGAAAAGTGGGGACAGGCCTCCCTTCCTTGTCAGGCTGTTTATCTGTCTGGGCTTAATGCAGCACCCCCCTGCAAGAAAGTGTGGTTGTGTGTTTTAATGCTGACACCAGCTAATTAACTAGATAACATTGTATTTTGGCAATAGGACTCTTCCATTGACTTTAGGAAACATCTGAAAGTACTTTTGTTACAGTACTGGAAACTGCAGATTGTTAATTACTTTGTTTCTCCCTAGGTGCACCTCCGAGTACACAGCGGAGAGAGACCCTTTAAATGCCAGACTTGCAATAAAGGCTTCACACAGCTGGCTCACCTCCAGAAGCACTATCTGGTACATACAGGAGAAAAACCCCACGAGTGTCAGGTATGTAACACACACAGAGACAACTTCCCTTGGAGGCTGAAGGTACAGCAGGGCTTGTGCAGGGAGGGCTGAGTGACTCTCTTGGCTACTCAGGGCTGGAGTCTGCACCACAGCCATGCAGCAGCATCTGGGAGAGAGTAGAATTGCCTATAGCCTGCTAGAGCAACATCTGCCTGATACAGTTTTGCCACCAGCCACACTCAAAATGCCATTCAGCATTATTTAAATAAAATAGGTGGGGATTTTTTTTTCCCTTTGTGAGAAAGTGTGAAGACATAAAGAGCTGCTGCTTCATCCTGCCGTCTCCTGGGTGTCTGTGATTTAAACCATAAAATCCCCTCCCACTCATTCACTGTTTCTCTGCCACCCCCCACATTAGGTTTGTCACAAGCGGTTCAGCAGCACCAGCAATCTCAAAACCCACCTGCGGCTCCACTCTGGAGAGAAGCCTTACCAGTGCAAGCTCTGCCCAGCCAAATTCACCCAGTTTGTGCACCTGAAGCTGCACAAGCGTCTCCACACCCGGGAACGCCCCCATAAATGCATCCACTGCCACAAGAGCTACATTCACCTCTGCAGCCTCCAGGTCCACCTGAAGGGCAACTGCCCTGTCGCCCCTGCCTCCGGCCTCTCCATGGAGGACCTCAATCGAATCAATGAGGAGATCGAGAAGTTCGACATCAGTGACAATGCTGACAAGTTGGAAGAAGTGGAGGACAATATCGACTTAACATCAATTGTGGAGAAGGATATACTGACCATGCTCAGGAGGGAAATGGAAGGAGCTAATTTGAAAGTATCTCTACAGAGGAACCTGGGAAATGGGCTTATCTCCTCAGGATGCAACCTTTACGAGTCATCAGATCTGTCAATTATGAAGTTGCCTCATGGTCACCCACTACCTCTGTTACCTGTAAAGGTCAAGCAAGAAACAGTTGAACCAATGGACCCTTAAGACTTTTTGGCAAAGTGATTTTTTTTATTTATGACTTGGCAAGTCAGGGTGCCTGTAGCAGTTGCTTGTACATAGTTTCAATGCTGCAAAGCAATCTTGGCTTACAGTAGTTTCCCTAAGCTCTTCAGCTGAAAGAAGGAACTCCAAAGTTACTGTTTTCTCAGGGCATAAAAAGGGGCAAAGGACTGTGCATTGCCTCGCCAGTTACTAAAAGACAATCATCTATCCATAACTATTTTTTCAATGATAGTACTTCATAATTTATTATGCAATTAATCATTCTAAAAGCAATAATTAGGAAAATGTTTACAATGACTGGAAAATTCATTGTAATTTTTACTTTAAATATTTTTATTTTTGTTTTATGGCCATTCTTTGTAGATATTTTTTTCTGCACATCTGTTTTAAGAACCTAAAATTGGGGTTTCGGTAAATGTGTTCTGTGTACCAATGTCTTTTAAACAAATGCGGTTTTTCATATTGCCAAAGCTGGACATGTGACATACAGAATCCTAGATAATGTTTGAAAAAAATGCTGTGTACTTCTATGTGCAAATCACCCCACTGCGAATAGAAAAGGAAAAAAAATAACCAAGCCAACCACCCAGAGTAGGAGCAAGCAGGGAAGAAACTGCTTCCCCTGCCTCTCTGAGGAGTGGAGAAAGATTCTTCTGCCTGCAGCTCTACCCAGAACAGATGGCACAGCAATCACTGACCTGCCATGGACAATACCATAGGTTTTAGAAAACAGTTCTAGCCCCACACATCGTCATGTAATTTTAAGACCAAAGGAATGCATGAGCTTAAAGTGGCTTTTCAAAAATAAAATCTCACTTACATTCTTTTGTTTCCAAAAGCAGTTTAAAAGCAAAGACACAAATAGTCTTAATATTCTGCCTGAAAGGAGGTGTTTGGCAGATTTCTTTCTTTTGGATTTTGTTCTGTTTTGTTTTTTTGGCCAGAGCCTTCCAGGGATAAAAAAAAAAGATGGTCAGATTCCCTGAGAAAGAAGGGGTTAGGTTTTACTTTTATTTTCCTCTCCCACTTTGCCTGGGTAGAAGTGGGGAACAAAGTCCTTTCCTGGCACATATGTTTTTTTTTCTTCCTTCCTGTACGACTCAGATTTTTCTCAGTATTTGTGTTTGTACATTTTGTGGTTAATTTAATTAAAGAAGAAAAGGGCATTGCAAAGTTGTTGAACAACAATTACCTCAGTGCTTGTGTCCAGTGGTGCAGACAATGCTGTTTTACCTAAATGCTTTGCTACTTTAGAGAAGAAACCAAAATGTGCACAGGGAAAGATAGAATGCACGTCCTTTTATCTTTTTGTTTTGCTAAGCCCAAAGATGATATGGTTACGTTTGAGGTGTAGCAAAGAATACATGTATATTTATAGATATATTTATACCACTATACTATATATGTATATGTATATATATTTATACCACTTAAGTTGTGAGCCAAACCATGTAATAAAACCTATTTTTCATCTAAGTGTGAAAATCAAATGTTACCCAGTTTTGCATATAACCAGTGACCTCAAAACCAGAAGGTTGTACTAAGGCATTTATCACTTGCAAGTACACACGTGCAGTTGTCCAGGTGGAGCTGGAACTTGCAAACACCTCATGTGAATGACATCACCCATGAGTGGCCTCTCAGTGAATTCGCTGGGAATGACCCCGTTGGCAGGACAGGGCTTGTCAGTCCCCTGCTCTCTCAGCAGTCTGCACTGGAGGGGGAAAGAGGTTGGTGGTCAGTCAACAGACAGCCAGAAAACGTGACTGAAAGAACTTGGAAAAAAGCTAAACATGACCCATGTGTGATGTGGTCACAAATCACAAGTAAGGGCAGGATGGAAGTTAGTTGGGACAAGCTCCTCGCCTCACTGTACCCTGCCATTAATGAGTTGCACTGTCAACTCACATAAATATAAGTAGCATTATTACACACCTCCCCTCCGTGTATCTCTTTTTGTCTGGTTATACTCTTATAAAATTTAAAATAGCCCACCTTAGCAATCCAAGATTCAGTGATCTTTTTTTTCCAGCAAACTTCATTTTAATGCCTTCTGTTAGAAAAACAAGCAATCCTGAAATAAAAGTCTCTCAACACAGCTTTTGAAGGACTACAGTTCATTACATTTCCACTTCCGCAAATTGTGAGGCTGACATCTTTTAAATGTAGCAATAGTTCATAAATATAGTACGTAATTGTAGGATAAACCAAAGTATCACTACTCTGTCACTGGACACACACTTTTCCTATTATTGCCTGTAGTGCTTTCTTGTATTTGATACAAATTTTACAAGAATTTATATGCATCAGCTTTAAGAATTGTTACTTCTCTTTCTGTTTCCCCCTTCCCTTAGACATTTTACATGTGAATGTAGCAACAATCAACAGTGTTTTGGGGGTTTTTTTTGTCTCTCTTGAGAAAGACTCTGACCAAAGTTAACAGGCTTTTTACTTTGCTAGAACAACAAACTATCATATGTTTACGTATTGGTTTACATCATTATTTATGTGCAAATTGTCAAATGTAAATTAAATATAAGTGTTCATTGCTTTACTGTTGCTTCCCTTGTCTTCAATCTCTCTGCACTGACTGGGTGCACAGCCTGGTTGCTGGGCACCATCCTCTCCCAGCCCCAAACACATGCTATGCTGAGGGTGACGGTGTCTCCAGCAATGCTGACTTCTGCCTTTGTAGGTTCTGATTTTCCATGATTGAAATTTGCAAACAGCAATGCCAGAGCCAAATACCCTGGCTTCGTTATTTACAGCACTATCCTCAGTTTCAGGCAGTACCTTTAAAAAACACCCCAAAAACCAAAAAACCAAGAATTTTCAGTGGAAATACTTGAGTGCTGTCTGCCTCACAGTTATGTTACCAGGGTTCTCATTTCCATTTTTCCAAATGATTGTCATTTCTGGCCTGAAACCCTAACCACTGGGACCACAATGACACTCAAAATGTCAGTGTGAGACCACTTAGTCCTGTCTCAGCATGGTGGGAACTGCATTCAAAACAAACGTGGATCTGCTGTAAGTGCTCACAAAGGAGATGTGAATGTGTACTAAATCCAGGAGAAGGTCAAGTGTCTGTTCCCTTCCCCACCTCAACCCAAAAGTAACAGGAGGCCAGGATGCCCCAGAAAGCTAATTCAACATTTGCTACTTCCATCACTTACTGAGAGATCTAAACCAGAGAGGCCATGTGCTGCCCTGCCCTACCTGAATGTTAAAGAAATAACGTTCCTGCGCATATTGAGACACTCAGCGCCTTATGATGTTTTAGAAGTATTTCACTGTCCTCTTAAAAAAATTCATTTAAACATCTGTCTCAAGAATTTGAAATACTGCCAGCAGCGAACTGTGGAGTTAAGAAAACCAGAGCACTGTTGTCATAAACATGCCAAATGCAGCATGTTATATTCCTATATTCGACAGAGCTATTGCTGTAATAATTTTTTAAAAAAAACTCATAGGATAACCATTACTGCCGTAAATCATACTTCATTACTTGGCAAAGCGTTATGTTGCACTGGAGAGTTATGTCCTGGGGACACTTGTAAGCTTTAGAAGATGTTTAATAAAACACATTACATAAAAAGACAATGCACGTTATAGATCACAGCCTCACGAGGCTGAGCCCAGCAGCTGCTGCCTTGGTTTCTGGCAGCCCCCAAGCTGGTTGGAAGCCGCTGAAAGCAAGTGCTCCGACCAGCAATACAGCAGGTTACAGCCACGGCAACACCACCGCCACCAGATCGGCGAACCGCAATAGTCTTCGCAAGGTGAAGGGGGGAAAGGCTTGTTGATGTGGGTGCTGCCACAAAATGTAGCCCTGCGAGACCATGTGTCCCTGGCACAGAGCCATTGGGTGCCTGTGGGCAGGCAGGATTGACACCCATCTTGCTGCCGTCAGGGTGAAAATGTTGGGGGACCAGGTGCATTGGGCAATGTGGCCTTGCCAGCTGAGCTGCTTTGCCACAGGATGGGGTGAATTACAGCTGAGACAGACTCAAACACAGATGTAAGGAGGATCCTGTCCTTCTGGCTGGTTTATAAAGCCCAGTGTCTCTTAGCCGGGTACTGGGAGAGACACCGCTAATTCCCAGTGTGGGCAATTATGGCCTTGAGGTCGAAAATGAAAAACGTGACTCACTGAGGGGGTATGAGCCCTTTGGGTTCAAATCAGTGGCTGCCAGTGCACGGCTGCGTCTCAACACGTGCTGGGACCGCGTGGGATGCGGCCCAAAACCTTTGCTGTCATTCAGAGGTGTTACGTTAGAGTGAGGGAAATAGTTGTGGCTATAATTAAAGGCAGCCAGGAAACACTTGGCTAATTACTGCATGAGCTGGAGCTGAGTGGATGCGGTGTGGCTAAGGAATGTGCCCGTCATGGGGCAGGTATCTGCAAAACACTGGCTGACATGGCGGCTTAAGGAAAACTCACTGGCAGCATTGAAGTAGCTACCCTGGCACTGAGGTGGAGGTCTCCATCCTCCACATGGGCCTGGGGTAGACCAGCAGGAAAAAGGCAGCTACCTAGCCCAGGATGTGGGGGACATAGATTGACATTTTGGCAACTTCAGCACAGACCAGTCCTGCTGGAATAGGAGAAAAACAGGACTTCTTGTCAAAGATGTGACACGTCCCAAAGCAACAAATATTTAGTTTTTCATCAGATGCTGAAACAGGCCCATCCTGCAACCAGCATGGCTGCTGCCCTTTCCGTGGAAGAGCTGGCAAAGAGCACATTTGCACACGGATAGAGGCCACCTTTGCACTGCCATCAATGACATAAAGCTCAAGAGTTTCCAACATGTTGCATGAGCTTTTGCTTATTTCTAAGAGGTTGGGAAAGGTTTCCTAGCAATTCATAGTGGTGGCCAAAGGGGAGAGGGGATACTAAGCCTCACCAAGTCCCTGCTGCCTCGGTACATACTTCTGATGCAAAGTAAAGTTGTATTCTTTTCTCATGATACGGGGGTCAGGTGTCTGCTAGGAGATGCATACAAGCAGACATCATCTTCTGCTTCAAAGCAGAAGTCTCCTTACTTCTACCATGACAGCTTGCAGCTTGGCACAGGTCAAATGGTGCTCAGTGCAGGAAAACTCGGCCCAGGAAAGATGAGAAGATACTTACCACTTCCAGGCAGCACAGGCTCTGCTGGCATAGGCCATTCAGCTCTGCAAACTTCAGCCTGCACAAGCTGACCTAGGAAAGGCCCCAGAGACAGCCTGGGCTCCTGAAGCGTTGTCTTATCCCATGTTGATGTTGTCCCACCACTCTATAAAATTACCCTCAGTACTCTTTTCTAGGGCAGGGCAATGCATCTCTCTGTGCAGACAGAGTCTGGAGCCTGAACATCTGTCTCCTAGCACTTCATAAGCCAGCCATCACATCTAGCCAAAAACCGCTTTCTGGGTCTGGGGGCTAAACAGACTGGCTGTCACAATAGGTAAGCCAGGCAGCAGAAGTCCAGCAGTGGGGCAAGGAGCTGCAGTCACTAGGCAGATGTCACACACCCCTAGGACCTGACCCTCTCTGGCAGGGGGGAACTTTGGGATGGGGCATGCATGAACTTCTGCTCCTTTTTGACACCAAAGCTTGGGGCAGAAACCTGTACCCAAAACACGGATACTGGCAGCACTGGTGTGGGCATGGGGCAGAGATCTCTAAAAACAGATGCCTAGCCCTTCAGGAAAGGGAGCTGGGCACTCAGAGCTCTCCCTGCCCCATGAGCTGGCAGACAGGCACCTTGGTGACATTAGGGCACAATGGCCTTTCCTTCCTCCTCCCTGGCTGCACGCAGAGAGATGGTTGGGATGCCAAACCACTTAGGTAGGTGCGACCAAATAGCCCTATTGAAGGGAGCAAAACCAGTATGACTTCCTTATTGTGCAATGATTAATAAAGGCTTTCAGCTCTTTTTCTCCATTAATTGTGAATAAGCAAGTCCTTGATCATTTCCTTATCCAAGGACCAAGTGAGATTCCTTACAGCATTCCTTGCCCCAAAGTGGCCACGCTGTGCTGGGAAGAGAAGCCATTCCTGCAATATTGAAACCATGCAGAGCAAAATCAGAAGCTGAAAACCTCTTTCCCAGTTCACCTGTGCTGAGGACTTGGGCATTGCAATGTTATACTCATCTTGGGTTTAAGGAAACCCCAATGTTTCTGCCTTTACTAGCTGAGTTTTAAACAGTAAATCCTAACTTATATGAGCAGAGTGGACATCAGTTTTTGCACAGGAAAAGGAGTGTGGCAGGCAGAATTCTGTACATGATTTCTAGAATATTATAGTTCCCAGCTTCCCTACAGCTTTCCTGTAGTAAAACTTTTGTTGTGAGGACTGTCCCTCTGTGAAAGCACAGGAAACATTTTGTACCTCACCCCTTTTCTTAGTCTACCCTGTGCATTCAGATGGCCTTTTGTTTTTCAAGGATAGGTCCTGTGCATTTTTACAGACAAGATCTGCTCTTCTGCTCAGCCTCACAGCCCCATGCAGCAATTCTTTACTAAGAAGGGAGAGTTGGGTGTCTTCTGGGCACGCTGGAGTCATGTCCCCACATGGGGACCCAGTCAACCAGGCTGGGTGGTGTCCTAGAGAGGTCTCACTTTACTCACAACCAGTCATGAAAAAAAAAATAACAGAAGTTAAAAATGCTGTAGAAACTGCAACCAGGTGCGAAAGGGAGCAAGGGTGCATGAAAAGTGAAAATTTGCCTTTTTAATAAGCCGTTACAAGTTAGTTGGGTGTTTAGGAGGGAACACATGCTGGTGCTTATAGTCATTCAGTGAAGATTCTGTGTGTGTGTTTTTAATGAGACCAGAGGGTGCAGAACAAGGCTCGTTTTCTAACCTATACTGCAGCAATTTGTGCATGTCTGTAGCTGTGGGTGTTATGTGCTTTCTACTCTGAGTGGCAAGTTTCAGTTTGATTCTGCTCTCGAGAACTGCGGGGACAGTTTGCACTCGCCTTATCAACACAGAATCCAAATTGCTTTAGAGTGTAACCAGCCCCCTGACACTGCAAACTGAGAAAATATGCTTTAAGCACAGAGAAGTGAGAGAGGTGACAACCAGAGGCTTTTTCTCAGCAGAGCATCTCAATCTGCCAAAACCCTCATAATCTGATCAGTAGGGCAATAAGCCACCTTGAGAGCCACAACCCTGATGCCAACCTCAGAGGCCCTGGCTGGGATCCCAGGGAGCAGACCCAGGATCCTAGGGCTGGGGTTCTTTTCCTACATCTGCACTGCCCTAAACCCCTGCACCACCTCTGTCCTCTTGCACTGATACACCCCGCACTGGGGGCCCAGCTGGGCCACTGCAAACTGGGCAGCTGCAGGAGGTGCTTGCCCATCCCCATCCCTCCCTGGCCTGGCCTTGAGCAAGTCTGCAAGCCACTGACAAAAACTGTCCCCATGATTAGAGACAGTAGCAAGGGAAAGACAGGACTCCAAAGCCTTGTGGTCTCAACAGCAATCAGTGTGCCCAGCCCTGCAGTTGATTTCCAAATGAGCATTGATATCTTTACATCTGTTTGCTAAAAACACCCATCTTTTAAACTACATGTTCTGCTGTAGACTGTGACTGAGGTGTGCCCCACATCCTCCATCCCTGCTCCTGCTGCCTGGGGGTGCTGTGTTACCACCAGCCCCATGGCAGCAGTCCCCATATTACTTCACCCTTGAGAAAAGCCTGTTCCCTGCAGAGAGAGAACCTGCAACACCCTCATCAGTTGCTGCCGAAATCTGAAGAAAAATGGCCTCCTAAATCTAGAGCCATTCAGGAGGAGTTCAGGGCAGCTCCCCTGGGATACCTTGGTTCCTCTCACCCTCCTTGGGTGCCACATGCCACAAACCACTGGGAGCCTTGTTCACAAAATACCCGAGAATGTCTCAGATGAAGTTATGAGCTACATAGCAGATAAGAAGGATGTGCAGATTTCCTTCCTCCTTCAGATCTGCTTGAGTTTGTAATCCCCTCCAGATACAGCATTCAGGAATGACTGTGTTGTTTGATGCACTCTCACTTGTCTTGCTTGAGCTCAAAAAGGAGCCCAGGAGAAGTGAAACAGTGGCTGTAGGTGCAAGTGGTTCAGTCTCCTCTGGGGCAGAGGCAACGTGGCATGGGCCTTTCTGCTGTCTAGGGCAGGATTATCCTTATTCTGCTAGTGAGCACCTGCCAGAGAGGCTGGCTGAGGAGTGAAGGGTGCAGGCCCTAATGGAGGCATAGTGCTCTCTGACTTCCTTCAAAATCTCAGCTACTCATCCAAATTGAGGAGACCAGAAAACAAGGACCCTTCCTGACCATCAAACCCATTTCCTGAAGCAGCACACACCCCTGCAAAACATTTTAAGTGCTTTTTTTTACACATGAACATGCTAAATCTCAGTTCTTTGCCACTACTTTCCTGCCCACCATCTCCCTCTGCACCTGTTAGCCACAAGGGAACGCCTCAACCCCATGTGAGTCTGACTCGAAAAATACATCCAGGGATGGACCCAGCCACAGAGTTCAGCTACAGATTCTCATTTCTCCCAGATTTGGGGTATTTAAGTCTCGGAATACCAGTTGATGTCATTCCTCCCACTTTTTTTTTTTAAAATTAATTTTCAATGTAATTATTTAGATCAATCTTAACACTAAGGCAGTGATGAGTATCTACACAGGGGAATATATCCAACATTAAGCTTATCTAATGATGGCAATTTAAATACAAACTCTTTATTTTTAATCTAGAAACTTCAATACCTTGAGGCCAGAGCTAAGTTTTGCATTAAAGACAAGGACCCTGGAGCGAAGGTGGCTTGGTTCTGGTTTTGGTACCTGCACTAACTAGTAGTGAGGTCTGGAATAAGTCAGTTGACCTTCCCATACAGGGCCCGACTCATTTATAGAATAGGTACAAGACTTGTGCAAGTTGTGGTGTAGGACTAATATTTGTACCTTGTTTTGAGGTCCTCTGATCTGTAACAGCATATATTTTGTTGTTCATAGAGAGAACAACTTGCTTACAGTACTATCTGCAATATCGTAACATTTAGAAATCCTCACTCACAGGCTGTGACTACCCTGAACTCAACACAAACTCTCTCTGCCCCAAGGACCTTACAAACGAAGCACTATTAAAAAACCCAAGAAACCACAGTGGCTAGGTGCACAGCTTAAATTTCCATTTTCTCTCAGCATTTTCCCACGAGGGGATTGCATGTAAGAGCACACAACAGAGAGTCAGATCATGCCCGGTTCGGTTGCTCTGGCATGCCACTTGGCAATACAAGAATGACATAAATTAAAGTGAAACCTCTTCACCTCGGCCTAAGTGAAAATGTGAAGAGCCAGGGGGGTGAGGAGGAAGGGGGGATATTGATCCATATCTACTCAACAGTCAGACCAGTGGTATGGCAGCAACAAAAGACATGCCTTTGCTTTTTCAGTAACTAATAATCTATAGAGAACCATTTCCTTTTCTGCTGTTGAGATAACACATTTGCCACCTCAGCTGCATGCAAATAATTCATGCCTCTGCTTAACTAATTTACCTCTCTGGTGCAGACAGAAGGGCAGAAACCTCCCACCAGTGTTGACTGACGTGCTGCACTGAAAAAGGAGCCAGCTCACCCAGAACTTTCTGAAGTGCTTAAATCATTAGAGGACAACTGCACCAAACGCTCAAAGGAGAAACATGGCTTCATGAGTTTAAATGGGTTATTTTTGCTGGTCTTCAGTCCTGCCTCTGACCCACATGTGGTTTGCAGGCTGGAACTGACATTATCCAAAGAAAAGCATTTGGTATCTCTGCACATAAGACCACAGCTGGTCAACAACTCATCCCAGATTTAAGCACAATGTATTAACTCTCATCTGTTGCCAGAAATTAATATTACATGCTATTAAAATCCTGGGCCCCCAGAAGTGTTCTCAACTGAGTGGGTCTTCACTTCATATCACTTGAAAACAAACAGGTATCACGTTGGACTTGTGTCTGTATCTAATGGAAACCTTGTTCTAATCAAAATGCTGATGCTACTTTCCCTCACTCGCATATATACACCTCTCTCCTTGCATTACCACACTGCAAGCAAGGTTGAAATGCTAAGCACCAAAAAAATTTATAAAGAGACAGAATTAATTAAGCTTGTCCACATATAACTTCAGGAGCAGCCCTTGCTCACATGATCACACACTGGTTTTCCCACAGGACTTACACCTTGGTCAGCACACTATGTGTAGAATGCTTGTCCTACATGGGACAGGGCAGGGATGCCCTCCCTCTCTTCCTGTGTTTGTCGCTGAACACACGGCTCTGGCCTTTGTGCTCCTGCCCTGCTCTCCAGGTGAGGCCAGTTACTTCTCAGTGCTTTCAGTGGGCCCATTGGGAAGATGGCTGAAGACTTCACCTGTGTCATTCAGCATCCACGTGGGAGAAGAAGGTTGTATCCCTGTGCATGACTGAAAAAGAAAGCAAAATACAAGAGTTTCAAGTCAAGTATTCTCTTTGGGTGCCAGACTTTCCAGGCCAGTTTATCCCAAGTGTTATTTGACTGTAGTATACCTTATCCTAATTTCAGGGGTCACTGGGAATCCTCATCCCCTTCAAGCCAAGGACATAACCAGGGATTACTGTTCAACATAGCCTGGGAAAACTCAAGTTGAGTGATTTGCTCTATGATATGCACAACTCCTTGGGTGACAGCCAGTGGAAAACATTTCCCCTAGGCAGCACTCCACAGCCTGGCTAAGACAGCCCCTCCATCTACTCCTCCCCTCTCAACAGAGACCACCTTCAAGGTGTGGGGTTTACACATTAGGGCTTTGTTTGGTTTCTGATTCCACAAGCCATGGGGGAAGGTAACACACATCCTGTAAAGACCGTGTCATTACACACATCTACACAGGCCTGGCTGAGCCTTTATTCTGGCTTTTCTCAATCTGTGAGCATCCAAGCTTGCTGTCTTGATGCTGTTCTCACTGGATGCCTGGGCAAGCTGTCAGGGTTTGGAAAGTACACACACACTGGCAAGATTTGTCCCACTCTGTGACTGTCAGCACAACACAGCAGGATTGATATTTTCCATGAATCATGCCACCATCTCTGCTGATCATGGTAGTGCTGCCAGGAAAAGCCTGTCACCCATTTAGACCAGCATGGGAAGATGGTGAACCTTGCACTCTTTCTCTCTGTTACCTTTCTCATTCTCCCTGTCTCTGTGCCCAGCCCCAACCTCTGGCACACTTGGTAAGCATCCTTGGGGTTCCTGGATCCCTGCTGTAGCTTGTGGCCCTGCTAGAACACTGACCAGAGGGTTAGGTGACCACCAGGTTCTTCAGTCTTTTCAGAAGGAGAATTTCTGATGGAGGGAAGTGGTGAAACACCATCTTTCTTTGGAAAACCTGATGCCTCCTAAGTGAGGGGTCCCACACAACTAAGGGCAAGGGTGAGATGAAATACTAAGAGAGAGAAAAAGAAAAAAAAAAAAGGAAGATCTCCTTTTCACAGTCTGTAGATGCAAAGTGAAACTATTTTGATAAATTCAACTCTCCCACGTTGAAAGGCCCAGAGTTTCTCATCTCTGACTTTTTTCTGAGGCATGAAATTTCACCCATGACTTGACAAACTATAACATCCACAATGCTTTGTGGCTTCTCAGAAGCTTGCTGACACCCTGCCAAAGCTCACCTTCAGTATTTTGCTGGGTTGATATTACCACATGACCCAATTTTTTTAGGGTTTTCCCTATTTTGACACACCTTACTTTGCTAATACTTCTCCCTGGAGCTGAAAATCCAGTGATATGGAGCTCTTGTTAGCACACTGACATCTCCATGATTGGATATGGGCAGATAGGGAAGAAAATAACTGGGCCAATGCTATCAAAGTGTCCTCTTTGCTGGCAAGTGATCACCCCCAGCTTTTCTGTGGATGCTGAGAAAATTGCTAAACTGCTAATATATGCAAGAGCCATTTGCCTTCATCCTCTTCACAGAGATTCACCCAGCTCAGCAGAGGGCAGATCCAGCTTGGCAGACTGATTTCAAATGGTCCTCATCTACAGTTCATGTACTGGACATTTAAATCCAGACAGGCTTCTGCAGAAGCATTTTAAATTAAGTGACCTGAGTTTAAGCCTTATCTGACCAAAGCTCAGCCATATGCTTGGCTTCCTGAGCTTAGCCCAAAGGGATAATAATTCTATATAATGCCTTTGAAAAGGTTCTTGTTTTGCCCTATACTGTTTTAGTAAAATAACAATGTAGCCAAAGAGATGAAGCAGTGGTAAGTGTTTCAGTCTGGACCTAACATCTTTCAAAAGGAAATGGACTATCTCAATGAAGTTGCAGAAGAGTTCAAAGGAGTGGGTGACACTCAGTAGCTTATATCATACAAGGAAACAATCAAGGATTAAAAATCTATTATTCTGGGATTACTCTATGGATTTTCCTCCAAGCGTTATGAAATGTTTCTGTTTCCCTGTTGACAAATCATCTTCTACAATGTTGTCTAAATACATCCACTCACTATCAACATTGTCGCACCCTTTGATTCAGGGGAGATAAGCAGACAGGTCAAAAAAGAGGTAGCAGGTGATTGGTTGTACCACCTGTGAAATATTCATGCCTCATGTGTTATTTGCTAGAGTTGATGCTCAGATACTTAGGATATGTTTCCTGCTTACTTCTTCTCTGACACATGTAGGAGCCATGTTCTTCCCTGCTTCAGGGATAACCAGTGTACCTCTAGAATGATTTTTAAAAACCAGACATAGAGTAGAACACAAATTCAGTGCTTTGGAGAAATTTTTGTCCTGGTATACACAGAAATTAAACTGCGTTTGTGTCCTCTCCCTGCTCTAAAGACACAGGTAGCATTAATAATGCAGAGCATGTCGCTCTTCAACTCTCTTGCAGCTTTTAAAACATAGAGAGCAAATAGAAAATTTACCTTTCATCTCCTTTTGAAATTTAAGTTACGTCTTATTGGTGACAAGTGAAATTAAACTGGTTGTTGCTGTTTGACTTCTCTGTGGTGTTTCCTCACATGAATTAGTCATGACCAACTCTACTTGGCAGCTGTCCTTACAAAAAACAGAACAGAGTGAAGGGTTAAGCACTCCCATACAATTTACCCAATAAATTTGTCATACCCCTTATATAGAGTTGTCCCTCCAGTTCTTCCTGTTCCCTAACATATCTGGCAGTTTGAACAATGTTGCCAATATTTGAGCAATTAGGCATTCCAAGTGGAAAGGTTAATATACCTTACCCTCAAATGCAGGGTGTGTTTTGTCTTGTGCCTTAAACCACTCTTGATGAGCACTGATTGCACAACAGACATGAAGTAGGAAGGTGTTCTTTCAATTTCAGTATGGCCTAAATTGTTTTGGTTTAGCAAAAGGCCAATAGTCCAATGCAAGAATGGGACAAACACACCTTGACTTGAGTGTTGTTGAGGCAGATCAGAAAGAGGGAACTTCATTGCAGTTTTCACTTTCCAAGTGTTAAATGCTTTGGTCACACAGGCATGGGTGCATAACCAGGTAAAAGATAACCCATAAAAGAAGTCCCTCTGATGGAGTTCAGAATAGAATCAAGGAGGTGTGAGATTTGTGGTTTATTTCCCGCTCTTTTGGTTGAGCAACATTGGGACCTCAGTTTCTTTTTTGGCCAGTTCTTGGAGACAGCACTCTGTGGTCAGAGCAAGTTCTGGACAGAAGTGGACAGGGCTGGAGAAATCTTGTAGCCTTGTGCCAGGTGGAACCTGCAAAGATCACAGTCAACCAGGACAGGGATAAAACCACCTCCCAAGCCAGCCAGCCTGGTTGCTGACATCTTCAGCCCAAACCACTGCTGAAATTGGAGGGCAAATGTAACTTGCAAACAACAGCCCTGCAGAGGAGCACCCCAGGTCACCAGGAGGCCAGGAGCTGCTGGACTGGCTACCACAGTCCTCCTCAGCCAGCAGTGGGGCACACCCAACAGCCAGCCTGCCTGCCCTGCCCGGCAGGAATGCTTGGCTGCGTAGTCAGGACCTAATTTAAATAAGAAAAGAACAAATCTAAGCAGCAGAAGGATATTTTGCAGGTCACAGCCACCACCAGTGCTGTCCATCCACCCTCAGTCTTCACGGGAGGTCCAGAGTAACCGTGGACAAAGCAGGTCAGGTCCAAGATGTTCACCTACCCCCTTCCACAAGACCTGAATGGGTCTGAATGACCCAACCTGTGCTTGGATCTTCCTGCAAGGCCCCATATACCTCACCAGAGTCTCTCATGCGGCAGCTCTGTTCTGGTAAAACTGCTGAGAATTGGGCACTCAGCGTCTCCACTTGTGGCTGGTGGTATTTCCCTGACAGGGGTGATGTTGATGTTCGTAATGAAGCTTTGGCAGAGAAAGAGAGACATATTGTAACCATTAGCCGACTTCACATTTAGAATTTACCTCAGAAAAGGACAAAGGATAACTCAGCTTGATTAGGATTTTGTGCAAGTTTGGGTCTAAACTTTCCATTGTAGTACTAGTCCTGGTCTTCACCATCATCTTCCTCTGACCCAGAAAAACTTGATCGTGAAAATAATGTTAGTTAGAAAATAATGGAACTGATAAGTCATTGCAGGCACATGTGTGTCTCATTATACATCAGTTCAGTTTCACTATATATTTTACACAATGTAACATAAATTTCACTATGCACCACAAGTATTTCAATATGTGATAGTCAGAAAGTGGCAGTTTACACTAAAAGTTTCAGTATGTGGTAGGATATTTCAAATACTATAAATTCTCCTTTTAAATGAAATGTATTATGAAGATTAGGAAGAAATGCAGTTGTTTTAGTTTACCCAATGTGTTTTTCTTTCAGAACAGTATTTAGTACTGTGTTGTTAAACTGCCATGTTTATTTTATTAATACATATTAATGGATGATTAAGTTAAAATTCTTTAAATACACACCATACAGAACTCTGGCAACCCAAGTTCTGTTTCTTAGATCTTTTATCTCAACTCAACTTAAACCACATTAACAAACACACTATATTTACAGAGACTATATTAATGAACAGAATAAACTTCCTGCTCAAGTCTGGTTATTGGCCTGATTTTTTAAATGAATTCTGTTTGACCAAGTAAAATTTGAAGGATCTGAAATCCCCTATGAGGAAGAATTGTGAAAGCAATGGGCAGGTATACCCAGAGTCTGCACTGAATGACCATTTATTGCAGATGATCACCATTTCAGTCGCAACCAGCAGCAGAGGAATTGGCACAGCCAGCACTGTGCTGCTAATCATAGCTTTGATCAGTTAACCATAAAAGCATCATAAGGTCTTTTCCTAGCAGACCCCATCGCAGTTACTTAAAAGGGGTATTCACCATGGCACTACTACACCAAAAAGCTCTGCCATAGGGTTACCACATCATCATATTTTCACATGTGATATACTTCAGTGCCAGAGAGTACAGATTACCTTTGAGAGACACTTGCCATAAACCAAGAGCATATCAAAAACAATCATGTGGGTCAGTAAAACCAAGGCACATCTGCAGTAAGAACCTTCTCCTGTAACCTCACTCAAAGCTACACAAACACTTCCAGACCGGTGCAGCAAAGCAATTTCCCCACAGCCAGCACTTATCATCAGAAATGCAGAAAGAAGAAAAAAAATTAGGCTCACTTTTGGTTATGAGTTCTCCCTCATTGTCATTGCCTCTAAACAGAAGTCAGACCAAGAACAGCTCCATGCAAAGTTCTATTTTACTTGAAAAACAGCCTCAGCAGAGAGCATGGGGCAGTGCTGAACTCCAGCCCAAAAGAGAAAACATCAGCCAGTTAACTCTGCTTGGCCTTCTGCCCCTCAAGCTATAATCACACAGATAATTTTATAGGACTTTTCTAAGGATAATTTCAAAGTGTTAATGATCTGTAGTGTAGTTCAGTGCTTAGCAGAACTGGAGGCCTCATCTCCCCTGTCTCACACTTGGAAGACAGGGTGACTCTGCACCAACGTTACTTTGGGCAAGCCACTTGGAGAGTTACAAAGGCCCTGGATTAATTAGAAACTGGGTCTTTTAATGTAACTCTTTACCCCGTCGCAGACCTAGCAGACCTCATTGGCTCCCTGCCAGATAGTTCAAGCACCTATTAACCAAGGAAAAGGTAAAGAGCTTGGGTTGTAACGTGCTGGATTTCAGCCCAGCAGCTTCAAATCTCCTAACCCACAAGAGCAGTTTATCCATGTTTGGAGGTCAGAGGCCTCAACAAAGCCCTGTTAACAGGTGCATGCTGACACAAACTCAGAAGTTTGTCTCTCTGTATTGTAGCATTTTCTTGGTTTCTTACAAATGTGGAAAAAAAGGGCCACCAAAGTGGCCAATGACACTTTTTGGGCTGGATGAGTCTGCTTAAGCTAATTTATTTGGCAAAACATGTCACCATGAGTGCTTCCTTAGCTCACAGGAGCTGGAGCTGAACGCATCCATTATAAAGCTTGGCTATCCTACTCTTCCAATGTTTAAAACCAAGACCCACAATTCTCCTTGTTTGTAGTCTCCATCTACCATAAGAAACAAATTCTTCCCTAGACACACCACAAATCAGAACTCATGAGCTGTGTCAGATGCTTCTCAGGAACTGGACTGAAGGAAATATGAATGTTTCTATCACATGTGAGGCATGGGGACAGTCCAGATTTGCAGCAATTACTGCTTTCATTCCAGATGGGGTCTGAGTGCAATGGGAGCTGCCTTCCCATGCCAAGCCTGAAGACCTGAACCATGAGCTTCCCCATCTGCCTCCTCCATGGCAGCCTGAGCGCAGTCCTGCTCTCTGCCTGAGCGTCTCTGTGTTAGACCAGACAAAACATGGGCTCCATTCAATATGATATTTGGGATGAAATAAAGGTAATGTTTTTCAGTGTATGTCTGCTTTCCAGCATGACCAAACTGAGCTGTCCCTGTTCCTATTTAAAAAAAGGAGAAACAACAACAGTGCAAACTTTCCCATATTCACTTGCTCCCATGTTAGATCTGGGCTAAGATACATACAGAGCAATGTACTTATGCTCTAGATTCCACTGCTGATACTGCCAGCAAAAGCTAAATTACAGTGATTTTCCTGTAGTAAGGTTGCTAGTCCAACAAGTTTTGGAAGGAGGCAAAGGTATTACACACATCCTCCAAGTCCCCTCCTAAGCACTGTCAGTCTGTAATTTTAGCTCACCCTTATTACTGATCATGTATAATGGATGTTGAGCCATCCTTTAGCCATCATGAAAGTTACATTATCTAAGCTGCTGTATTACTTTCACTAACTCATTTTGTCCAAAGTTTTTAGCATTTCTCAACTGAAAAGGCAAAACAGCAACAGAAGTTCACAAAGTGTGTATCAACTCACTTATCAAATCCAAGCCTTTCCATTTGACCCCAGTAAGTTTCACTTGTAGGCTAAACCACATGATTTCGGCAAAAGAAATTGCAGCACAGCTTGCAGTACACGCTGTTGTGATTTCAGAAGCAGCTGGCATAGGCTTGAAGACCGCAGTTTCACGTGTACCAGTAACATTTAACAAAGGACTTTTCCATCTTTGCTGACTGAAGAGGTAGGGCCATTCATAGCGTATAATTAAGCTGTTGAGTTTCCGTTGTTTTGAATGTGACCTACCTTTTTTCCTCTTTACTCAGCTATGACTGAAGCTAATATCTATTCATCAAAATCCTTCTGTTTTGAATCAATGTATCTCCATCTATGCAAATCTGAGAGGAGAAATGCTCACAAGAGTTCATATTCCTGATAGCTGAAACATTCCTGTGGAACATCTCTGCCGCGTTCATGTTTTACGGATATTTCTCTGTTTGAAGTCAACTTCTACACGTTTTCACACAGAACATTTTCATCAGTCTCATTTCCTTCAGCTCTAGCAGCAAAACATTATCATCAGCATTCAACCTTGCAAAGTGACACCTTAAAGAAAAAAGCTTAATAAAAAATGTTGTTTTGGCACAATGTGAAAATTTTCCACATCAGCAGCTTCCTGCACTTCTCTGTTGATTTTCATCAAATTAACCTTTTTTTCTTTTAAAAAAAGAACAAATATTGGTACTTCAACAACACACTGTGACAAATAGTATTCTGCTGATCTTATGTGAGGAAAAAGATCAGTTAGACCAAACCTTCTCATTTATTGCTGCACGTCCCTGCCTCTAACTGATGTTCTCTTCAGGACAGGGGAAACAGCTTTTCTTCAATGGTGAGATTGCTTGAGAGTTTTGGTGGGGAAAAGGCCTTTCCTCAGTATCCATACTATGGCTTTTATGCTGTGAGACAGAAAACAACTGCAAAATTCAGCATCTGTTGAATTCAACCTGTGTGAACAGGGAGGCATTTCCCAGTTCTGGAGCTGGGGTTTGCAATGTTATTTTCAAGGACACCAAACATCAGAACTTTCATTTGCAAAATGCTCCACAAATACAAGTTGAAAGCCATGAGAGAGACTTGGTGGACACTATATCTTAAGCAAGATGGCCAAATGAAAAGAAATAGCTTGTTGATTTAAAGGAGTGCTCTGAGGACTGCTCTGTGGTAGCACAATGCATATTACTTTCTGGACAACTGCAGAAAATTAACAAATCACTTATTTAATGCTGGATTTCTATACCTAGATATCTGCTCCTTCCCATGTTCCATAAGCAGAGGATAACACTGAGGATAACACAAATTGCTTTCTACTACAGTAACAGAAAACAGCAGTCAAAAAGAGGACAGCACAGAAAAGTGTACTGTAATCAGCAGTTGTCCTCTGAAGCTGGCATATTATATCATGTTTTATTTTATAATTTTAAAATTTTAACAGCCCATTATTTTCACAGAGCTGGCAGATGCAAAGAGCTGGAGAAGAATAGACCAACCCGAGCAACTTTTACACCCAGAAGCATCAGAGGACATTGCAATCCCAGACTGTGTTTAGGCAGCTCAGGAGCTGGGGAAGGTTTCTGCTGCATGGGAGTTGTGCCTGAGATTAGGCACTGAGAAAGGACAGAAAAGGACACTGATCAAAACAAATACTGGTATAAAGGAGCCTCACTGATCTCAAAAATCCCCTAATCATCACAATCCATGCAAAAACCGAGCATTAAAAGGAAGGCTACCCTGAATTCCTTCTCAGCAAGTGCCATCACAGTTCAGATTCACACCTTCTCCAGAGGCTGACATTTGGAATTTATATTTATCCCTCAGCTGCTTCTGTGGAAATAATGAAGAACACTAAAATGAAACTCAGGAGTCAATCTAGATCCTCTTTGCACTCTAGCTAGGCATATCCTAAACCCTGGGTGGTGGGAGAGGGAAGTCATGCTGTTTTTCTTGTTCAGTTAGCAATACCTCAGAGCATACTGAAAGTAATTATTTCCATCTGCCATATACAACCCAGAAACCTGAAAATGGTTCTGCTAGTAGAAATCTAATACACCAGTGAGTAACCAGAAGCAATCTACTGCCGTCTTTTGCAATTGGTCACAATGTCCTGGAGATGCCATAAGTGCAGTTCACTGTTCTGCTGTGCCTGGTAGGGTGAATGTCTAGTACAGGTCTCCAGACTGAGCAGTGTATCAAGGAACAGGAGGTAGAGAAAAAAGGTGCAGAAAATGCCCAACCCACTATAGAAATTTTTTTTTTTTTAAACTTTCATTCTGCATTTGAAAAGTATTAGATAAAACAAACAAGCTCAACTTCTTTATGAGACTTGTGCAAAACATTTGTGTGACCAGACAACCCTCACAGTTAAGAGTCAGTTCTGTGCACAGGAGATGAGCTCAGATTGAGTTACCTGGCAAAGAGCAAGTTGCTGGTTTAGCAGGACTAGTAGAATTTTAAATAAAAGACGAGAACATGCACCATTTTTGAGAGAAGAGTCTTAGGAGCAAATGCATAAAGCAAAGCTCTCATGTTTGGTAGAAAAGAGATTTTAAGTGATGAGAAATCTGCAGTTATTAAAGTTGACACAGGATTCCCCATGAATTTCTCAATAACCAAGAAGTGGACCAGCTAAGGAGTCACTCTCCCATTGTTAAAATTACTGGGATGTCTCAAGATTCTCAGTTAAGATAACAAACAGACTTTTGTGGTCTGATCTTGTTGTAATATTTTAGATATTCTCTGTTTCTGATGAAGTCCAAGATATTTTTTTTTTTTTTTTGACAAAAGAGGCAAAAGCCATAGATCTGGATGATGAAACCCCAAATAATCACCCTGTAGTCAGACCAAAGAGGACCTCTGTCTCAGACTGCAAATATTCACCCTGTCCTTCTTATTTACTGGGAGCTGTATTTGTCAGATGCAGTATTTTTCAGAAGGGAAAGTAAGATCCAGAATCTAAAACACTAGGAATGCCACCTCCCCATAACCATTCATACTCAGCCTTATCAAAGCAGACAAGAAAAACTGAGGGTGCTGCACTGTGTTCCTTCAAATTAAACAAGCCAAGCAAAAGATTTTTTAAATTTTCTTTATGAGATGTGAAAAAGTTGCCTTCGACTTTCCAAACCATAGTGCTAAATACCACAGACACTGTGAAAGGGGCGCCTCTGTTATTCAAAAAATATTTGTATGCTTTTGGTGGATTAATTGCATTTAACATTTTAGTTAAACACACAAACAAGCAAAGCTTTTTATTGTTGCTTCAAATGAAGCCACAAAGAGAACAAAAGACATACAACTGAACCAATTTAGGTTTATAAACATATTAATTTTAAGAGCACTATGTGTACACTTAAAATGAATTTAAAGCAATCAACCTTTGCAGTACGATGCCCATTTTCACTGCATCCAAATTATCCATAAATCCAGATGCAAGTTGTCACAGACACTTCTTTGGAGAGTTTACAAAGTTAAAAGTCAATGTTTCCTATTAATTAATAATTGTTTTCAGCTGTTTTGGCAAGTGATTAAAACAAAGTGTCTGCCTTTAATGTTACAATATAAAAGTTTTCTTCCTCAGAGGCTTGAGTGCCAAGCAGGATTTGCCTCATTTGCAGGAAGGTGTCATACGTGATTGCTTGGAACATTTGTAAGCAAATAAGATGACTGGCTATTGTACCTGCCAGTGCAGTGATTTCCATTCCACATTGCCCTGGTTCCAGTCAGGACAGGGTTATTTTTGCAGTAGCCAGGAGTGTGCATGGCCAGGCCCCAGAGGTTGCTCTGTACCACCTCATGTCATTTTCTAGGGACAGAGGAAGGGCTCCTTTCAGGGTCAGTGTAATTTGGTGGAGGTAGTGGTGTGTATTGTTGGGGAGTTTCTGTGTGTGAACCATTTGCCTCTTTCTTGTACCCTCTGTCATTAGTATTGATGATGTTACTGTTAGTTTTCTTATCTCACTGCTGTTTCCAGTAAATTGTTCTTACCCCAACCCATGATCTTTACCTTTTGTGCCTCCAATTCTCCTCTCCAGCCCACCAAAAGGCGAGGGGAAGTGGGAGGGGGAAGTGATGGAGCAGAGAGTGGTCTGGAGTGGTTTCAGTGGGGAAGACTAAATTGGTGAATACCATTCCTAAATGATGACATGCATCCATTAAAATTACCCACCCAGCAGTTTCAGAGGAACATCAGCTGAGATAATTAAAACAATGCTTCTCATATTAATAGAGTGCCATGCCATGAAAGAGTCATTCCACAATGAAACCATAAAGGCTGTGCATCATTTACCAAACTATGCCATCTTGTGAATTCAGTATCACACACCCTTTAAACTTTGCATTGCAAAACATGACAGCATCTGTCCCTTCTGAGCTCCAAACCATCACCCAGATATTACTGACAGGCTTGCTCCACATATCAGCAGATGGTCCAACATAATCGCAGCTCTGACCAGAGCCTGCTTCATAGCAGGATTAAACATGGTTTTGAGAAAGATCTTCTGCCATAAGTAACCTTCTAGATATCATCTTTTATTCCCAAACTTCTACCAATTCATTCCCCCAGTCAAAGTGAAACAACAGTTCTCCTGGAAGCTGAATTTCCACATCTGTGGAGAGGAAGGACAGTAGATTCATGGCACAAGCTGATAAACTCTGCTTGCAAAGTACAACGTACTGCATCAACATAAGCAGCAGTAACATCCCCAGTTATTTTCCCTATCAGAATGCCAGACAACTTATTGAGAAACTTTTCTCTTGTACTGAATCAAGAAGCTTGTGAAGTGATGAAAAGTCCCAGATTTAAGTTTTCTCTCTTTCTGGGACATCATGGGAGTTGCTCCTAGCTCCTCTTAGCTCTTGGCTTCTCCCTCTAGTTTTAAAAACTTTTAAGATGTTCTTCATTTGCTGAGGTAGGATTTTTTAAGACTGAATAGCACACTTTATCTCTGCAAGGCAATAAATCCAGAAAAAGCTGCAGACTTTGCTAAGCAGGCAACAATGCAGCTTATGCTCAGTGAGTGTACTAGTGTCAGAATTCAGAAGAACCAGACTCAGGTTTAGGTCAGCCCGTATCTTGGGGGAGGAGATTCTTCTGCCAGGACAACACCCTTACTACATGATCTGAATGGCAGAGGGATACTTCAGTGCTCCAGGCAAACAGTCATCCACCAAACACTCAGCAGAAAGACAATAAAAGTGGGAATGTTCTGTTGCTGTGGTCCTATTTGCCACTGCAAAATAAACTCAAATATTTCTCAAGAAATTTTCAGCCACACCATTCACACTTAATCTTATGTCACTCCACAGTGAAAATTAACAAAAATCTCAGTGACTGATTTTCTTCAAATAATTAGCACCAAGTCTAGTCAGTGAAATTTTCCCTGTCCTAAGGTTACTTCAAATCCCTGAAACCGTCTTTGATAAAAGTAACAAAATCACTCAGAAGAAATCCTGCAGGAAAAGATGAACACTCATATTCATTACTACTGGGTCAAGATACATACGTATGGTTACAGCACATCTGGCAAATCCACAGTCATTATTAATCCTCATGTTCTCCCTGCTCTCAGAGACAACCTGGAACAACAGGAGGTAAAAGTTCTCTGTCTTGGGGCAGCTCTGAAAAGCTTACACCCTTGTTTATTATGTGGCAATGGTGGCACATGCCCATACACTAAGGTGTTAAGGATCTTCTCCTTTATTGATGGTATCCACATTCATTTCAGTGTAGTGCCTCACTACACATTAGGATCAAAGCAGAACACAGAAATATACTACAGTTCATTTCAAGCATATATTATACTAAAGATGAAGCATTTTTATCCCATCCAGATCATACCTTGCTGCAAACACCTACTTGCTGATGCTGCACACTCAATACCTTTTATTATTTCAGCATTTCCTAATGCTGAAGAATAAACTCCCTTTAAAAAACCAACCTATTTTTTTCTTGAATGCTCAAGCCTCCCGATACTATCAAATGGCATTTTGGAATAGGAGCCACATGTGGTTTTGAGCACTGTTAATTGCCTGCAGTGATACAAACAAGGCTGACCTGGGTGCGGCTGCGGGGGAGGGTAGCTGTGCATCTTTCATTCACCATCACACCATTTTGGTTAGCTTTGTTTTTTGAACATAAACAGAAAACTGATTATACAGAGACAGTGAAACAAGCGTGAATGCAGGTTGTGGATGTTTCCACTTACTCGAGTGCCAGTTTTTAAAGAGAATTTAATTTACACCTTGTGTTATCCTGTTGGAAGCTTGTGCGGTTACCCAAGAACAAGTCTCTGGTAGAGGTGTGGCTCAGAAACTTTAAAGACCTAAATTTCAGAGTCCCCTAAAATGATAGCTGAAGAATTAATTGTTATGCTTAGTAGCTATAATTCACCTGCTTTGTGTTCAAAGCACGGAACAAAAAAAAAAATAATGAAGGGTTGCATTATGGAAAATTGTGGAATCTGGTTTGAGGAAGTAGGTAGGCTGCAGAGAACTGAAATATTTTCCTCCATACCCTCAAAAGACACTGAACCCAGTGTGATTTATGGAGACCAGAGGGGACACAACTCCTGTTGCACCTCCCCAAGGAAGCCAATTGCAGCAGAACCCTTGAATGCATTCAAGTTTCAGTAAGAGATAAAGGCCGAGTAGTTCCTGCTATTGACATTTTAATTAAAAACATACAATGTATTTCAAGGCAATTGGAAGCTGACCCATTGGGATTGTGCCCTCTTACCGCTGAAATAATTGAATGCACAACCAGAAGTAGGACATCACTAATTTCACTGAAAACTCACATTATGATTTCTCATTGAAGGACATTTGAACAATTTAAGATTTTTTTTTTTTTAATTGCCATTATGGCTATTTTTCCAGTGATTTCCTCAACAGCCATCAAGTATAAATTTATATACAATAAACCAAAATTGGATGGCTTCCATGGGGGAGCAGACCTCCCAGATTGGCAGAGAAACTGCCTGGGTGGTTCACCAAAACTATGCCTCAGCAGAAAGGCAGAAGTTCTTGTGTCTTCATATTGAAAGGCGTTGAGATGTACAGTGCAGAAATGTTGATGATTAAAAATGACACATCCTCTTTCTACTGCTTATACAGCCTTGTTATGAATATTGACATCTTGTTCTACAGCTAAACCCCATATAATGGAATCTTATTCTGACTGGAAAATGAAACAGAAAAGGCTTGTGACCAAAACTGGGTTTGGTGTTTATTACACACATTGAAAATGTATTCTGCTGTTCTGTATGAGACATCCAGGATGGCATAAAGTAAAACTTCAGAGCCATGAAACTAATTTTCATGACACAAAGGTCCTCGAACAACTCCATCATCCACGCATCCATCCATCCATCCACGCATCCATCCATCCATCCCCCCATCCCCTGAATAAAAAAGCAATGCTGATGATTCAGTGTTCCAGAACACGGTGTACTAGAACAGTAACCCGCAGTGCCTGTGCAGGCCAGGCTGCCACTTTGTGCACCGAGACCTCCCAACTCTGACTCCTCACGGCTGAAGGAGGCTTGAGTCGAGGACCCACTGCAGAGGAGGAAGCTCTGAAACAATTCTTGTAAATAAAGGCCTCCTTCGGTAATTTGCTAAAGCATCACAGTTAAATACACCCCCACAGTGCAGTGCTTGCTCCAAGGAGATGCAGCTAGAGCAGGTGGTGACACCAGAGGTGCCAGACACTTTGCTTCGCAGGTGAAAGCCATTGCACTGTATTCATGGAAAGGATGGAAAGGAAAGCACGCGGTGGGAGCTGTAAGATGATGACTGAATGAGAAACCTGGGTGAGATCAAGAATCTGGCTCTGTCATTTCACTCCCCACAAAGTATTTTCTCTCAAGCCCCACCTTCACTGTTTTTTAATTCCTCTCGTTTCCCTCTCTCCTTCTCTGCACCATTCTCTCACCGTTTTCCTACAGGGCCACCCAGTTCACGGTAACAGCCAGCAGAAATGAACTCACACCTCCGACGGTGAAGCAGGAGCTGTGCGAGGGCCCCAGACATGGGCTTTAGTCACCCGCAGGGCACAGTGACTGACAGCAATCCCGCAATCCCCCACGGCAGAGCCAGGTGCCGTGGAGTGAGGGGCAGGCACAGCCTCAGAGCTAGGCAGCTCAGGTCAAGCATCAGCTAAAGAGAAGCTGCAAATTAAAGAAGAATCTGCAAGTAAGGGCCAGGATTCCTGTGATAAAATGGTCGCTGTGGAAATAGTGAAGAAGCTGTATGACTAACCTGGGTCATGCCAGCACTTCAGAGCTTTAGGGTCACCCCCTTGCTCCTGCTTGCCTTGTACAGACTTTGATAAACTTTAAAATATAGGAAGACCAGCCTATTTTGCTAATTTTGAAGTGTGGAAAAAATCCAGTGAGGGTGTGTGTACATAAGCCTGATGGAAATCAAACCTATGAAGTGCAGATTATTTTAATTACAGTCAGAAAAGCATGTAAGGTGCAAGTTTCAGCTAGATAGTTTCCATTCTGATCTTCATTTCTGTAGTAATAAAAATACTTGAATGCCTCTGTCTAGCTGAAAGAATTACAAATTGTCTGGTTGCTATGTCAGTTGGGACACTAAGCAACAATGTGGACAAGGAGGAATTACACACATATCTGTGCAAAGTGAGACATCACCAGCTTTAACTTGTGCACTCTCTCCAAGAGAGTGCCTTTCACTGTAAGGCAGCCACAGAAGGGACAGCTTTAATGAACAATGCTATTGATTTCTTTTACCCCAACCCCACTACTGTCCAATTTTCTTTGAAAGAGAACCTAACTTCTAAAGGTTTTTAAGATGTGCATGTGAACTTGCAAAACACACTTGACAAAAGTCTAGCAAGCAGATTCCGGCAGATGGAAACAAACTACATCACATACTGGCTTTACCCTTTCCACAACGTTATACTCACAGTTACTGTGAGTGATGAGAATATAATGTACATTAGTAACAACCACAGATTTGTTTCCACAACACATTTATTTTATTGTATCTGTTGACCTAGATTAGTGAAAGGATGCAAGGATTAAGGTTTTAAACACCTTCAGTGAAAAGTGTTATTTTAAAATTGGTCACATTTTGGCAGTTTCAAGTGCAGTCAAGCTCCTCCAATCCTAACATGGTGTTTGACTGTCTCTCTACCTTAAGTGTTTTTAATACATATAAGTACTATGAAACCCACCCCTTGAAACTCCGTATGATGCTAGTTATTTTTTACATACAAAAACCTGACATACACCAAACTCTTCTTCACGTAGCTGTTTGCATAGCTGTTTTGTATTCCTCTGTGTTCTTCAATCTATTGTTTAGAGAAACTGGTGTTTCATTTCACAGTTAGAAGAACGTAATTACTTGAATCATAGAAACATGAAAGGCAAAGGAAGGAAAGAAAACATCTCTCTCACTTTAAGCTCAGCTTCCACAAGCTAATTTGGTAGTGTAACTTGAAAGTACAGAAACCTGAAATCTAGTTCTGAGCATTTGAAACTTAACATCTTTTTACCTCTCTCTCAAGAGATATTACTCAGGTTTAGTGTGACATTTTGAAATGTCACCACGCCTGTCTCAAAACCAGATGTTTTAACACAGAATAGATACCTACTTGCTTTAATTCAGAACCCATACTATATGTGGTGACATTCTAAGAACCTCTGTGCATAACCTTTCTCATTCTAAGGAAGAAAAAAAAATAAAATTTCAGGAATCACTATCTGGCCCAAATAAACAGGGACTGCTAAAATGAATGGTTAAAATCACTTTCCAAAAGCCTTATTATTCTGATACAGTCAAAAATTTGGAATGAAAAATATTTTTTCTCCTGAAATACACTTTCACCATGTCAGTAAAAGAACATTATTTTCTCAGTAAAGACACTTGGTTTTGCTGGAAGGCTGAAGTTGGAAAAAGTGGTAGTACTTGCCAGAGATGCACTCAATCGTCACATTTCATCCATTGGCAGCACCAGAGCAATGGCGCCCATGGGAGCCCTCATGATTACTAACACTCTTCTCTTCCTGACACAAGTTGATAATCATCAATATTAGACTAATAAAAGTTTGGAATCAGTTTTAACATCTACAGATGGTAGCTAATGAATAAATTCTATAAACTACAGCTAAATCTGCAAGCAAGCCAACATCTATGTTCTTTGGAGAATTTAAAATTGTTACATGTGAAGATGTTAATTTTGGAAAGTATCTGTGAAAGGGACTAACCTATCCCTTCCTTGTCCAGTCACTTGATTTGGTAAATTATCACTGGCAAGCTGTGAAATTTGCTTAAAACATTCTATCAAGTCAACAGACACTTTTTTAGCCCTAGAAATCTTCCAAGAGTGTGCTAAGACACGTGTAGTTAAGATGCACATTTTCCTAAATATCAAACCTGAAAAAACTCCAGCTATCATCAGTGTCACAAACACAGAGCTGTTGCTCAGACATGAATCACCATACAAGGTAATATTAAAAAAATAAGTCGTAATTATTATACAGGATATAAATAATACTGGAAGTGATGATCAACTTTTTTTCATCAGCTGCTAGGTATCTGGCTGTCAGAGCAAAACATAAAGGAATACAGAACTGAAAGGACTTTCCCAGACACTGAATCCAATGACTGCCATTGTAGGCAAACAGCTCTTACCCTTTTCATAACTTAAACTTAGTCTTGACCTGCTACACATCTCCCAGACAGTTAGTGGAGAAGTAACCAGATTGGAAATAGCTCTACAGTTTATTAATGGTAGCTCATATTGCATGTTCCTGTGCTTCATCTATCCTTGGCATTTAATAGTTCTTCACATTCCTGCAAGATTTCCTCATCACACCAATACATACCTAGCGTTTCGGTCACTAAGGCAGCACAGTCCCTACACCAGCCCCAATCTCTCCTTTCTGTGGACATTCAGACCCCTCCCCCTCAAAATTCCATGGAAGAAAATGTTCTGTACCTAATGGGAACCGAGGATTACAAGTGTTTTAGCAGAGTAACACACCATTGCACAAGCTCTACTCATTTCCCAGCAGAAATCTTTCTCAGCTTCTTCAACATTTTTCTCATTCTCCATTTTTCAGGGTTAACAGGCCATCAGATGTCAAGTTCACATTCTTCCTAATATTGGCAATGGTATCTGACTTTTTACCGGTACATACTTGTTTTATTTAGGATGCTCCTTCACTCCATTCCACTCCTCTCGCCCTGCCCATGAATTAATGGGAATTAATTTAAAAATAAAACAACCACTTAATGAAAAGGCATCACCATGTATGCTGACTGGCAGTCAGCAGTATCAAAGAAATCATTAGAAAATTCACTCTTTCTTCACTGAACTATCAAAAATCAAAAGCAGCAGCCATTGACAAACATGAAATACAATGAAGATGGCAACAAGGTCTGTATTTTGGTGTATTTTACATTGTCATTTAACTTGCTCACCAATTACGCTTAAATTCTAAATACTGAGGAGTGTGCATGGATGTATTTGGCACTTTTCCTTACCACTGAAATTAATTTGGTGAACACTATTTCAGATTCGCACCAATTTAGACCAGATCTACTTTTCCCAGAAGTTACAGCATTTCAACGTAAAATATTTAATTACACTGCAACACACCTTCTGTTGCTATTGTTATTGGCAGACTAAGTAAACAAAATTACATAAATATGATTTAAATCAGGTAAAGCAATGACGCTGTTTCATTTTTGTGATGTGCTTTTGTTCAGATACCTCACCCAACCAGCTCTTTGAGAAGTTCCTACTTATTAAGTATTAATTAAATATTCTTGTCATTCCACGACAAAGATCCTTATTTAGCTGGAAATAAAAGACAGACTCAAACTTTGTTTTATTTTTTAATAAAGTTTAAATAGTTAAAGTAAGAGGAAAGAGTATGTTTTAAAGCCAAGCTATTTCTTTGTTCCATGCTAGGCCTTAAAGTTGGATTTACTGGAAAATATGGGCCAAGAGAAGAGCCGTATACTTAAAATGCTGGTGTAGAATATATTAAAATTGCTAGTGACTTGCTCCAGCTTACCTTCAAACAAAGGAAACGCAATCTCTACAGTTTTTAAATGTACTGCCGCTTATCCTGATTAATGGAAAAATTATCCTACAAAAGGCTTTATTTTTAAATATGAAGACTCTACAAAATATTTGCTTTCTCCACTGGCAGGACTTTGAAATTGCCCAAAATATTTAGATACGTCTGCCTAAGATAGTTTATAAATGCCAATTCAACACTGTAAGAAAATTCCAAACAGAACTGGAAATTAGAATAACTCAACCAAATCATCCCACTATAAGAATATTATATTTCAATTCTGCATAAACACAGATCAGCATGGTTTGTTTTGTTTTAAAAATTCATCATGTCCTGCAGAATACAGTATAGGTTTGTTTCATTAGTACCTTTCCCCTTCCATTTCCTTCATGCTATTTCATCATTAACATTTAAAACACTATCTAACCCATCTACTGACTTTTTTTGCCCTTAAGGCTCTTTTTGGCCTCAGCTCTATCCTCACCCATGGAGATCCTTCCCCGCTTGCTTCATAAAGAGGCTTTTGTTCGTTTGATTGATTTTCATTTTCTTCTTTTTCAGATACAGATATAAGTATCCTACCATAAAGGGAGCATGGAAACAAATGGGAACAGCACTGGAAGTTACTGGGACATACAAGCCAAGACTGTGAGTAGGAACTTCAACAGCCACTATTTTTGAAAGAAAAATGTCATGCTTTCTTTATATTTGATAATATTTGACATATTTGATAATGTCTACTATAAACATCGTTTTGTGCCACAAACAGCCACAAATTGCAGACAAAGCAATAGAGCACAGTTTGATGAATTCAGTGTAACAAAAAAAAAATGGTAGAGCTCTAGTAGCATCTGCAATGGTAACAAACACTTAGAAATCAAAATGATTCAATAATCTAAAAATATGTCTGCTAAACTAAGGAAAAATCTGTGAGATTAGACATTTCCACATTTTGGACTGATTGCTCAGGGACCACAGATGTAAGGGAAGTATTAGCTTGGAAAAGCCTCAGCTTTCCAAAATTCAAAATCATTAAAAAGCAATCTGTTCATCATTCTATGACTTAACTGTTTCCTAGTCTACAGGAATAAACAGCAGGATACAATCCTGCTTGCAACATCCAAGTAGTTTTCTTAAAAAAAAATCCAAACAAAAAACTTTTTAAAGAAAATTAAGAAAATATTCTTGGAGAAAAAAATAAAATCAGATGAGCACAAAGAAATGCCATGACAAATCCTGAGACAAATTATTCTACATCTTTGCTAGTCTATGAAAACTGGCTTGAATAATAAACACACTGGAGTATTCAGTGACAGCATACAAATCAAAAGTATTTGTAAATTATTAAGCTGTGCATGTTTTTAACTGACAAAACATGCTCACGGGCTTACTTTAAAATCTCTCACTGCTTGTTATCAAAGTTAAAAGATCATTTGCATACCAATACATATACTGTAAACATGAACTTCTCATTAAAGAAAGATGGATTTACAGTAATTTGATCTTTTACAAAAAGCTATTGGTAACCGAATCTCTCAGTGTCTAACTTTCTAGAAAATTAAACCAATGTTTCCACCCTCAAAGCTGAAACAGTACCACTTTAGGAAACAGCCCTGTTTATTTGTTAATCAGAAATACAATCAAGTGGCATATTTCCATTTGCTCTTCGGCTGACAGTTTCAGCTTCATTATATTTTTACAAGAAAACAGCAGACTTGCAGAAGTCCTGTAAATTCTTTCATATCGCAACTGATTTAATTACAGTGGTGAAAAAACGCAGCAGTGATGCAAAATAAGATCAGCCCAATTGCCCTTATCTGATGATAGGATCTCTCTTCCTGTTTGGCTTACAGCAGTGAGGACTTCTTGTTTTGTTTCAGCTTTTTGTTGGTTTCTTTTTTTCTGGTCAGGCTGCCTCTGTCAAGACTGACAGAAGCAAGAAGTTGACATGCCCTTATAATTCCAGCTTGAGAATGATCCTCATGTGAATATAGCTGAGTTTCAATCAGTAGGTCGGGGAATGATACTAATGTGGAGAAAATTATCTGGATAGCTCATATGTTCGCTTAGCCACTGAATGGGTGTTTCCAGCATTGGCTCAATTCCATGAATCATCACTTGAGTCTTCTGCTCTCCATCTAATTCAAAGAAAAAGAGAAACCACTAGTATACCATTCAAAGTTCACAGAAAGATTAAAACATTTACCCATACTTCATTTACGGTAGATTGTATTGGTGTTACAGAGTTTAACATTTAACAGAACAAAAAGCAGGAACTATCAGTGTGGAGAAAGCTGAGATTTCTATCATCTAAAACAGAAACTGTGAGTTAAAATTAATTCCAAGAAAAAACTGGGTTAAAATGAAACTTAATGAAAGTGCCATTCTTTATTAGTTGCAAGGTCTTTTTTTATTTTTTTTATTTTATCTCTATCTACAGTGATCACAGCTTGGTGCCAACCCAGTTAAGGCACATCCATCTCACCCGGCTGTAAGGCATATGAATTTTACACAGGTCATGCTTAAGATGTTGAGTTTCCTAAAACATACTGGTAAGTTGTACTCTTAATCCTGCGATCCCCTGAAAGAGCTGGACTGCGTGTAATATGTAACACGCAAAATACCTGTAATATTCCTGAAGTAGTTTTGTTTTCCTCAGAATAATTCACATAAATCACTAGCAAAATTTCTGAGTTACTCTGAAGGCTGAGTTGGCACCAGTTTTTCTCACTTAGTTTCATCTCTTGGAAAAGCTAAGTTAGCAAATGATTCCCAGTATGACAAGAATATCTTCTAAGAATATTTCAATTCTTTTTTATTTATACTTGTCCCGGAGGATGCAAGTACTTTGATCCTTTGATTCAAATTATGGGAACCAGCTAAAGCAACTGACATAACTGTCATGACATGAACTAAAACAACAAAAAATGAAAATTTATTTCAGACTCTTGAGATGAGAAGAACATATGAAATATGCTCCAAATAATGGTTGGGGGGGTGGTGGGGAAAGTAGGCAGTGACCTTTTACTGATTTTATACTATACTATGGCATTCTCACATGGACCTCCCACAGTGAAATCTACATTCAGTGCTCAAAAATATCACTGCCTTTTCTAATAGGCATTTTATGCCCCCCCTTCACTGTCTGTATTACAGAACAAATTACGATCCTCCCCCAGAGCTGCATGGAAGGGAGAAGAATCTAGGAGTGAAGGTACATTACTGGCTCTTTCATTCAGCTACCCCAGTCATCACATAATTTCTGTTTTATAACACAGACAAAATCCTATTTGTTTGGTTAGCAAAATGATTTGACAGCTGTCTGAAGAAGTCTGTAGTATAACCAGGTATCTATGCCAGCACACTAAATTATACTGGGAAGAATCAACCTTAAATATGCAGTTAACTTCATGCTAGTAATAGTTCCTCCTGCAAGAGCAGACAATTATGTTTGCTTAAAATAAAGCATTATACTTCTGTTTCTTACCTACATATGGTATATTCTGTACAAATTTTTGATTCCCTGAATGGCACAATATACACATCATCAAACTAAATTAAGAATAAGCAGTTGCTGGTTTCTGGTTTTATTGCGGACAAATCTGAAGAATGAAGTACATAATTAAAAAACCCTTCTGGTATTTCCAGACAAAACAGGTATTTATTGGGCTGAAACATTACCAGTCAGATTGTCAAGAGGTTAAACTCAAAAAGAAAAGATCTCAGAAACGCAGTTTTCACACTCAGAAGTTAAGGAACATGTAAATATTCCTAATACTTAAGTAACCTCGAAATATAGGTACTTAACACTTCCAAATGAAAATCTACCTATGGTATTCCTTAAAGTGGTCAGAGTTAGTGACATTTTTTTTTTACATTTCATAGTATTATCTAATATTCAGAAACAACTAATTTGCATAAAAACAGATGACAGAATGCTTTTTTAGCATTAGTACTGTGCTAGCAACCTATGCATATCTGACTCTTCTTAGCAAGAACTTGTAAAAAATAGATTAAAAGCTTTAGAACCTCAGTATCGTTTTCTTGTCACTGGAAGAAAGACTTAGAAGTGATAAACAATTTCTTTGGTTTTTCTTTTGCTGTGTGACAATGTTTTTGGATGTGTGTGCATGTACTCGATTCCTCTTGCTTAAAAATGAAATGCAGTTCAAGTGGGTGTTCCCTGCTCCTTACCGAGCTTTGTCCCTTTCTCATACAAGTCTTTTATTCTGTTCCTCAGCAAACTGAGAAAGTTTCAGAGGTCAATGAAAAATTTACAGTTTAATTAAAGTCTAAATCTCTGCATTAGCACTGTTTGTGCTTCAGTATTATCTCTGACAAAGCATCATTTCTCCTTAATTCCTTTTCCCCTTGAGGCTTGACTAAAGAGATCTTATCTACCAATTCTGTATTTACTGTAGCCTTCTTTCACAAAATCCATTGTTTTTACTTCAACATTCTTCCCTCCTTTTGTTACTAGGGTCCATAAACTCTCAAGTCACATTTATCCAAACTTTCCTGAACTTCCATGTTTTCAGTCACATACCCAATTTTAAATCACAGAGTCTCTCTCCTATAGTTGTGTTCTCGACTTTTTGTAGCAAAAAGTTGCCAACAGCAAACACGCTAAGAAAAAATACTGAAAAGTATTCTTGTTTTCTCAACAGCTGTCTAATTCTTATCCATTTCCACTGTCATCTGGGTTCTGGATGATTTGCTAGCTATCATAAAAGCTTCATCCACCTGTTTTACAGACATAATAGAATTACAAAATACACACCAAATGCTGTCCTCTTCTTCCCCACCCCACATTCTATGATAACAAAGTCTTTTTAAAGTGACAAAATGCATCTACAAAGTGTACAAGTTGCTAAACAACATCTATTTAAATAAGTGGTGTAAGATTTAAATGACCTAATTACAAAGATTAATGCCACTCTATGTCATTGGACCAGGCCTATGAAAACTAGGGCAAATAACTCTGCTCAGCTACAGTGCACAGGGTCCAGACGTGATGATATCATTGCTGCCAATATGCATTTTACAATGTTCAGTAATGTAGTAAAAACCCCCCATGATTTCCTCAAAACCAATAGGCTCAAATTTTCCAGTAACCTCACTGACTTTTTATTTCCTCTTAAAATCATGTCAGAACTGAGTTACATGTTACCTACCACATGACCTAAGATGGTTTCTTTTATTCTGTTGCAAATTAATCTCAGAAATAAGATAAAGTGGAAATACAAGAAAAATAAAAGCATAGCAATATATATTTTGTAGGAATATATATTTTGTAGGAAATTGCTATTGTGTGTGTACAAAAGTATTAAAATGAGAATATTTTTATATTACTGAAGTGATGCACAAATAACAAACACTATTTTGGCATTTACAAAAAAAAATAAATAAAAGGCTGAAAACCAATTAAGTCATGTATCAGGGTGGTTGTTCCAGGATTAAATTATTTTTCTTTGCTTTCCCTGTGAAATTCCATCAATAAAGAAGGTAGTATAGCCACTAGTGGCAAGTGATAAGCAGAGATGATTAAGCTTTTTGGTAAAACTTAAAAATATTCCATCTCCAGAAGGCAGATAACTATGCTTATATGTTATGTACTAAGATGTTTTTGAGACATTTCAGACCACTTAATTTAGACACTAACTCAAAGCTGCAACACTTAAAGCAGGTACCTGACCCAGGCTAATGAATCATACCATGTAAAGTCAGAAGAGTTGTCCAGCTCTGTATAGAAAATGGAGAGAAACAGGCACCTCTGAATCAAAGGGCTTAAGAAGAGATCTGCTCCTCTGTCATCTAAATGTTGTCTCAGTGTTCCTGCTCAGGAAACCACCTGGGTCCAGCCGAAGAAAGTATTGGCAAAGGATTCTCTTTTGCAGATAGGCATCTGCTGGAAGGAAGCAAGAGAGAGTGGCCTGTTGCATCTCAACAGAGTCCTTGAGGCGGTGGCTCAAAGCCCTCCTCAACCTGTGTCAGCTTGAGTCCACTCTCCCTTCTTGAAGAGGAATGTCCTAACTACTACAGTATTTGCTGTTGTTAATCCCCAGCTTCCTTTAAAAACCCTCAATGCTCAGGGATCACTGAGACACAGCAAAATAACAAAAAAGAAAACCTGCAGTCTTCAGAGGAGGTGAGAAGATGTGCAAAGTCGTGGTATCAATCAGAAGATGTGCAATGTCATGATATCACACAGTAAGTTTTACTGTTTCCTTTAGCTAAGTTATGACTTGCAAAGTAAACCCCTTAATATTAGGAAAATTAGCTTAATTCAGCATCAATTCAGATTGTTGCACATACCTGTGATGCATTCTAAATACATTTTTCTACCTTATTGTTTAAAAAGAAACAACTGAAGATGGAGGGAAAAGAAAAGATTGGTTTAGTTTTCAGATACAGTCAAGTGCCTAAGAGCAGAATAGTGAGAAGGCACTACTTCTGCCATAGGTACTTATTTTAGCCCTTTTTCACACAGATTGGCACCTCAATTGCTCACCAATGCAGCAGGACATACTCCCTTTCACCTACACAAATCAGCTCCTCTAGCCAGGCTACATCTGTGATGTACCACTTAAAATTCTTTAGTAGGATGAAATACCTCCCTTCTGATTTGTGGCCTCAAGCAATCACCTGTCAGGACAATTTAGCAGGCTTAAATACCTTCACAGATAGACAACACAAGATATTCAGGATTTAGCAAAAGTGGAATACTCAGAATCCTCTGTATGCAAGTCTTCTGTATAGCAAGTCCCAGAACCTGCTTGTAGTCAGCAACTTGTAGTACCACTTATAAAATTGGCTTTACAGCCCTAAAACGGCAAATAGAACCGTGTGCTTCAAACTAGGCGCAAACAATGCACTTCTTACATGATCCAAGGCCATGGGACTATGTTAGACAAGGATACTAAAATATGCAAGGAGTAAATACAACTAAGTGTCATGCAGTAGCAGCATTTTAATAATGTAACATAATTAGATTGCAGCTTTTCCAACTGTGAATTGGACCACAAACATTTGCTTGCTATCTTCAGAATACATCACATATTCTGCACTAGATGATCCTAAAGGTATTCCTGACAATAGCTACACCATACTGTAGGAAAACTCCTCTTGGGTCATTATAAGCAGCAGAGTCCTTCTTCTGTAGCTGTGGTGTGGCTGCTTTCCTTACCACTTCTCCTGCTCTTCAGATGACCAGGCAGGAGAACAGGCCCTTAGGTGTAAGTATCTTGAAATGGCCAGAGCACTCCTTGACAGCATGTGCTCAGCACCTGGTGCCTTGGACACCTCTGAATCTGAAGACACACATGAACATCTTCACTGGGAAGACTTTAATCTAGCTCTTTAGGATCTCTTAGGAAATTACCTACATAGCTTTCAGTAATGTGCTTCGTGTGAGTAATGTAATGTGCAACCACTATGTTTGCTACTGACAGATATTGCTGACCCAATTTTGAAAGCCTAAAGCCAGAGTTGGTCAGGGCTAAGTCTTCAGCAAGTAAAAGTGAAAGTTTCCTTCTTGGAAGTTAGGCTTCCGGTCTAGCACAGAGGATCACATATGTGACATACACACACATGTGCAATTCTTTACAAAAGACTATTCTATATTACCAAGCAAATTCAAAAACTATGTTCTAACCTGTAACCACAGCTGGTAAGAAAGTATTGAACAGCAGTTGGAGTTATCCTTCCCCTCTCTAGGCACCTCAGGTTGGATATTCTAGGACATACAGAGAGAAGATAGTCCCAAACAAGCCTTGTAGTCTAAAGAAGTACTCCTCCAGTGACTTCTGCACTGATAGTAGAATAGAAGCAAACAAGCATTTGATAAACTTACTCCACTTCTTGCAATTTTAAAGTAGGTACCATCTCTAAAAACCCTCAAACCTTAATATTGTCATCAATGGTTCCATTTGATACAGGAAACTGATAAACAGCATCTAACTCTTTAACAGTAATCTGTCTAAAAGTTAAAACAGCTCCAATGTCCAATATTAAAATTGACAATGACTGGGTACCATTTACAACAAAACAAGCTTCATGATTATGTTCACTGTGTGTGTGCTACAAAAAAAATCTCATGTGCTCATAAAATAAAAAATGAAATTAGGTTAAGGGGTATTTATAAACATTTTTACATCACTTCTGTAATATTTACTATAGCCAAAAACTATGTATTTTTTTAATTTATGGCAAAATTTATTTGCTCACTGAGCAAGCTTAGCTATAGAATTAATTAAACGCATCTATAAATCAAATATTCACGCTTTGCTTTTCTTCAGTATCTTTAAAAAAATAATAGAAGTTAAAACATATTATTTCAGGCCTTTTCATTCATAAACTGCAATCTAACTGGAATACACCTAATGAGTTTCTGGCATGTGTAGGTGTAATAGTGGCCAAAGTACAGAAATATGGCGAGATGTTCTGGTTCCACAGTAATGACAACCTCAATATAAAGTTCTCAAATAGAAAAACAAACTTGTATTCTGAACAAATCAGAAGCTCAATACCTATGTAATTTTATGGGAAGTGTATAAAAAAGTTGATTTTGGTCAAATTTCATGGCCAAATGATCACTTGCTCTTAGAATGAACTCAGCACAAGTACTTGAGACAAGGAAGACTCACATTCTCTTTACTGATACAAAATATTTCATATTTAAAAAGTGATAGCTTCAAGGTCTAAATTTACTACACATTCCACTAAGCGTGGGGTTTTTTAGTTAAAATTTTTGAAAGAGGAATGAGTTTTCAGAAGCTTCATACTAACCCCCAGGCTTTCCTTACTTTTCCATGAATTCCACCCTATGCAAAAACAATCCTGCTTATCACGGTAGTAGGCTTTATTACTAGAAATGACTCATTTTCCTTAGCAATCTTAACATACTTTTAACTTCACTTTAACCACACATAAACTACTAAAATCTTTATTCCCTTCCTCTCCCCTAATTTTGAGTAACTTCAGTGTAAACAGACTCATTGGATCGAATCAGCAGATACATTGTTCAGTATCCTCTGACCAAGAGCAGGAACACACAACAAATTCTGCAAAGCCAACTCTAAAATAGCCTAGCCACAACAAAAGGTTTCTCTGACCTCAAAAATTTTAGAAGCTGATATGTGACACGAAAGCACAGGACTCACTTTTTCTTCCTCCCTATAGAACCCTACACCCCTAGTGAAAGCCACTGAAGCTGATTTCAGGTGAAGGACTCGCACACAGAAATACACGGTCAACCTATTGTTCAGAACAAGTGTCTTTCTTAAAAGGATTCTGTATCTGGAATAAACATTGCTCCAAACAGTAAGACGGAGTTTGCAGAATAAGAATTTCAGTTCCTGCATATAATCTAACTGCCCAACATGAATATAAATAAACAATCACACAGATCTGGTTAACTACAAGCAACAAGACAATATCACTTATTTTAACCACTGGTAGTAACACAAGTTCAATTGCTCAAGCTGAAGGTCATAATTTTCCTAAATGTATGTTTTCAGCTTGGGATATCTTTGATATCTACACAGATATCCCAGAGAGCTTCCAACTACGGCAAGCTCCTGTCCTCAGAGACAACTAATGGCAAACAAAAACTACAACTTTGTATTTTGTTTAAAGATTTCTTTGAAAAGGAATGTTAATTTTTAATAAATTTACTGAACAACTCATAGAACATAGAGCAACAGTGCTTAAGCAATCTTTTCTAACTCATTAATTTGATTTTTTAAATTCCTCTCCAAAATAAACAGTTAGAACCATCAGTCTCCCCATCCTGGATTGTTTAGTCACTCATATTACATATCTCAGTATAACCCTTATAGCACCTTCATGTCATCTTACCAGAGCCCCTCATAAGAACCACTGCTTCTTGTCTAAAATGCTGGGATAGAACCAGACCTGTATCAGCCTCAGTGGACTACGTTCTTGCAGAGTACTTGACTACAACAGTCCAGCTCCAGGCAAGGTATGAACATGGACTGCCATTAAGTCCATATTCACTGATTTAGCTTAAATGACTGCTCTATTTCTTTGCAGGCCAGTTGGCTGATCTCTACATGATCTTCTTGTGGCATAAACATCTCAACCTGTGACACAGAGGAACAAAGTTCCTTTGTCACAGTTCTCAGCATGATTAGATCCCCTGGATTATATTCCAGCACGTGCCTAGACTTCTCTCCCCAAAATGGAAGTAGATGAAGATGCAATATTATTGTTGACATCAAATATCATTAAATACTGAGATGAAATCAAATATTTTATTCATAATTTTCTTCTCCATCCAATTTTTTCTCTCTTGTTACTTCCTGTCATCTTCTACCTCAAGTCTATCCTCAGGTTAGATAGCCACATTTCTGAAACATAACAAAAAAAAATTAGATTAAAATAATCAGCAGAAGTTTACTACACTTTGGAGCAGCTTACAGCAATTTGGTTTATACTTCTAATCTCATAGGAACTAGAAAGCATGTAAATGAACTAGAAAACCTTTTCCTAGTCCACTGAAAAGGTTTTTAGAGAAAGTGAATTTGGCCCCAAACACCACTAAGCCTCACCAGACTATTTTTAACAATTCCCCAAAACAGTTAACATTGACAGTAATGTCGTCTAAGACAACCAAAGGAATTTTTCCTCCTGTAAAAGAGTTCATGTGGCTCAATAGAAAAGCAGACAGAGGATGGAAATGAAAGCTTCACTTAACCAAACACTGCTGGTTTTGCTTTTTTTAATTATTATTATTATTGCATATTTCATAGAAGATTTTTAATGGGCTTCTTGTCGTAAGTCCCAAACTAATTTATGACAGAACCCTAAAATACTTTTCTTAAACACCTGACATTCTAGTATTTAAAAGGTTTTAAAAAAAAGATTAAACTCCCAAGAAATATTCTTATAACCCTCTTCCTTAGCATCAGTGCCTTACCCTCAGCCTTGAACCAGCAATAACCCTGTGTCAGTTTAGAAAAGACTTCGGTTAGCAACTGAGGTTTATAAAACAATTTTCTGCAATGCGTTGAGTTTGGCCTTGCACATATGAACAAAGTGACAAAGTCCAATGCAAATCGTGCTGCCGTTCCATGTAACAAGCAAGCACACAATATACTTATATATACGAGGAACAGGCAGGGTGTGCATTAACAGATAAACACTCGAATGCATGACAAATTGAGGCCAACTCATCCATGATATGTTTTCCACTGCTGAGCGAGAGCTAAATCACTTTTAGGAGTTCTGTAGCTTTTTTGAACAGCAGGCATCTTGACATAAAATAAGTTAACCCTTTCATGCACTATGCCTTTAATTAGATTTGAGGTTGTCCTTCCCTCTAAACTGTGTAGAGCTGACCTTCAGATATTAGGACTATCTCTGTATACAGCTAGGGAGCTAAATGTGATCAGTGTGGTTCTTGAAAGACAAAAAAAAACCCAACAAAAAACAAACAACATTTGACAAAGATTTTTCGCTATGAAGTTTGGCCTAAAGCAAAACAATTTGTTGTAAAAGACCTCGTTGCTAATAGTTTGTGAGAACTTTTATAATGTCATTATTTTCAAAATATTATTATGCCAAACAATTTAATAACAAATTCTCTATGCAGTCATACTATATACTCCCTAAGCATATGCAGATTCATACACTTTTAAAGGTTTTAATGGCATTCTTAAACTTTCAACCTCTAGTTTACTTCATTTTCAAGTTACTATAATACACATCATGCCTGCAAATATTCTGTGATCCTAATGGCTGTCCATCTTTCACAAAGAACTTTTCAGCTAACCAAAGGATGACCTATTCCTAGCAAGGCAAAGAAGGATTACTGTTTCTGAAAAATCACTGTCATAAAAGAGATCAGTACGTTTGCTTGTTTTCAAGCCATAATGCTAATTGTAGTTTATCTGCTCAGTTTAATAAATCAAATTCAAAATTGGACATTTGGACATAATTACAGATTAAAAACATTTGGTTGGAGAGTGATAAGTGACATACACTGATTGAAGGCTTAATGGTTGTTATTTCATGTTTTGTGTCTTCCCCCATTTAACTAGAGAAAAATAAACTGGGTTTTCCTTTTAAAAATGCTACTTCCAGGAACATTATGTTATTTAACAAAGTAAACAACTTCACAAGCGAATTATATGGAGATGAGCTATTCAATTATGTCTGAAGTATGAACAGTTTTGTTCCATGTCTGACAAATTCTTCAATCTCTGCTAAGCTGATCAGTAAAAACTCTGCTAATTGAATCCATCGATGTGAAAAACCACAGGCTCAAGTCTGTACTGCATACATCAAGCTGAAGGATTTCTGCTTCAGCCATGGCGGTAATAGTCAGTGGGGTCAGGTCAAAGAGGGTTAAAGCAAGTCAGGATATAGCCAAAGGAATACATCAAACACTGATTTTAAAAGGGCAATTAATCTTAGACAGAAATGCTTCCTGGGGAACGAGATCTCAATCTTAAGAGCACACTACATGATGTAGCAGTAAAAATGTACATATACAAGCTTAGAGAGCTTTCATCCTGTGATCACAAACAGAAGGGGAGTGCTGTTTATCAGAGAAATACAAACCCTTGCTAAAATACTTACATTAGCTTCTTCCGGGCCCTTGCTCAATGAAAAATAAATTTTGTAATGAGCAGGCAGTAGAGTTTGCACACATGAAATAACTTTTTTTCTGTACATGCATTGCAGGTTCATTTGAACAGACTACAGTATTTAGAGATCTCTGTCACAGTAAGATTAAAGAATTTAGTACAGAAAAATTCAGGAAAGAGTGGCTACAGGAGTAATGGAATACCTGCAGGGCCCTTTATACTAAATACAGAGTTTAAAGATATGAACAAACAAACCCTCCCCAAAAGAGCTACCTAGTCAGTTAAAACTGGAAGTGAATTTTCTTAAAAAGCTCATTGTAATTTTCCATTCCAAAATATTGAGAATTAGCTGCAAAACTGATAGATTGTCATATAATCTCTATTTTTAATGAGAGTTTGACTCATAACTTAAGCATTTTTATCTTAGAGTTCAGAAATTATTTTTCCATTTTATAGTAGAAAAACAGGTCCATAAAACATAGAACACAGAGATACAGCATTTGCAAACAAAATTTGCTAAGTTAGTATCATTAATTAGCAATATTACTAGAAATCATTAGCTATGTGGACAGAACACTGTGCGTATACAGCTCTGAGTTACAGCTAATTTGACTGCATTAGTTCGCAACATTAAAGAGAACTGGCTTTGCAACTGGCCTTCCATCTGAGGATACTGATGCCCAACATCACAAGTGCCAGAATGGCATCTATTTGTGTATCTGGTCCATACACAGTAACTGCTTGCACAAAGGTACTAGACTAAGGGAAATTTCTCAAAGTGTAGGCACCTGCTGCATTTTGCAATTGTAAAAGTGGTAATGGCACCATCAGGAAAAAGGACAAGGAACAGAAGAGCATTCAAATCTTCACTGACTGTAGCACCTCTGTGCACATGCCAAGCCACTGCATAAGACTTTGGCTTTGACATAAGTGTTACCTCTGTTTTCTTACAAATATTTTCCAAATGGCTACAGGAGATATAAGATATAAAGTTATCCACTGAATTTGAAGTTATCAAAATCTGTTTAAAATGAGGTATTCAAGCAGGGCACAACTACTGTTAGAAGTGCTGCTGAATCCTTAGAGAAGAGAGTAGGACATAGTATATAGCATTTTAGTGGATTATTCTGCTATACATTGTTGGCAAGACTTTTCTCCTAATTATTTTTTGTAGGTCCTTTAGTTTTGCAGCTTCTGTTCTTTCCAGCCCTGTAAGAGGTTTATCTCCCGGAAAAACTAGGTTATACCTATATGCATCAAGGCAGAATAGAACCAGACTGCAAGAGAGATGCAAAGAAGATGGAAATGATTTTACTCAGCCAACCACCAAAGACACAGTACATATACCTAATATAAAGGTATCGATCCAACTCATAAAATGGACCAGAACTCACTCTCTGAATCTCAGGGCAAATGCCAGAGAACAGTTCATGCCTATTCAGTTAAACTATCTCCCCCTCCATGTTGCCTATCGAGATTAGCCCCCAGACTGTTAAACCATGAACACTGCTCAAATTTTCTGGGAGAGTATTAATTGGCCTTGACCAAAATTCTGCCAGAGAACTGCTAGTAGTCATATAGCACAAACAACACGTGTTCTAACCCTCTTTTGTTTACTAGTATAAATAAAAACACTGAGACCACAACATCTAAATCTGGTTGTGTGCTGCAGTGTCCTGGTTGAGAATTTTACATTGTGGGTCTTCACAGAGGGTTATTACTGTCTCCCGAAAGCTTTGGTAGACCCAAACCTTCAGTTACTCTTGCATTAATTACACTAAAGGCATTGTCACATTTTCTATGAAACTAACCATAAAAAATATCCTCTAAGTCTACTTCATGTACTTTAGTTGTTACTGACATGCTTGTTTCTGTGAACAAGGATATATGAGAAACTAGAGGAAAGGTTTGTCGTGGGTTTCTTTTCTGTGAAGTTTTTGATGGCTCAGTAAAACAGATAGACCTCTGTGGCCCCTTTGTAATAAGACAGACTGTGTTCGTGATTCAAAAAAATCCAGTTCTTAACTCTGCTACTGACCTCAGTGTGAACAGGTACAAGCCACATCACCCCTCTGTGCCTCTTAATTTCTCCTTCCTTTTTGTCTCTCTTCACTCATCTTTTGTCTAAGTGATAAATTCTGTGGAAACACATTGCAACATGTGTACAATGCATAAAGAACCTGAGGTCTCCTCCTAAAACACAAAATATACTCATTTTAAAACTGAAAATTCAATACAAGAAAAACATTTTGTCAAGATGCGTTGATCCCAACAGTTCTCCTAAAATTCACATACATGGCAGACTACTAGAAAGTGAGCAGGTTTTCTGTCAGTAATTTTCCACAATCTTTTCTTAACTGCCTAGATTTTCAGATCTACAGCATTCCATCAAGAAACTGGTGGTAGAAAGCTGATGTTTCCAGGAAGAGCAGACTACTCTAGGATGAAAAACCTACCTCTTCTGTGGAGAATTTTAGAAGAGCTGGCTTGCAATCTCCAAACAGAATAAGGTAAATTTCGAAAAATATTTTGCTCTGTGGAGGATTTTATTTTGTCCATTTAATATTACTACTGTTAATGATAGACTTACAAAACTTTGTTGTGCCTGAATGAAGGCATTGGCCTTTTGACAAATTTAAAGAGAATAGCCTGGAGTCTGATACTAATAAAACTTATTGGGTGGCCAACAGAACAAATTTAGCTCAAGCTAAATCCAAAGGTTTGTTCAAGAAACAGGATTATTTCCCTATTTGCTGTACCTCTTCCTACAGTCTTCCCTTCTGAATCTGCATGCTTGTGCACTTCTAAATCACAAAGAAAAAGCACATTACTGTTGTGACATTAAGAAACTCGTTGGATGCAAGAGGAAGGACTAGACTAGGATAGACTCCTGCAGTTGGAAGGGACCTGTAATAGTAAGTTTGTTCAACTGCCTGAGCAATCTGGGGCTGACCAAAAGTTCAAATATGTTATTAAGGGCATTGTACAAATGTCTCAAACACTGACAGGCTTGGGCATTGACCATCTCTCTAGAAAACCTGTTCCAGTGTTTGACCACCTTCTCAGTAAAGAAATGCTTCCTAAGGTCCAGTCTAAACCTCCTTGGTGCAACTTTGAGCCACTCCCACACATCCTATCACTGGATACCAGGGTGGAAGAGCTCAGTACCTCTGTTTCCACTCCCCCACAAAGCTGTAAAGAGCAACAAGGCTGCCCCCCAGCCTCCTTTTCTCCAAATTAGACAAACCCACAGCCTTCAGCTGCTCTTCACAGGACATGCTGTCAACAATTTTGCTGCTCTCCTATGGATGCACTTATGTACCTTAACATCCTTGAACTGGGAGGCCCAGAACTGCACAGAACACTCCAGGTGAGGCTGCATCAATGCTGAACGCAGCAAGATAACCACCAATTCTGACCATCTATTCTGGCCATCTGGCTATGCTGTGTTTGATACACCCCAGGACGTGGCTGCTAAGACACCCTGACAGGCCTGCTGCCAGTCAGCACCCTGAGGCACCTTTTTGCAGGGCTGCTCTCCAGACGCTCCTCTCCCACTTTATGCCTGTGCTCCATGTTACTCTGTGATAGGTGCAGAGTCTGGCATTTGGACTTACTAAATTTCATGCCATTTGCCACTAGGAAAGGAGCAAAGGACTCATAAGCTACCAAATGGATAATCCTTGTAGAGTCCATTGAGGTAATGTTGGAGAAATCATTAAGAACAACCTATGCTTGCTGTTTCCTGAGAAATTCTATGCAGTAGGATCATAACGAGCCCCAGATCCTCACTACGTTTTCTCTTTTCCTTTGAGAGCAAGTGAGACAGAACATTCTATGCTCACAGAAACCATCTCTGACTTTGTTTAGAAATCAAGATGGCTAACAAGAAGCCACATAAACAGCACAGCTGCCACATTATTAACTCTCAGATTATTTGCACCCTTCCATGTGGTCATGACAAATTAATTCTGTAGTCATGACTATTAATTCTATAATCTCAAGCCAACCTCTGGACTTCGACCCCTTTTGATCAAAGAGGACTACTAAATCGAAAGGCATGCAATTTTGACTCAGAAAAAAACCACCTTTCTACACCAACTCAAAAAAAAAAAAAAAGGCAACTGAGGCAGGTAGGTGTTTGTGACCATAAAGAAAGAAAAAGCAAACAAACTCAGCAGTCAGATGCAAAATGATAATCCAAGCAGATGGCCTAGTTAGGAAAAGATAACAGGCACACATAATGACTCACACCAGAAAGGAGACGTATATGATAACCTCCTGCAGCATGAAAAGCACCCTTGAGTCAAGGACAGGAGTGTGGAATAGCTTAAGTTGTGGTCCGAAGTTCAGCTGTGGCCTGCAAGATGACTCTCACAGTAGAGGAGACAGTGGACTAGAATTAGTGAGCTTTTAATCATCTTTTAGTATGCCTACACTCTACAAGACCTCTAACCTTTCATAATACTCTCATATCCATGTGGAATGAAAGTGTGGCTAATAAACCATCCAAAACTGGCCAGGGCTTGTTATATTTCTAAATTTAGATGGCTTGGGAAAGTATTTCAACATTGTATCTCCACAGCACTGAAAACCAGAGACTAGTCTGCAGAGAGGACAAGCAGCCAGACTTAGTAGCTAGACAAGAGGAGCAAAGGCTTCCTAAGTTTGTCCACCACGGGAGCACCAAGGACTGTGATGGTGCTGGGCTGCTGCAGCTCCCACAGTAAGCCTCAAGCCAAGCTAATTCTGACCCCAGGCAGAGCAAGTCCAGTCATATTTCATGTCTATCCAAAGACATTCACACTGCATACATTTACCTCCTCCCGCTGCACTATTTGTCATTTGCATCAAAATTAGGAGCCTATATGGCAAATCTAATCTAAATTCAGTTTTCTGTTTGACTAATTTACTGGAAGTCAGTGCTTAGAAAACTGAGGGAGAACAAAAACAATTAATATGTAGTCTCTCTTACCATATATATTAAAAAAAGCTGAGAGCTAATTGAAAACAGTTGATCCTAATTTCTCAAAATCATTCAGTACAACAAGTCTTAAGAGAAAAATCTTGGAAGTCTTTTTGATCCTTGTTTTATTTCTGAAAGAACTAATGACACTGCTGTATAAAGAGGTCAGTTCACACAGCTTTTCTGAATGAACAACAATGCTGTGAAAACTGGGATTGATTGATAGCCTACTGTTTGCGTCATTATGTCCAAATGTTTACCATTTGAGTCTTCAAGGAAGCATGAGACGAAAATCAAAACAAGTTTTGTGAAGACTTCAACAACACTGGCAAATTAAAATTGTATCCAGAATTGTTTAGACATGATAGCAGTGGAAGAAAACTGCTTCCTTCTGCATTATACAGTTTTTATCTTTGCGTTATGCCCAATGTCTTACATTTCTGGTGTGGAAGAGGAAAGAAATCTTTCCCTCCCCCAGAACAACTCTGTTTTCTATCATTTTAACCCTTTGTCTCTTAAAAGCATTCTGTTGAACTCAACACTGTTTCCTCTTGTTGTTGTTGCTCTGTAGTTATGTAAGATCATACTGTGTGTTCCCCCCTTCTCCTAATAAGATGAGTCACTATTTCTAAATGAACTGTTTACAAAATTAGGATGTTCTTTTACAGGAACTTCATAAATGTCTACTAAACAAACTTTTTTTTTTCCCAATTGTTGTGAATTATTCACTTTTTTTTTCCCCCCAAGTTTGATAAACCCTGAAGTTCAGAACTGATATTACTTCTGGAAACAAAGGTCCCCTAATTGGCAACATGAACTCTACCATCAGATGCAGAAAACCACAAAGAAAGTTCCCTGAAGCAACAGATAGATAACACTTAATTTTACTATCTATCATAAATGACAGCGTTGCTGTAAGCAGGTGGCCTAATCTCCCTAATCTCAGTAAGACAGAAGATTTGAGACAGCAGGGGACAATAGCCATGGTCTATCTCCTTCATGCACAGACAATTTTATTATTTGGCAGTTTTAGGAAGACTATCCATAAGCAACATGTTCTACGATCAAGTATGTGGCCTTATGCTGTACTTGCAGGCAACAACATGGTCTTAACATCTTCTTCCTTACCTGCATAGAAACTCTATGCAGTCCAAGAGACCATGGGCAATATCAAGCTTCATCTTAGCCTGTTCCTGCATAATCCACTAAGTCTTCCCACAAATAGTAATAGCTCTGAAGTTATTTAAATGACTGCCTAATTCTCTGGAACTGAAACTACTGCAGACAATTCCACTTTACCACACAAGAACTGTCCAATTAAAGAATCAACTTTTGTCTGTGCAAGTGGCATCCACAAGAATAGGAAAAAAGATCAGACAATAAGTTTACAAGCTGTAGCATGAATAATCAGAATAATCTGATTCTAACCCTGGAGTCTTCATGAAATGGGTGTTTCCTATTAAAATAAAAAAAGACATCTGTCATGAGCTTAGATTCAAAATTACATGATGCAGTCTATGAGAAGAAGAACTATAGGACTTCGGACTGTTGGTTGGAAAAGAAATTTGTACAATTTCAAGACTATAAAATGGTGAATGAAAAGGGGAACACTGGAAAACTTTATTGTGGACTTCCCTGAGTAACCAGGACATTGGGCGTCTTTGAGGACAACTGAAAAACAAGAGAAAACGAAGAAATGGTAATTGCTGATAGAGAGGCATAGTCCTTAGGTGAAGAAATATTTCAGATTTTCATATCCAGTGGTACAAAAAATTCCTGAAAAACTTAAGGAAACTGAAGTAGAAGTATAAATAATAGAACAGCACAGGACAAAAAGGTGCAAAGCAAGAAGGAAAAACTAAAGCAGAAGTGACAATGTCTAACTACTTCCTCAAAGAGCTAGATCTATTCCTGTTAGGAAATCAGCTAAGATCTGAAAAACTATAAAACTAGTTATATAAATTATGGTGAGCTCAGTAAAAGAATTAAGAGAGCCAATTTTAAAGGATACAAAAGCAAATACTGAAAGAGTAACAAAGGACAGCAAGAGTTATCTACTGCTGGAATACGTGTTGAAAGAACATGAGCAGGAAAAGAGCCATTGACATGAAAGAAAGACGGATCAACACAAGTTGAAAAGAGGACTGAAAAATAAATGTCACTCTTCCCTGATGCGGCAATCAGGATCAGAAATAATGGAGCATCACTCAAAACCTAAATGCCCAGCTTGTCTAGGATTCAAGTATGAACAACTAGGGAAAAGCAAACATAAAAAAAAAAGACACACCACCCCCTAACCTCCTCAACAGAATATGACCACAACTGAGAACTAAACACAGTTTCCTATGTTCAAAGTACAGAACTTGCAAAGTTTTACCTTAAAAGACTGAATACTGAAATGAAGTTGTACATCTTCCAGTTAGGATTTCCAGTAACTCTAGGACATCAGGAATAATAGTTAGGAATAGCAAGCTCAGTATATATATATATATATATATATATATATATATATATATATATAATAAATATATATATATAAAAATAATATCTATAATATTATATATATAT
>JAWWTY010000106.1:71192513-71418670 GCA_035222235.1 Margarornis squamiger | reverse complement strand
GTGTGTACAAATATATATATATATATATATATATAATAAATATATATATATAATAAATATATATATATAAAAATAATATCTATACTATTATATATATATATATACACACACACACATAACCACAGAACTCCCAAATTTCATCTTAATTGTATGCAGCCCTTAGATGAACTGAAGTAAACAATAATTATGGAAATATAATAAATAAAAAAATGTACTAATACAAAACATAGGTTTACCCATAGCAAAACTTTGGACTGAGGGGTCTTTAATTTATGAACCACTGCGTAACTGATAAAACACAATTTATTAATGCAGTAAATGCACCCAAACAATAACATGCCTTAAAGATTGATTACAGCAGGCTACAATAGAGAGGAAGTGATTTCTGGATTAGTATGAGTTTGAAAATTATTTTAATATTCATTAAACATGACAAGAAGGACTTCACTGTTTCCCAAACTTCACATCAACATGGGAGGATCAGAACAAAGAAAGAAATTAAATAAATGAAATATATCAATATTAAATGCAAGGTGATGCCCTTTCTGTGATGGCCTGGTCTTACTATTTCTGTTGGCACATAATCCCAACTGTCCCCTGTGAAACAGGTAAATAGGCACCATGTAAAAAGAAAAACTATTCAGCTATGAGAAAACACCTGATTAAAACATTTGATGTCTAAATACTCAGACAGAAAATTGGAGAGTGTTATATCAGTTCTAACCTACTCTTCCAGAAGAAAATACTGTACAGTACTGCTGTAGTAGTACTGTAAGGTGAAAAAAAGAGCATTTTCTTTGAAAGTTCTCTGAACATTTTATTATTCTTAAAGATGCTTCCAGTACCTAAAGCAGGCCTACAAGAGAGCTGGGACCTTATACAAGGGCATGTCAAGTGATAGGAGAAAAGGGAATCGCTTTAAACTGAAAAAGGGCAGGTTTAGATCCAGTATTAGGAGTAAATTCTTTACTCAGCAGGTGGTGACATGGTGGCACAGGTTGCCCAGAGAAGCTTTGGATGCCCAGAAGGGGCTTGGACAGGGCCTTGAACAACCTGGTCTAATGGAAGGTGTCACTGCCCATGGCAGCAGGGTTGGAACTAAAAGACCTTTAAGGTCCCTTGCAACACAAGCCATTCTCTGATTCTGTGTTTGTACCAATAAAGGTACCTGCACTCTCCTTGCTGCTTTAGAAAAACAGGGTATCCTTTACAGTCAAGATAATTAATGTAATTTCCAAAAGGTCTGAGAACTATACTGGCATCTTAGTGCTTGTTCTATTTCAAGTACTGCTTTTCTTCACACTTTCTGACCATTACTACTACCATATAAAATGCTTGATACACATTTTGACAAGTGGGTTGCAAACTGCTATACTCTCTGCTCTGATTCCTGCAGTGATTAAAAACAAGATAAAAGTTAACACTCCTTCCAGTCTGAAGAGTCTATTTAAGTCTAAGTCTATCTAAGTCTATCTTCACTAAGAAACCACTCCTTCCTTTGGTGTAACAATACCCATGACCAAAAGCCTTTAACTTTTATCTATCACTTTTCCTCTGATCAACAGCTTAAGAAGATGAAACTATTTAGCAACTCAGAGAGGTGAACACTGTACAGCAATCATTAAGCAGAAAAAAAATATATAATTGAATCAGTTCAGTTTGAGGAGACAGGAAAGTAGAGACTGGCATAACAGCTCAAGTTTTTATTTTTTACAGCACTTCAACAAACAATAAAAGCCTTGAATAAATAGCTTCATAAGCTAAATTAAATAAAACACATATTCTAAACAGTTACCCACAGTCTGTAACAGTCCAAAATAATATTGACACAGTATTTTACAAAGATGATTTTCACTATCAATTTTTTTATGTCACTATTCCACCTGTTCTCCTTCTGACAATGCTCTTTACATCGTGTTTTTTGGAGTTGGTAATCAATGCATATATTCAATCCACACATATATAAATACATTTTTTTCATTGAAATATTTTTCTCAGCACAGTTAAAAGGGAGACTTAATTATATCCATGTTTCCTAAAGCAAAGGCATATAGACACTGTGGGTGGTTCTTGAAACCCTTCCCTCTCTCTTCTTGTGGTGGTCCCTCAGAATCTGGCAGCAGGAACAGCTCACATATATGCCTACAAATGCTGAGTCTGAAAACCATATATTCCCTGTGTTCCCACGGCACAAAGCTCCATTACGGATGTCACCATAGACAAGCAACCACCACAATTACCATGAAGCTTCCAGCTGAATGAAAAGTCATTGGAAAAGAGAAAACCATAGAGGAAAAAGGAAAAAAAAAAAAATCAACAGAAGGAGAAAAACAGGAAGAAAGAAGCTCATATTGATTGCATTGCACTGACAAAAAGATGCAGTTAATGTCACCAATTCACTAAAGAGGGTGGTTAAAAACAGTTTGGAAAAAGATCTACATGACTTTGAAAAGCAGTGTAAAAGAGAGATAATAACTTTCTTCTCCAGTACCTATTATGTCTTTAAGCACATCTTTGAGATACTGCCTTTTTTGCCATTTTGTTCAGAAAAATTAAGTATATCTAAACTTCGATAACACTGACTGAAAACTGAAAATCCAGATATGAAAAAGTTTTCCATCATTTACTAATATATCTCCCATAATCTATTCTGGGTTTTTATGACATTATTTTAATACCTCAGTCAGAATAAAGTGTAGATTAAGATAAACATTTAAGTTTACAACAACAAAAATTAGGAGATGCCAGAAAGGTCCAAGAAGGACTATTTATAATGTCTGACCACAACCCATTTTTCCTTGAGAAATCATTTTAACAAGAGTTGCTTGTAGAAAGAGACTGTGTTATCACAGATCACATATGGAAGTCAACGAGATATGGAGAGAAGTATTAATTTTTTGGAGAGTGGGACAGATTAATGAGAGGCCTAAACTTTACTTCAGAAAGTGCTTGAAGTTTGCACATTCAAACCCCCGGAGCTCTCACTGATCCTAAGCAGAAGTAAGCAAAGCGTTGAGAGGAACACTGATGTTGATCACTGTATTTTCCTGATGCTCTTCTATAAAATAGGTGGTTTTGTAACAATCAGTTTGCCTGCTTTTGCCTATGAATGAACTCCCCAGGGCAAAAAGGACTGAATTCAATTCCCAAAGGTGGTATTCAGCTGCCTAAATTATAATACTTCCTGAAGCACATTAATTCTCCATTCACCCTTCGAAGAATCAGGACTGATTTTTTTACTACACAGCCCTGACACTGAAATATGCCCAGCCTGGGTAGGAAGACAAAAGTCTCACAGAAGACAAGGGGAGATGAGAGGTAGAGAGTGGTTATAAGCTGAATAATGATCAGTGTGCATGTGTAAGGAAATTAAGATCGTACAGGCAGTCTACAGCTCTGATACCTTCTACATTTCAAGTATTCAACTTCAAATGGAGACAACTACTTTAGGAGGAAAATATCTATGCATGGTATCCCAAGTTTCAAAAAAAATGCTTGCAAATTAAACTCTCCTACAGCTACATCTCCTCTGTGTTTTGAACTGATGGAACATCTATTGGCAGAGGAGGGTTATTAAAACTCTGTGATCCAGCATCAGAGAGAAAATGAGCTGATTGAATGGAGACTTTAGTAGCACAGAAGTGCTGTGGTTCTGTAGTCCCAGGAGTTTAGTCCACTTGTTAGAAAAGGGAGAAGCACATCCTCATTATGGCTGCTAATGTTTCTACAGGCAAAACTCAAAAGTGGCACTATGTAGCCTGGTGAGTTAGTTGTTTTTTTAATAGCTCAAAGCTGTATGAGAGCATGAACACTTAATAAGGTGCACAATACATCTGAATAATGAATGAGTGGATTAAGCCAAGCAAGAGAATAATCAAATTCACTTACTGGCTAAGTTGAATAATCAGTGAACAGAGTACGATGAACTCAAGCAGTGAAGCCTAAACCAGGAATGCCCTTTGCAGCTCTCTGCACTGATCTTTACCTGTACATGCTCCTCAGCAGTAAGAATCACTGCTGTCACAGGCATCCATCTCAGGTCTGTTTCCACTAAGTCTGAACTTCTCTCTATCATCCCTCTATTTTGTTCTAGTTCTGCTTCTCTTTTTTCTTTCCATGTTGTCATGCTTAATTTTCTACTTTGTATTCCTGTCTGGGGTACAGCAAACTCTGAACAGGTTTTCCTCAGTCTTTTATCTTACTGTCTCCAGCTCCACTTGATCACCTATTCACGGGCCATTCTGCCAGTGCAAACTGCCCTTCTTTTCTAATTCAACTTGTTCCTCCAAATCCCTTCTCTGAATCACTTGCCCAGGAGGATTTCTACTCCCCATTCTTTCACAGGTGCCTTGCACAATCACTATGTATGTTCTATAGGCAATGTTTCTTTTTCACCCTCATCCTTTTATCATCTCCTATCCCACTTACTCTATCCAGGTGTCCACATTTATTATGTCAGGTTTTGGCTTTTGCCCCAGTTTCTTTCATGCTGTCACATTGTTTATAGTCACTCTCACCACTGCATTTAATGACTCCCAGATCTGTCATTTTCTTCCAAATTACTTATTCAGTCATTCTGCTTCACCCCTCCAATGACTCTGTGCATCAGTCTACCCCCAATTCTCCTCAAGAGTCCACATTACTTTCTACATTTAGCTCACACAGCTTTCCTTCTGTTACGTACCAGAAAAGGAGGAGAACACTCAGAATACAAGAGGAACAACTGAACAACACTACAATACAAAGCTGCATTACAGGAGAAAACCTGTGGAATTTTAGATAGGTCACACCCATGTGAGGGATCGAATTTATTTATTAAACTCTTAAGTTTGTAAGTTTCTTAGAACCTGGGCCAAATATAAGTAGGTGTATACAGGAACAGAGAAGAACATTCCCACACAAGGAAACCTGCCAAATTTCAAATTGTTCCTCCTAAGTAAAATACCTACTTTAGTTTCTTCCAAATAACAACTATTTTTTGTCTCCATTGAGTAAAAAATATAGGTTTTTCTAGCCTTTAACAAAAATGAAACTAGCAATTAGCACAGCATATTTCTGTTGTGCTAGTAAGGGCTGGTGCTTTCATCAGCATCTGAAAAGAAGGCCTACTGATGGAAAGCATCATCATTGGTACTCAGAATTGCACTACATTCAGACTTTTAATAAAGCAACTAGCACATTTGCCACCTGCAGCACTGGCAAATCCACATAAAACTTATCATCCACTATATACTGGAATAACTTTTGCATAAATGCTTTTTGAGTTTCTTTCATTTAATCTGTGCTTTTGACTGTTTTCCAAGTTAAAATGAATCCATCCTTCTCACTCCCCTTTTTTAAACTCACTTTGTACCTTTTCACTAGTGTCTGTAGGATACTGACAGTTAAGTACTTGGAAGATGGTTAAACCTGCTTGTGCCAACATTCGATTATCTATTTGTACCTTCCCTTAGCTTTTAAACAGTTAGCCAAAATAAAGCTCCAAAATTTATAGTAGCTTTATGAAAAATGGATAAAAGGTTAGAAACATTCCATATTTTTCTTAACTTCTGTTATTTTTGGAAACTGTTTCCATGTGTTAACAAGCATTAAACAGGGGTAAAAAATTACTTTGCAATTTTAGTCAATTTGTAAGATCACGATACTCAGAGATATCTAAGACAACTGATTTTGAATTGCACATCTTCTGTGTGCAACAAAATCTTACAGATTTTTACACTGATTTCATATTTTGTGCTTCACTACCAAAAAACACTGACACTACACCAGTAAATTCTGTGCAAAGATCTTTTCTAGAATATCACACATTTTTCAAAAGAAACTGTGATTTATTGACTGAAGAAAAAAAGAAGTTACTCATTTACAGGTACTGGTAAGACACTAGCAAGAACAAGATGAAAAATCTTTCACATTAAAAAACTTGGACATTAATTTGCAGAGTACATTATTTTTATATTTATCCCACCTAAAAAGTATATCAGAGTTCTAGTAGTTGTAATCTTTGAGGCTAAAATAACATTCAGAAATGCTTGTTTTCTGAATAAGTGCCAATCAACAAATGCTATTGCATGAAATGATTTAACGCTACATGAACTAATTGGTATCTTGTCACACAATACTTACCTCTTTCTGGTACATTTTAAAAGGTTGGACTTCAGTGGGGAAAAAATGTTGTGAAAACATCTCCAATTTCTATCAGTTTGGAGTTTTACATAAGAAAAGCTTTAGCAACACAAAATTAAAGGTAACAAGACTTCTGCTGATGCTTTAAGAAAATTTTTTACAAGTGCAGGAAATAACATGCTTTTTTATTAAGAAAAACATAATGGCAAAGGAGTATATGAATTTTAAAATAAAACTTGCAGAGATTAATTTTTCAGGAATGGCTAAGGACTCAAACTTATCCTCTCAAAACAGTGCAGATGATGCAGGGCATAGTAGAGAGCCACGAAGGAGTGAAATCAAACTCTGGTACTGAGGATTAGTTCTACCTCCAAAATATTAAAAAATCACACCAATAAACCCAATAAATCAACAGAAAAAAATTATCTTATCGGACAAAAGTTATTTTTGCAGTACCTTCGGGGGTGATAGCACCGGGACACACATCTTTTAGCAGGTCTCCCAAAGTATGCAACTGTCCTCCTGTAGCAACTGGTCGAAACAGCTTCTGTATAAAAGGTCTCTCTGTTGTTGCCTGTTTTAATAACAAAATTAGCAAAAACAACAATTAAAGGACTGTGCAAATATGAAGCATTACCATGTGAGACAGGTAGAAGATAGGATAAAACAAAAGATTGCAGCAAAAGAAACATCTGGTATTTCCACACTCCTCCCTGGCCTTGCATTTCATTCATATTATGAAATGGAGGGGAGTTTTAGTTTATTAACAATTGTGAGTAAGCTGTCACCCTGGAAAAATATGTGAAGATAATTTATAGACAGTGTCATGGATATAAAAGTGTTAATTTTTTTTTAAGATTAAAAAACCACAAAACCTTCTGTTATGCATACATCTATGTTTTGCCAAGTTAAAATACCCAGTATCTTCTGCAATAGTCTGTCTTCCTTCTTTTAGAAGCACATTAGTCACTTTCAGTAGCAAACAATTATCATTACATGTCAAGACCGGTTAACTTTTTCCAAAAATATTTTAAATAGAAAATTTAAAACTATTTCAGCTGCAAGAAACATTATAATTTAAAAAAAAAAAAAAAAAGAAAAAAAAAAAGAAGGAAAAAAAAAAAGTATGCTTTGACAGACAACCTGCCTACTTAAGGAATCAGTCACATATATAGTAATATTTATGCCCCACTTCTGCTGCAGACATGCAAAGGAATTCAGAATGATTTCAACTGTGGGTTCTTCAGTTTAAAGCCATTCCCCCTTGTCCTGTCACCACATCTCCTTGTAAAAAGTCTCTCTCCAGCTATCTTGTAGGTCCCCTTTAGGTACTGGAAGGCTGCTGTGAGGTCTCTCTGGAGCCTTCTCTTCTCCAAGCTGAACCCCTTATTCCCCATATGCTTTAGCACATTTTCCAGAAATGATCTTGCTGGGCACTGAGGTAAGACTGACTGGCCTGCAGTTCCCTAGGTCTTCCTTGTTTCCCTTTTTAAAACTGGGGTGACTTTTCAGTGGTAACTTCACTGGACTGCCACAAATTCTCAAATATGATGGGTGGCAGCTCAGCCACTTCATCTGCCAGTTCCCTCAGGATCTGGTGGGATGCCTCTCATGTCCCACGAACTTGTGCACCTTCAGCTTCCTTAGGTGTTCTTGAACCTGACCTTCTTCATTCTCCCAGTCTGAATTTTGCCTTCTGCAACTTGGGCAGTCTAGCTGAGCACTTGCTGGTGAAGGCTGAGGCAAAAAAGACACTGAGTATCTCCATGTCTCAGGTAAACAAGCCTCCCATTTCCTTCTGGAGAGAACCCACAATTTTTCCAGTCTTCCTTTTACGAATGTCCCTGGCCAGATTTAATTCTGTTGTGTCTTTAGCTTTCCTAACCTCATCCCTGGCTGTTTAGGCAATTTCTCTGTATTCCTTCCACCCTCTGTAGGTTTCCTTTTTGTGCTTGAGTTTGTCCAGGGGCAACTTGTTAATCTGTGCAGGCCTCCTGTGTCTGAATGATCTGCACCTATTTAAGAACTGTGGTTATGTTAACGTAATCTTCTTCTTTGACTATCTGTAAAAGTAACCCCATGGTCAGCAAGAACCTGACAATGCAAGGACAGGCAAAGGTTTTTTTCCTGACAATACGACCTCTCCACCCAAACTTGGCACCTGAGCTAGAAAAGCTAAAAATCCTGTATTCAAGCAAGCCAAACATTTTAATCAAGCTCTACACAGTTGCTGACAATTTTCTACTAGCAGCTAACTCCTGAAAGCAGCTGATGTGCCCTGCATTATGGGTGACTGGGCTTCAATGACACTTTCATCACATATTATCTTAATTGGAAAGGGTAATACAAGCCACTCTCCCTTTCAAATTTAGTTTCCTACCTCTTGTAAAGTGGTTCTTGTCCTACTATGGCTATTAACAAATAGAAACAAAACAATTCAACATCAAGAATTATTTTATCTCCCAGTAGAGGTTTTTGGGGAGAAAAAACCCATCACACAAACAAACAGACCCCCACCAAAAAAATCCAAACCCAAACAAAAAAAAACCAAGTATAGCTAAAAAACCTAAGAGTTCAAAATTATTTTTGAACAGAGGTTACAGTGTGATCTTTGTCACCTACCTACATGAACAGCCACAAGCAGGTTAACCATGACAATGTAACTGTCAATGACAGGCAGGAAACGAGTCTTAGTTCCTAAGAGTGGTACACTAACTCAAAAGTAACTCCAGGGCTGTACAGCGCAGAACTATCCACACACAGCTGCTTGCTACTTCTTGCCAACAGACTCCAAAAATGGAAAAACAGTCTTTTTCCAGTTTTTATTATGAAGATTGATCAGAAGGAGCTTATGAGCTGTTACAGTCAATTCTCTGTGTCCTCAGGGAAGCAAAATGTGGATACAAACAGTGATAATGAAATGTCTGAACATTTGAAAAACGATGGGAAGCACACAGCCAAGCAGAATCCACCTCAGGAAGATCCACAGTTGAGAAGTGAACTCTGGCACATTACACTGAAGAAATGTACTTCCAAAACATTAAAAAAAAAAAAAAAAAGGAGAAAAATTTGAAAACATAGCCAAAGCAATTCAGTAACAACTTTAATTTTTAAAAACAATGAGGTATTCACAGAAGTCTAGTCATAGCTCCCAAGCGCTTACCATCTGAAGTAGCAGAAGTGGAAATAAACACCAGAAGAAGTATGCAGGCAAAGGTTGTTAACATCAACAGACTTTTAAGATAAGAATTTCCCAAAGGTGTACTGCAGTTTCTCATTACTTAATAATAAATTATGATCAATTTTTTCCCTAGTTACAATAGGGAGGGAAAAGCCAAAAAAAGACAAGGATGTATTTTCTCAAGTCTCCCACATGGTTGCTGACTGCTGCAATACAATATCCTTAGCTGCTATCATGAAACATTATAGAAAATGAATTCAATTTTGTATTTTAAGTGTTAAGCAACACAGATGTGGTAATGTAAATAAAAATCACTGTTCTTCATCAATGTTAAAATGATAAAAGTAACTGCATGTTGTTTATACAAAAACTGTCATTCACAAATCTAATCCTACAGGCACAGTATTACCCCAACATGCTTACACTTCTTCCCTCACATGCAGCAGATGCCTTATACCTTAAAACAGTCAAAAGAAAAGTCCCATCCTACAATTCACAATATTTATAGGATAACTTTTTGAAGTATCTTAGTCATACATAAGCATAAATAATTTTTAAAAAATCTTACCGTTACCTTTTTTCAAGTGTAGTAATATAAGCACAGCTTGGCTATAGCTTTATACTCCAGTATTCCCATCCCTAGAAGTGTTCCCAGCCAGGCTGGATGAAGCTTTGAGCAACCTGGTTCAGTGGAAGATGTCCCTGCCCATGACCTTTGAAAGGTCCTTTCCAACTCAAACTATTCTATGGTTCTATTTAATACAACACATGAAGGAATAGCCACCACGAATACTTAATGTTATGTTTTGTACAATATTTGCTTAATCAATCATGCAAAAAAGTACTACCTGTAATCTAATCCACAAAAACATAACTGCATAACTGCTGATAATGATTTTAAATAATCTACATCAGACCTAAAGCATGTACTCATACAGTATCCATCATTTTTCCTACTAAAACTATCATGGCTTCACGGAGTGTAGCACTTTTCAAAAGATTTTATTTTACAGTCCAGCCTCCATGTAGGTGTGAGCTGTTCAAAAGACTCTGGATGCATTTGTAGGACACAACAGGTGAAAGTCAATCAGTAATTGCCAACATCTACAAAGGAAATTCCTTTGAGTATACGAGCATATGAAGACAATCACCTGATGCAAAAATTGCAGTGCATTTTACTCTGATTATATCCACAATTTAGTATCAATTTATCAAATTTAAATGAAAGCAAATGTTTATCTCTAAATTAACATATTTCAGATTTAACTGCAACTACAGTTTCTCATTCTTCTACATTACTACACAGCACTACAAATTTCATTCTTTGCAGAACAAACAAAAATTTCACTCTTTTTTTGAAGAAAGTTTAAACCATAACAGTGAAAGGAACATGATAGTGAAGACAAATCACACTACAGTGAGAAGAAAAACAGCTTAAAATTACCTATTCAGGTATAGCAGCATTGACAAGAGTTATAGGTGAGGGCAAGTTTTAAGAGGCCCTCTAAGGCAGCACAAAAGCCTCACAAGACTGAAGACAAGCTATATAGTCACATACTGTGCTAACAGTTGTAACTTTTTTCCCCTACCATCCTGATGACAAAAAAAAAAAAAAAAAAAAAAGAGAGTTGTCAGCCTGCCTGATCCTTTTCAGAATCAACAGAACATCAAACACTGCATGAAATTCACAATTTAATTAGTCAGAGATTTTATACAGGATGCATCTTAAAATGAAAAACATAACTCATGAACTGTTGGGTTTTAATCTGGAAAAATCACAGTTACCAGTATTTTCATCTAGAGGAAGGGATTTGGATTTTCTGCCTAAACAACTCAGCTGCTATTCAGTACTCAAATAAAAGTCACTATACATATTGAACCCACAAAGTAAAAAAAGAATTTCTTACAATTCCCACATGTGCATAAGCTGGCAGCCTAAAACTGTAAAACTTGAGACTTCCCTACATACTCCATCATATTTTCAGTAACTTGTCAAGTTCATAGTCTGTGCTGTTTTGTAAGGAACCACTTTACACTAAAAAAAGCTCTCTTAATTTCATAGAACCATTTTGTTTAACCAAATTTAAACTCAACTAAGACGCTTTAAAAGTATTGAGTTTGCACAGTGATGCAAGTTATTTCATATTAAAAAACAGAAAAATTTGTCTCAAAAATAAAATTAATGATATAAATTTTATTAAATATTTGCTCAAAAATATTTTTAATATTTTTAGGAGACGTCTTCTACTTCGTAGAAATGTTTTCAATTAAAAATCTCAATGCACAATGTAAAAGTGACAATTGAAAAGATGATGAATTGCTGTAGTCACAAAACTATCACAATACCATGCCTGTCTGTAAACAAGATACTGTAAATCCCCATCTGAAATACTGCTCTTTCAGTGGTGCTGAAATGCTGTTTTTCTGCTGGCATTTCTGAGTGACTTCTTTTTCTTAGTATGCATTAGATCAGAATCACCGAGTACTTAACTGCGAAGAAGGCACAAGCAATGTTTCCGGGTGGGAGTTGTTCTTGTCTTGTTTTTATTATTTTTTTATTTTTAAAAAAGCTTTTTACAATAAACTTCATCTCTTTCATAAAGGTGTTTTTCAGCTCCCAGCTGCCCCACTGCTTTTTTCTATACCTTTGATAATTTTTCTATTTTATTTACTCTTCAAGATCTTAGGACTGGAACAACGTTCCAAAAACCCCAGACTGTTTCTAGTATTTCTTTAATCAGCCTCTGCAAACTCCAAGTAGATGCCCTAGTTATGATTTTGCATGCTTTGAGTAAGGCTGGCACTGCTTTGTCTGCATTCAAAATTTTGAACTGCTTACATGCAACATCACATCACCGTTCAGAGAATAAGGTACACCTCGTTATAAAATAGAATCAATTACAATTTTTTTTGAATAAAAGAACTAAGTAATGCTTTTATATATCCAAAGTGTAGCTAAAAACCCTAAGACAAAAAGGAGTATAAACATGCACAACACACCTATCTAGAATTACCACAAAAATTGAGTCTCTGGCAGGATGTGCCCTGGGTTGCAGAATGAGTTGTAAAATCAACATACATAATACATCAAACTACTTGGTTTTCCCATATTACATTTTAAATTGCTCTAATAGATTATCTAGTCCAGTGGTTGTAAAAATTACAGAGATACCTGATTGCAACCTATGGAAAAAAAATGCATCCTTTCACTTTTCCTTGAGTTTGTATTAGAATTTCTGCATTTATGTTACAAGAAGAAAGCTTTTGGTTTCCTCATGAAATTAGAAGTGTTTATGGTGATGGACAGGAACTTTATACTCTCTAATATTTTTTAAGAGGCTTGAAACAACAACAGCAAAAGAAGATCAAATAAAAAAGCTACACTTTATACATTTAATTACATTAACAGCAGCCACCTAAATTAGAAGTGTAGAAGTATATCACTATTTTATGAATACGTGCACATATGCATATTAATGGTTATAACAAATGTGTATTTGGATACATCTTTAAAATTTCTTAAATGGGGAGGCAATCATCCTATCAATCACACATATCAAGGAATCACAATATCAAGTGAAAATTCTGTTATTCTTGAATGCACTCCTAACAGTATTATACAAGCTGGAAATCCTTTGGGTTTTGGACATTAATGATCACTGTTCTAAAAGCAAGGACAATTACATGACATGGTCTCTCAGTGGAAGCTTTAACAGACCATAACAATGGCCACCATAACATGTGGCAAATATTATGTAAAGAATTGATGCAAGTAATAATGCCAAAATTATCTAGTATCTTAGTCAAGACTGCAGTCAAATGAAAGCCACAACTAGAATTATAAACACATCTGGAATAAGGTTAAACTTTTATGTAGTGGGACTTACTACAGCTATGCCTAGACAATAATATTGAACCATTTTTGACCATGAACAGTTAAAAACTATCCTCCTAAACATACATCGGCAACAACTCATGTCTTTGAAGCCCTTTGAAGCATACTGTATGAAGCAACTGCAGTTCTACCCTAGCTTTCTACACAACTAACAATAGATTAGCATTATTATAAACCTACAGAGAAATATGGCAACTATTTCAGTTAATTTTCCCATACATTGCTGAGGGCCATTACTTGCTCATCTTTAAAAAGACTGAAGAACCGTATCACCCCTTTCCATATTATTTAAACTGGCAGAAAATGCTTCCTGACAATCTTTTAGAAAAAGCTTTACATAATAGCAACAAAATGAGTAATTAGAACCATGTAAAACATTTGAAAGTTAAAGTCCTACCAAATGTTCTACTCACCTGAAAAAAATAGGCCTAGTTAAAAAGCATCCATTACATTTGTGATTAAAAATTTAATGGGATGAGTACATTGCAACACTTTAGAACAGAAGAAATTGCTTCAGTTTCTATAACTGTTTCTAAAGATGCGTCATGCTGTCCACATTGATTTTGTATTCAAAGCATTTCCTGATGTTCAGGCAGATACTTACACACATTCATGAAATCCCCCCAAACATTTTCTTCTGTAATCTGAACAGTCTCAAGTCGCTCAGCCCTTTTTTTTATCTCATATTAGATGCAGCAGTCCTTTAATCACCCTAGTGGCCCTTTACTGGACTCTCTCTCTAGCTCCATGCCTCTCTTGCACTGGGGAGCCCAGAATAGAACTCCAGGTGTGGCCTCACCAGTGCTGGATAGAGTGGAAGGATCACTTCCCTCATCATGCTGGCAACTCTCACCCTACAGCAGCCCAGGATACTGCTTAGCTTTACTTGACACAGGTCTCACTGTACATGTCTTGTTACACCTGGTGGGTCATTTTTATCGGAAGTATGCACTGTCAAAAGTTCTGTTATTAACTCAGTATAAAAAGTTGCAGAAATACCACTCAAAATACCTAAAGCATGGCTGAACCACATTCTGGCTGTCACCTGGTGACCTTCAGTTTTCTTGTTCAGGTAAACTAGCACTATACTGTCCAAACAACAGAATTTGTATTATTTAATCTCAGGTGAATTGTACAGATCCTAGAAGGAGAAGAAGGATAACACTTGGGACACACAGAGCAGACAGCAGGCAACTGTCATACGGCCAGAAATAACAGACACTAAACAGAAGAAACAGCTTCAAGAGGCAGTTTTGTTGAGCACTGTGAAGACAGACACCTACAATAAAAGCATGGCCTTGAAGTATTAAACTTCCTTCCCAGAAAAGGATTAGTACTTGTAATTGGTAAAATATCAAGGTATCTGAAGTGTCAGGGACAATGAACCAATAGTGCTCTTCACAGCTGTAGAGTTATGTGCACATGCAGACACATACAAATAAGCAACAGAGTACTGACTACCTACAAAGGAAACAACTTTAAAAATGGATTTATATCCACAGAAATAAACACCACATTGTTTGCTTAGGAGCAGTGAAGAGTACAATACTTCACACTCCACTTTCAATCTACTTCAAACAATTAAATTCAATAATTCTCCTTAGTTTTCTACAGTAATGATTAACTAGAAGGAACTCCTATAGTCAAGGATAGGTAAATTTCAAATATTTCTTTGTTAATTTCTATTGTATTCCTCAAGTATGGTGTCACATACCGCTTCCTCATAGGTTTGTTCCACTCCACATTTACCTGTATAGAATTTGCTTTCAGTCTTCTAGAAAGTGCAAATAGAAGTCTTGGTGCTTTCCAAAATACTGAACGCTTCCTGTATTTTCTAATTCTTAATTTTGTGCAAAAGTTAACCTGCTTTATTTACTTACTTTACCTAAAAACAATCAAAGGATAAATAACATGGCATACTGACATTGACAAATTGAAACAGATACTTCTGTGATGTTCATCTATGCAGAGTTTTGCATCATCATAGCCAGATCTTAATGCCTAAGCAATAAGCACTGCTTATGCTGCACAGCCACAGAAATAACCCTCAAAGATGACATTCTTCATTTCTCTAAAGAAAAAAATTCCCTATCTGCTTTTCCCCTTTTTCTGAAAGCAAAGGAATTCACCAACTAGGGTGGGGGTTTTTGTTTAGGTTTGTTTTTTTTGTTTGTTTGGTTTGGTTGTTTTTTTTTAAATTTTGCTATTACATCAGAGAGCCAATCTCACAGAAACACAGTTCCAGACTGTAATTGTCAGATAGGCAAAGTCCCTTTTGCTAGAAAAGATACAATTTATGTAGTGATAGTGGCAAATCACTTTGTGTAGACTAAACCAAGTGAAATGGAGAAGTAAAATGACCAGACTTAACAATCAGAAGAAAGGTAGCAATACACTAAAGAGCACTCCATTTAAATTACAAGACCTAATAGTAATTATACACAGATGTAACTCCACTGAATTATTGCTTCATTCATTGTCTTCATCAGCCTCTCAATGTATTCATATTGTTAAGAATTAACATTCAGGGCTGAGGTAAAAAGTGCAATTTTTTTTTTAAATTGCATGCATACATTAACTTTCCTAAAAATTTAGGACCATATGTAAATCTACAAGAGCACTATCTTAATAAAACAGTTTAGGGACAAGTTTAGCCACAAGAAGTCCAACCTCACAGTTTAAATTCAAACTTGTAGCATGAACATTTACACAGACGGATTTATATCAAACTTCATTAGGGTAATATAATTCAGAGAAAAGACAACAAATGAAGAGTTTTATACAAAAACAATGTGCTAAAAAAGTAACTACCAATTTGTAATTAGGGTGTGGATATGATATTTGGTTAAATTAAGGCATTTTCAAATTAGGAATAGACAATTTTTCTTTTCACCAGAAGCACTCATTATTGCAACTCAACATTTACTTTGACTAAAAACAAAACAAAAACTATAAAAGTGTTTACGCAAATTTAATTTAGTAATTACTAGGATCCTGCTGTTTTTTTAAATACCTAGATTCTTCAGAGATGTAAGAGAAACCTAAGTACAATAAGATAAAGGATTTAAAAAAAAATACACTACCCAGCTTTTCCCAATATGCAGAACCCAGTATATCCCTAAAATGCTTAAACTAGTTACAAATTCAGAACCTCAACAAACTATTTTTCATACCAGCAAAACTACTTTATTCATTGTATACAAGCTGTGCCTACACTAGACTCAGAAGGATTGCTGTAGCTCCTATTGACAAGCTTGAGCTAGCTTAAAACCATCCAGCTTGGTAACAGCTCAACCACGGCTCAGAGAAGTGACTCGTATCAAGCCACATTTCTTCTGCATTTCTATCCCTGAGCACTGTGCAACTTGTACAATAGCTTTGAACTAGGCAGAGTGACAGTTTTACAGACAACTTGGGCATATTTATGGAAACTTTAGTCACATTTCTGACAACAAGAACAGTTAATCATTTCAGAATTTTTCTTTTAAACTCTGATTGACAGGTCCCAATCCTGTACCAAGATTCTTAAAGGCACAAGGATGATCTTACACATGGTTTCTTTAAGTCTCTTAAGAGAACTCCATGGGCATCCCTTAACAGAGAATATGTAAAAAAAGTAATCTTTAACAGAGCTGGTTTGAGCCAGCCCATTTCACTGTGCCTTAGGTGGACAAGAAAAGCTTATGCAATTCTGGAACCTCAACTGTGGTAACAGTGACCTTCAACTGAAGATGACAACTAGTCAAATTGCTATTACTTTCAGCACAGAATAAAACAGTAGAGTTCAGAAAACAAGAATTCATGGATCATGCTGCTCACATGCAATATCTGATAGATGGATTTCTTTTTTTCATCCCCAATTATGAGGCACTAGGAAAAAAGATTTACCTAACAAAACTTTTACACTTTCTCATTCACAGAGCTTTGGTTTTGAAGTAATTTAAAACTGGTGAAAGTGTGCTACTGTTTCTTTAGTGCTGAACCACCAGTTATTAGAATAAATCATTCTACGTTCTCAACTGATGATGAACCAGAGTCCATTTGTTTCTCTTCATCACAGAAATTCATCTAAGCCCAGCTGTTACACAAATCCATTATCATTTCACATAATTTTCCTATTTGCTCAAACTTCCTCTTTGTAAAAGGAAATTTTTAAGAAATAAATTGATCTATTTTCAGCAGGTCCTTTACGAAAACATCATTTTGAATAAAGACAAAAAGAGTTAAATACAGCAGGTCTGTTCAAGACTATTTTACACTAGACAACAAAAAGCTGAAACTTGTGTTGTGTTGCCCTCTTCAGGTCGGCAGGTCGACTAGATTTTCTGATTCTTTCGCTTGAAGAGTCATTTATATTTCAACTTCTTTCATAAAAATTTTCAGATTTGAAGTTTCAAGTAGCAGCTAACTTCATCAGTATTACACCAGTGCTTGAAGTATTTTTGGTTTAACATCCTATAAACTTTACTTTTCACTTCTATGTCTCCCCAAACTCCCTAACCAGCTAGAATTTGAAAAGATGGCTAAGAAAAAATCAACTTCAGCAGAGGTAAGCAAAAGGCTTAGAGAGCTCAGTTGACTCCGCTTACCAAAGAAAACTGAGGTTCCTGAAATCACTCTAAGTGAACTTGGGAGGTCAGAAAGTCGGACGACTTTAAAGTGGTGTAAGGCAAGACTGAATCTAGAAACTCAAGTTAGATAAATTCAGATTTGAAATGTAATGGAGAGTTTTCAACAAAAGAAAAATTTAATAACCTCGTAACATAAAAGGGTGAATTCATTATTACTTGAAAACTTTACAGGTGGACCTAATATAATTCCAAACAATCTGTTTTGATTAGTTTTTGAATAATTGTCATAACATGGGCCAAATTGTGCTGCTTATTTGCATACTTTTAATGGGTTTTGCAATTGATTATCGGAGCTCTGCCAATTAATGTGGAAATACAGATAAAACAGTCTTCAATTGCTTGGAAACAGCCATGCTTAAGCTTCTACTTAATTTATTGAGCTAATAATGTCTTACTGTATTTCATTTCCCATTCCCTCTTTGCTATTTTTAGAGGACAGGTTATAGCAAACAATTAAGTCTATTTAGACATCCTACAACTTTTGACAGAAAGAGGAAAGTGTTGGATTTAACTGATATATAAGGATATGTAAGTATGTAGAATTTCACTCACATTACTAAGGAAGATAAACACCATAACGATTTGTGATTACAATTTAGTCACAACATCTTAAGGGATTTATGATAGGAAACTCTGCTTAAAGTTAAGGCCTACCATGTAACTAGGCAAAAAAATTAAGAAACTAGTCAAAACCCTTAGAAAAAAGAAGCAAAGGAAATGCTCATTCCAGTACCATGGCATTTCCCAATACCCAAATAAAGGAACAAGCAAACAATCCCAGATCACTCCCCCTTCAGGCTGCCAAATACACAACAGCCAACCTGCCTCAGGTCAATTGCGATTCTAGAAATTTAAACTCAGAACTTGTCATGAAAGAGTTTTCATGCGTTTTCTTTCACACACATTTGTAAATTTATTCTCAAGAATTAAATGCCATACTCAACTTTAAATCCAACACACTCATAGGGCAGACTCCAGAGGAAAGGAAGAAGATCGACAAGGAGAGAGCAAGCAAGTGGATGAGCATGACATGGGGAGAGAACAAGATACCAAAATTGGGGGATGAGTGCAAACTAAGTGTACAAGCAGTTCATCAGAGTAGTCACCATCAGAACGTAGAGACTCCTCTCCAGTGCCTGACTAATATGCCCTGTCACAGTGCCTGGAGACAAAGACCAATGAAAACTTCCTGCTATCTACCAACCATATAGTTTGTTCAATTAGAGTGTGCAACATCAGCTGGTCTTAAAAAAATGGGGGAAAACGCCACAAGTCAAACTAGCTCTAGTACTGGACATGAAAAGCAACACTTAAATTCCGAATATAATCAAAACATTACTATGATTTTATCTTTTGTTAAAAAAGAACAAGTGCAAAAACCAGTCTATTCAATAGTACTATCAGAAAAAAGGGCAAAAAAGGTTTTGTGCGCATGTCAAGTGAAGACAAAACACCTCTGAAGTGATGAAGTGGGGAACTTTTTTTTTTACCCATCAAAGTAAAAGTGTCACAAAAACATAATCACTATTTTTAAACTGTCTGGTAGAAAAAGTTTCCACCTATGTCAAAGGTTCATCGGGTGCACGTTCCATATGACACAGTTAACAGAATATGACAGCTGGCAATAAAATCTCCAAGATATCTTAGCTAACTTTTAAAAGAGCAAACTAGTTGATCCTTGGTGACACTCAGCCTTTTTCTTCATCATCTACAGTAGATTCTAGTGTTCTGGCCCAATCTTAGCTGCTATACTTAGGACAAGAGGTGCTGGACAAGGGTTTTTAAAATTACCTGTGGTTAGTTTAGTTCTGACTTATCCAAGTACAATGCTCGCATTTTTGCCATCTCTTTCTCCCACACACTCCATCAGATTTGGTCACCACAGGAGGTATGATTCATATTATTCTCTAGAAATGTATTTTAATAGACAAGCTTTAAAATTGAAAGAGCTTTTGAGTTTTTAAAATAATCAGTCCTTCACTGAAAAACACATCGGATCACTTTATTAATTTTTTTCTGCAGCAACTTTGCTGAGTCACATTTAATTGCTGCTAAGACTAATTTTCTTAGTTGATATCATAATCTAATAAATTTCTTTGAAGGAAAAAAAATTCACCCACCTCCTGCTGACAAAAATTTAGACAGTTCCCTTCACAGAATTTTCTTCTAATAATTTAGAGTAATGGAAGGTATGGAGACTAAGAGGAGGAACTCTCCCCACTGAAGGCAATACCTAATCATTTCCTGCCGTCCACCTGTATATCCTTAAGTATCTACAAGAATACTACGTGAAAACACACAGGGAATAAAGAGCCACTGCAATACAAACCCAGGTTAAATCAGGTGTTTATGGAGGGATATACAAACAACCAATCAGAATGCAAAGCTGATTTCTAGGAGCACCAAGGGAAATTCAATACATTCGGGGTTAAATACATCTTAAGAACCTTTTAGAATTAGTTACTTCTACATATGAAAGTCTGTCACTAAGTATCGTGAAATTATGTTAATATTACAGGAATTAACTCCTTGTTTGGAAGACTTTCTGAAAATTCCTTTAAATACACAGAACAGTATTCAGTACACAAACCAACAAAGCAAACAAAAAAGGCTAGAACCTCCTGCATCCACTTTTTTAAAACAGAGGAACATTACTAAAATTGTTTAGATATACTAAGAGCAGCAATACTGAAAATAACATATACCAATCTTCCCAAAGGCTGCTTCATCATCATCTTTATTTGTCTTTGGTCTTCTATTCTTAGATATTTTGGGTTTAAACTACAGCAAGTAAGGGTTCCAATTGAAAAGATAATGAGAACCAAGATAAGTACTACTGGCTAAATGGATAGATATTACAAAAATTTTTTTTGTTTGTTTGTCTTTTATTTTTATTTAAAAGCTTTACTAGCATGAAATCATTTGACATCACAGAAAGCCTCCCTCGTGCCTTAGAAGTTCTACAACCCATTCAGACAGCAAAACCTCCATTTTGCAAACCCATTTACGTGACTTCTATGAAGACTTAGAAAAAAGCCACACCTATCAGAGAACAAGCAAACAACTTAATCATCAACCAAACAAAATGCTGTGAGTACTACTTTTCCTGATACATATTTTTTGATAGTTACACAACCCTTGCCATCTGCTATGATCTCTGACAAAATAACTGACTTCCGTTCTCAATTCTAAGTTTCATTATGACAGTAAATGTCTTACAAGTAACATTAAAAGCTACTTCAGTCCCATTGCAAGATTGCATAGTTTCTATGGTCATTATAACCTGTTAAAAAGTAGTATCAGACTATTCAGTACTACGAATAAAGGACTTTCTTCTGATAGCTACAGGTGCAAAACCTAAGTAGAAATAGATTAAAACATTCCAACAGAGCACAACTGTTTAATTTTGAGAGAGGCTACATGACTTTTGTGAAAGCTTTTAACCACACGTAATTCCGAACTTCATTGTGACCTTAATGGTATAAAAACTAAGCGGATGTTCAAAAATTGTAAGGACTCCAAGGAACAACTTCAAATAAACTGCTGAGGAAAACTGAGTGTGGTGTATTAAAACAGAAAAAAGACCACAACAAACATTCAAAGCTATGGATTGGATTGTGAAGTATGTAATTAGAAGACAAAGGTAAGAACTAGATGCAAGACCTGTGCCATTAATTTCACTTTAAAATGCCAACAAGAAAAGAAGCCTATACAGTGGTTGAGGGAAAAGTGTTGCTCCTGAAGTGTTTGACTAAGACCTTTCAGATGGCATTTGGGATCCAAAGGAGTCTTCACAGTTAGCCGTTATTTTTAATAACAGAATTAGATTTTTGGGTTGGGTTTTAAAAAAAAAACCCAGACAAACATCATCTATACCAGCCTTAGCACATTCTCAAATACTACACACTGACAACATAATGAATGGTAATTACCTACTAGAATAAACACAGTCTATTTTGTATGCTAATTCATACAACTCAAGAGTCTACCAAATATGAGCATACCAAGTTTTACCATAATGTTAAAAAAAGGGAACACGTAATTCTGCAAACAGATTATCATACATGACGCCTCAATGGAAGAGTTGGTAAAAGTGGCTTTATTTCATTGTCTCCTACCTGATAAATTCTAAATGGGATGTATCGAAATCCATTATCTTCTGGAGGATACTCCATGAGTTTTCGATTTATTGCCCAAAACTGCTCAAATTTATCTGTGAAAGTAAAATTAGACTTTGTTAATATTAGTAACACATATTCTTTTTCAGCTAAAAATGGTAAATGAGACACGACTGGAACAACATGCAAACTTTTCTTACAAAAGTTTGACCTAATTTTTGAATTTATTTTTCCCACATTTCTCTTCCCCATTTAGCCTGAAGCCAAAGGTAGGTCATCTGCATTCTCCTATAAAAACAGTGATGTGGCAACTTATCGAACTGAAAGAGAAAGCAACTTGAATTCATATCTTATCTCCCACTGTTAAGGAAATACTGGGTCATAAATTATGTATTTCATTCCCTCAATTAACAGTATCTGTTTCTCCACTCCCTGCTGCTACTGGTTAAATTTGGTTTATAACACATTGTTTTTCCTGACTGAATGTAACACAAGGCAGGAATTTCCAAGAAACTGTACACAAACTCCTGCCAGATATTCTGTAGGAGCATTTCCTGATACTTATCTCAGAAAGCACTTCCACACCCTTGTTTCCTGATTAGCAGCAAGTGCCTCTTGACAGGCACTTACCTGAGCTGCAGTCAGCACCACCATGCAGAGACCTGCCCTAGATGAGGAGCTGCCTGGACAAAGGGTGTTAGCCCACTGCAGGGTCCTACCCCATAGCTGGAAAGCTGAGGAGGGGGCAGTGACAACCCTGGAGCAAAGCATACTCAAGCAATCCCACATTTGGGAACCCCAGCCTAGAGAGTCAGAGGTTTACCCTTACGATGTCCAGCACAAAGGACTGCCGCCTCCTCCTCAGGAACTCTGTCAGTGGGAAGGTGAAGATTTAGCATACTTCTTTTATACTTGGAGACAGCACTGAGAACAGGTTACAGTTTTCAGTACAGATCTGTGGACAGGCATCCTACAGTAGGCATTGATTGATTTGTACTTCAATTACCACTTCTGACTATAACTCAATTGATAAAACTGTTACCATGATACATAAAACAAAACAGTTGAGACCTACTTAAGCTAGTGAGCTTCAGCAAACTCAGATAAGGATTCTACATATTTGGAGGCATCCTACTTGAACAAAAATAAAAAAAAAAACCATCAACTTTATTTACTTGTTTAAGGCTCATATTACAGTAATTAGGAAACAGCTTACTGTTCTCAAAATTCAACAGAGATGAGCAATACATCTTATGGGTCAGAAGAACTAGAAATTCTGAACAAATACCACATTTATGTTAGAAGCTTAAATGTATTGACCCTTCTGGCATATATGGCAAACAAGGGAGTCCCTGAAGAAAAATAAAAAGTTAAACAATGGTAATGTGCATTTAACTCACTTCTGTTCTTCATTCCAGCTTCCTTATCTCCCAAAAAACATGCAGGTAATTTTATTTAAGTCAGGTAAATTTATAAATTTGTATTTCTCAGATTATTCTTTGAACACTCAGACAATGCTTAAGACAATCTACTGTTTAAATTTATAATAGTTTTTGTAGTTTCCAAATATAACAGCAATAAATCTGCAACAGATGAATGATGAATTTGTTGCATTTTGTAATCAAGTATTTTCTGTCAATCCACCTCATATCCCAGGAATTAAAAACTTTCTAGTAAATTAGCTGGACAGAATGGAGTCAGATATCTTAAGACAGATCTCCACTGTGTGAAAAGCACTATCTGAAGATCTCTAAGTTAATTCATTCTCATAACCTTATATTGCTGTCCTTCAAACATCTTTCCAGGGATGCAGCATTTTTACTACTTGAAACCAAATTGGGTGTAAGAAAACTACAAAAAATTTTTAAAGCAAGGAGCAGAATAGGCTATTCAGTCTGCATACTGACATATATGACCTAGCAAGAGCTTTAATAAGCAGTCAGAGCATTGGCTGGATGCCAGAATCCTAGAACTCCAAAAATAACTGCTTTTCACAGAATCCTTAAGACTCAAAGCTTAAAATAAACACATAACCCCCCCTAATACAAACACACAAAATCCCCCCAGCCCCCTTGAAAATATAACTGAAAGGACTCATCATTCCCCCATTTTTGTGTATCTGTACCCCTATTTATGCAAAACAGACTTAAGGAAGCTATTTATGCTACAATGAGCTATAAGAACTAATTAGTTTGTTGGCTAGACAGGACAAAAACAGAAGGTGCTGGTCAGAACTTTGAAAATCAAAACAAAACTGAGTTTTCATCAAACCAGTAAACAAGGAAGAGTTCTCAACCTATCAGCAAAAGCACTTTACACACTTGTCTCCCTCCCTTGTGTTCCCTCATGAAAAGCTTATGCAGTCTGCATGATATCTAAACTACTATAATAGTCAAATCTGATTAGTTTTTCTTTTCACAATCCATCTGTTTTTAAGAAAGTGCCTGATCAAAGGTGTTAGAGAGTTTCTGTATTAGCAAAAACCAGTGCTTGAGAAAGACAGATATCTGAATAACAACATTTAAAGTAACAACAACAAGATTTGAACAAAAGTGAGATTAGTGACAGTATAAAAGTTTCATATGACTCCACTAATCATATTTCTTAAACAAGACATAATGGCTGCTATATAACTTTGCCTAAAATTCAATATAAAAACTTTTATCACTGTTTTCTATGTCAAGGATCAGAAAGTTAATAACCAAATAACTGATGAGAGATCCAGATGAAAAACGTACCAGCCAAGTCACTTATATTTATAAATATTAATTTATTAGAAATGCAGTCACTGAATGCCCAAATGCCAGACAGACATTACCATTCAGTACTACAGAGATGCACAGAATCTGAGAGCTTTGAAAATCTAATTACATGTTTATAAAAAGCAGGAGTTGGCAAAAAATACAGAGACTTAATGTCTAATCCATGACAATAATCTCAGTACACAAGTTCATTAAGCAATAAATTAAACCTCAAATATAAATGTACGAATACAATATACCACATTATGCATGTAAGGTTCAGACATCTATCAGTGAAATTAATCATGTCTTTAGTGCTCATTAAAACAGTTAAAAAAATTAGTTACAGGGAAACACTGAGAATTCTTGTTTCCTCCATTAAGCAAGACTGAAGATCCTTTAGCACTCATTGAACTTAATCCAAATTTTTACCTCTTATACAAAAAACTCCTTGGTAATTCCATCATAGTTTATTGCTAAGAGCAACTGCTGAACCTTTTACTACTGAGTAGTGTTAACAAAGGACTAGCACAGGCTGAAGACTAGGTCTCTTTTGCCCCTGGATCTCACCCTGAAATGTTCTTCAGAAAATCAGAAAAATTAGTTTCACTCATGCTAGCCTCTTACAGTCATGTTCTGAAACTTGAGTGCTGTCACGCTTCAAACAACTTGAAATTTCACATGGATCTTGGTGCTAGACACTTCTCTTTCACCCACATAACTCTACAACAAGATGGATCATGGAGAGGATAAAGGGCACTGCTCAAGTGCTTGCCATCAACATATGCATTGCACTGCAGCATAGCTTTAAATCTGCAGACACAAACAATTATGACAGAATGGAAAATTACATCTAGAAATAACTTGCAATGACATACACTTGTAACAACATATAGACAGTTACAATGGAGATCCTACTGCAGTATATTGGGCAAAAGAAATAGACCACCCCCTAATCTTTAAACTTATCAACAGAAACACCTTAATAGTAAGGAATTGTTTTGTTTCTATATTTGACAGAGATGCAAGTGCTATCACAGTACTGACCCCAGAACTGGATACATTTCAAGAAGGCTGTTGAGAAGGTTTAAATAATAGGGAGAATTAATGTAAAAACAAGGTAAAGATGGCTTAAATTCAGAAAGGAAAGGGTAATTAATGGCTTTTTCATTCCAGTATGTTTTTAGAAAGTCAAAAAAGTGAACAAATTGATGTAGCCCTTGGCGTAGCACAAATGCACAATTTTTTCTGGACTATTCATGGTTTCTCCTTAGGAAAAAAAAAAAAAGCTTGAAATGAAATTGCATCTCTAGCTCTTTGCAAGCAATACCAACCTGCAGCTTGCATAAAAGTACGTCCAATCCTTAAGTTCAAAAATCACAAATCTTTTCTGTTTTCAGTGGTTCGCCACTGTCCATCAACCATGTGAACCACAGAAGTACTTGGGAAGTACCACCCATAGTATGAACTGAGAGACCAAAGACTCTCCAACTGATGTATAAGAACCACAGAAAAACTTTAGTTTGGAAGTGCCTTTGGAGGTCAAGCTTTGGAATAATAGCTTCTCCCACTGCCCCAAAAGAGCTGCCCACACAAAGTTAAATGAGTTTGCTCAAGGCCTTGCCCAGTCAAGTTTTGACTATCTCCATGGGCTTCCACTCAACCACCTTCACTCCGCCAGCCAGCTCACCCCCTACCCACCTTGTCTCCTTCCTCAAAGTCCCATCAGACTTCCTCCCACTGCAGCTTTTAAGTTTGTTCTTGGTGATCGCCTTCACTGCCAATGGAGATGTGTCTGAGAGGTGTCCAACTCCATCTGCTCTACAGGCCTTTCTTTCAGGTAGTGGAAGGCAGCTATTAGATCCACCTTCAGCCTCCTCATCTTCAGGCTAAACAAGGCAGTTCCTCCCACTCTCTATTAGCGCATATGCTCCAGACTCTAATAATTCTAACTAGCACTCTGCTGGATTTTTTTCCTGTGTGCCCACATTTCTTTTGTCCTGGCATCTCAAAGAGGACATGGCACTCCCAACGCAGCTTTACAAGCGCTGAGCCAAGGGCAGGGTACAAGGGCTAAAGCAGCTCCTCGGTTAATCTTCATTTATGCAACACCACATGACAGACTTTCCATTCAGCTTGTTGCTCACCATTACCCCCTGCCACAAAGCTGCTTCCAGTCAGTCCCTAGCCTGCCTCAACTTAGGCGAGTTTTCTTGTCTCTGGTGGAGGACTTGTCTGTCAGCTCCAGGAGGCTCCTGCCAGCCTATTGCTCCAGCTCATCACAGTCCCTCTGAACTGCTCTCCAGTCTACCAACTGCTCCCACCAACTTTTTCTTTCAGCCATAGACAAACTCACTAAGGGTTTAACACATCACACATGTGTTATCAAATAAACCCTAGGGTACAGAGAGCTACAGCTAGAAGTCCAGGATACAAAATGTATTTTCTTAACATTAAAGCAAGGATATTTTTTACTGACTCATGATCTCACAAGCATTGCTTTTAACTGCTACAGCAAAAAAAGAGTCTTCTCAAAATTTAGTATAAATTCTACTTCCACATTGTTTCCAAGAAGACTAAGACTCTGCATGCATACATAATTCTGCTCTTTGGTGAGTATTTCTAACAAACTGTATAAAAAATAAATTTTGTGTGGTATGCTTCAAGCATGAAGGAGCTCTGTTGATGAAATTAAACATCTTAAAGTAATTATCATGCTATTCAGAAACTTTATTTACAGCTGATTGTTATAATTTCTTATCTATTTAAAGACCTGCCTCTAAATGACTTAGTCCACCTAAACTCACCATTCTTATTCTTGTACAGTAAAAAACCAGGTAATTATAACTATCAAGGACTTCATGAAGACTCTGGCACACATTTGACTCTTGCTGACTACTACAGGTCAGTGACAGCCTTTATGAGAACACAGTTTGAAATACTGATATGGCATCATTAAGATATTTTATTTTTATTTTCCACTTTATGCATTACCACAGTTAAAATATTATTGCTATTAAACACTTAGGTTACTTGGATATTTTGAAAGATGACAGTATGTAATACAAATCTGCCACTGAAGAGGGAACGCAAGTTTACTAAAGTTTTCAGACTACCTTCACACATGAGTAACTAACAGATATGGAGAGATAGGACCTTAGAACTGCTTTGACACAAAGAGCACATTGCTAAGTTTTGCAGGTTAAGAGGACATTTTGAAAACTGTGTGAGAAGCAGCATTTCACTCTTCAGATTATCTATCAGATCCAAAGAGGCATTTTTCCCCATGCTTTCTTACAGTATACACAAGTGAGCCACACCTTACCAACATTCTTTTCACTTACTAAAGGTACTCACAAACCAGAAGTTTCACTTTAAATACATTGTTTCCTTAACACTGCCTCCCTTCATTTCTAGGCCATCACTTTACCTGAAAAAGGTTTAGGGGGAAAAAAAATAATTCAGCAAGATTAACTACTTCCTTTCCTTGATTTAAACATGAAAATGCAAATATCCTATAAAATTTAAGCTTTCTGCACACTTGAAAAGCAGGTGATCTCAGTAAGTAATGCCACTTAAGCTAAAAAGAAAGCTCTAATGACAAACAAGTGTAATCCATTTTTGAAACACATAATCCACAGGTTGTATAGCAATAAAGCAGCGTGGCTTGTTACAGACCTCCCTGAAGGAGCAGAAGGGAAAAGGACTTCTGACAATTTTACCCATCCTCCAACTCTCTGCTCTAAGTTTAGAGAATCTTAATATTTTGATTTGTCTCTAATTATGCTCTCTTTATTTACATGACAACAGAGCAGCATAACACCATATACCTTGCTAGCCTACTTTACTTGCCCTGTACTATGCTCTTCCTAAAATCAAGCTTTTCTTAAAAGTTAAGGAGCCTTTATATTACGGTACCTGGCAAATGCAGGAATTTACTAGCAGAAAGTAATTTAGAAGCATTTCAAATTGCAACATAAAAACCCCTCAACAACTAAAGAATGTAAATTTTAAAAGTGAAGTCCGTTTTTTGGAGATAGTTGACTTTGAATTTTAGTTAGAGCTTGCACATCTTTCAGGAAATTACTTATTTTGAGGGCAAGGGGAGGAAGGAAAGAAGACAGTAAAAAGAGACCTCAAAGTTTGCTCCCTCTGAGCATAATGGTTTTCATCAGACACATGGACATCTAACACAGGATGATGAAAACACTACAAAGTATTAGGTCTGTCTACCTATGTCTAGGCAACCTCCTCTCATGGCAGAGACTTCAGTATAAAGGAGAACTGTGAATGCTGTGTAACCTTTTGCTTTCCTCCCTTCTCTGCCTTCATACAGTTCATGTTCTCCTTTGAGACCCACCAGTTCTCAATGGCCACAAACAGAGCAGCCCTGCTCTGCCCTGTTGGAGAGCAGAGAAGAGAACGCATGGTGGGGAATGAAGGCTGCCATCAATTCCTCACCTTTGCACTGCACCAAAGGGCAGCTATGCAAGGAGGCACCAGGTCAGCACAAGCAGGGTAACAAGACAAAAATCAGTTTCAGAGGGATGGTAGTTTAGACTCATGATACTGCACCCATACGGGTGGAGTATTGGCTTAGTCATTTGTGCAGAAAGGGTAATGCCAGTAAACACTGCAGAGCTACCCGTGAAGTCTAGGTCACAATCCATCACCAGAAAAACCACCACAACCAACCAAACCCCAAACAAACCCCACTGTCACAGAAAAAAAAGATAAAAAAAAATCCATGATAAGGCCTGTTCGCAGTTGTTCATTCTGCAGGTCCAGCCTGCATGAATCCAGCCCCCATTCAGCACCAAAACAGCACCGGGCTGACTTTGTGCTGACTATCTGAACCTACATCACACCTTTTCAGTTCCATAACAATCGGGATTAGCAATCCCGATGGTGGGTGTATGCCATGATATTTTAACTTTCAAATAAGCAGATACTGAGGCTAATTTTAAGGTGATTTGATGCATTTTTAGAAATTTTTAACTACCAGCCCAGGAAGGTAATATTTTTTTTTAAAGAAAAGTCTCTTTTAACCAATACATCCATTTTCAAAGCTCAAAAGAATTGTTTAATCTTTCTTCACCGTTAACTAAACCTCCACAGATGAAACTTGGAAAGAAATCCCCATTTTGGTAGAAATACACAGAAGAAAAAAAAAAAGATGGCTTTGTGATTTAAAAATGAATGGCTTGTTCATTCATTCTCCTGATAAACTTCTGAAGATTTTTGAAGCATGTAGTACTTAAATTAATTTTCACATGATCAGTTCAGATTACAGAGATTTGTTCAGCTACCACAGCATGCTCACCATGAGGTAAAGAACAGCATTGCTTCCATCAGTTCACTATGAAGAGGAGAAACACCTATCAAACCTGAATGGGGCATGTGTACACAGCACAACAGATGACAATATTGTAAGACACTTCCTTTTTTACAGTTCAAACATTTCTGAACAGGAATGTGATAATCCAGAAGAAACACGACTTCTACCTCTCAAAAACCCAAGAACAGTTCAGACAAAATTTAGAACAACATACAACTGATTCTGCCAGTAAGACAAGAAAGAGATCACATTAAAAGATAAAATACTCTACACTCTGAATGCTTGCAGGATTTTTCTCCTTTAAGAAGAACAATGCAATATGGCCACAACTTTTGGTAAGCCCTACAGCACCGATGAGCATTACATTCTTTTTCCATAATATTTTCAGTAATGACTTCATTATATTTTATAATATATAAAAGAAGACATAAAATTGTTATGAGCTTTTACTGTCTATTTCCACCACACATGTATCAGAAATAACAAGTCTAGTCTTCACTGGTTATAAAGGATGCCTGTGAAAATTTCAGGCTATGATTGTTTATGTTGCTCCACAACTGATGAAAAGCAGATGTGTTCAATCTAAATCCCTCCATTTATCAGAATCATTATATACTGAAGTTATAGATATTAATTCTTTGAACCATGCAAAAAAATACAGCTCTCCCCCTAAAAACAGTCGAGATTTCATTTGTTTGATCCTGAGTCATCAGTAGGCCCACAATCTTACTGTTTCAAAGCTGAAAGCCTTTGTTTTTCCATACAAAAGGCAAGAAGAAAAAAACACCCACTTGAAAATCCTCTTTATACATGATAAAAATGACCATAACTCTACTAAACCAAAACCAGTAGAAACATTTTCTATTAATTCTGACCAAAGAATTTTAACAATTCTTACAAAGGAACAAAGGTCATTATAGCTACATAGTCTGCTTTTATCACTTCCCTACCACAGCAGACATCCATGACGCTGGTCAAAACGTACCTGTCCCAAAGAAGTGTTCTAGCTAAGAAATATCTGGTTTATGGACAAAAATAGGCTAACTGAAGTCTGAAGAAAAAGAAAAACCACAGCACAAGATAGAAGAGTATGTTTACTTTCCTGATTTGGTAGCAGATTAACACAAAACCAGAAATGGTGGGAGGAGGGATATAAAGGTTGTTATGAATAACTACCAGCTGTTACCAGCACAAGACTTTCCCACAAATTCGCTATTGCAGCTCTTCCCTTAAAAGCCATCTAGAGGCAACTGTTAAATCTCACATGCTATCTCTTCAAGTACTTGCTTCTCAACAGAAACATTTATACCAAATTACACATTCATGGATAGTTACATTTCTCAAAAAGAGCAAAACTGGATTATTTCCCCCCAAAAATCTAAGCTTAATACATATCCTGTAAGCATTGCGATAATTTCTATATGTAAGAACTGAAGAAAATTGTTTGAAGTTTCACAGAAAAAACAGCCTGCAGATGTATCTTTACTTACAAAGCAGTTATCACAAATGCTACTTTCTTTTCTTTTTTGTGGTCATTCATTCTGTTTCACAAAGGGGTTTAAAATTATTACATCTCAAACGAAAGCCTATAAAAACATATTGAAAGATACAACATGCTTAAAAAGAGTTTTCTTGGTTTCACAAGCTTTTCTTGTTTCTCTTTTATGAAGAGTTGAGAAATTAAAATTAGCATTTGAAAGTATTTAAAAGATTGCTTAAACTTCTCATTTAGGTGTCAGATTCCACAGGTGCAATTTCTTATTAAGTATAGTGAAACCTTGAAATTAACCTTGCTAGGCAACCTCTGTTCTTGACATTATAGAGCAAAACAGAAAAATTCTGGTTTTCCTACAAGTGAAGATATTCTTAGACAAATAATCAACTAAAAGATAAAGCCTAAGATGAGCATGCTGTGTATCTGCCCTGTTACCTTAGTGTTGAGAGTATCAAGGTTCTGTAACTTCTGGTTAAAAAAAGAATCTTAACTCATACTGTTTCATCATATAGTCAACTCTTCTGTCATTATTACACTCATATTGTAACACATTATACTCACAATGTAACTAGATCTTTTAGATTTAATTTTAAAAAGCATTAATAAAAAGAGCAAATAAAGGAACACCTGAGTATTAGGACAAAGTGACAATTTCCTTTTGCAATCAAGATAATAATTTTTGAAACAGAAAACAAAATCATGCTGGCATAGCACTCTGCTACTCAAAACAAACTGCTTGCGAAGACAAATACTATTACAACAAAATACTTCTTTTCCGCAGCATTATTAAAATTGAATTTTAAATTGACTGGTAATGATATAATCTTTTGGGAAACATCTATTTTTATACTGATTCTGGCTTTCGCTGCACCAGAACTCTTATTTACTGCTACTTCACAAATGTGAACACTATCAGCCAGTTTGCTCACTAGTATTTATACAATACAGAATCTCTCAAGAAGTACTTGAAATTGAACCAGATAAAGTATAATTTCTTACTTGATAAATTTTGCAGGTATGTATGGCCTCCCTCAAGATCTTACCACTCAAATTGCAAATTAAGATAATCCCTCAATTTCTAGCTCTCACCCAATTAAATAAAAAATAGAAACCAGAGTTTCTAATAAGCACTCATCTTCAAAATTATCATGGAAGTACCTTTAATATGAAAGGCAGTGTCACTAAACAACAATAAAAAAACCCAAAACCACACACACTCACTAAATATACACATTAAACTCAAACTAACTTGGAATCTCCTTCTCTAAAGCAAACACATGGTTCAAGTCTTCTTGCATTCAAAGGTTGTTTCATTTAATCTTTCTTATACACATATGGGAATATGGTAATTCTAAGCATTTAATATTTTGTTTATTCTGTGTCATGATAAATCTTCATGCTTACAGTAAAATGCTTCCATTAAATAAACTTACTAGTGATAACGTAAATGACAGCTTCAGGAGATGAGAAAAATGCAATGAAAGTGGCATGAGCACCCATTCTAGAGAACAGTTTCTGAAATACTTGCAAAAGCTTGTCAACTTAAAGGACTCTAAGAACCATGATAAGAGAAGACACTACAAATAAAAGAAGTTTTATTTTGCACTGCAGTACGGATTCACGTCGTCTGTGCAAAGTAAGAAGACTAATTATTTTATAAGATCCTGTTCAGAATTATTTTGCTGACTTTTCCAAGTCAATACTTATTTATGCTGAAATCTTTGTGAAAGCCATGGTAGTATCACCAAAAAAAAAAAAAAAAGAGAGAGAGCAAAAAGTAAAATTATTAATCTACTGGGCAACTTTTCTGAAAGTTTACCTGTATTGTTTATGAGTGACAACCCTCAGGCATTAGTGAGGAGACAATCTCTTTTCTCTATGGTCCAAGATTGCTAATACTGAGCACTGACTCAGCAGGTGTCTCCCACATAAAAACAATCAGTTGCACAAAAGTATGCCAGACAGTATTTATCTATTTTGATTTTTTCCTAATTCTGGTTTGTTAAAACAGTCATGGCCCAATCTAGTTCCTTGAATAACTCAAGTCGCAATTGAATTATCACCAACATGATGACTTTAGTTAAAATAAAAAAACCCAAACATCAAAACCACCAATGCTTTCCATGACATTAGACAAAAATTTTGCAGAACAATGGCATTTTACATCCCATACTACAACTCAAATTTGAAAAATTATTAGCTTGTAGACCTAAATATCATTAATATTCGATGCGTTGTATTTACCATTCTGCAACCCCATCCACAGTTGCTTATGATCCTTTTTTTGCATCTCATTGATGACTTGACTTTTGTGCTTTAAAGCATCTGCTTCTTTTATACAAGCCATAAAATGAGCTTCAATCACATCCTTAGAATGGCAGTGTAGAAGATCCTTTTCTGGAAAATTCTACAAAGAGAAATGATAGATCAAGAAAAATAACTGCATCACATATCTCGGATGAAGAATAAATGAGAATTTTAAACAGGTGTATATTTATGCAAAAGAAACATTGGAATCTTCTACCTTATGGAAGAATATAACAAGCATTCTCTCATTCTACTGAAAAAAACCAGTTTGCAGTGAAAATGTTTCAGGAAAAATAAAAGCGAACAGTTTTCCGTAAAACCAGAATTTTAACGTGTTTCAAGCAGCTGTTTAATTCTCAGGCAATAAATAGGAGAAAATGGGGGGGAAATAACTGATAAGCACCTAATTCATATTGACTCTCAATGGTAGTTTATCACACATTTCTATGTAGGCCCTTGAAAAATTTTTCCTCCAAATAAAATCATCCACAGAAATGAACTATAGCATTATCTACCACATACAAATATTTTCCCTTAGAGATACTGGAAATCCTTGTCAGCTCCAACTTTACCCAACCCATGTGACTATTGCTAGTCTGTGTGACTTGATTCTAAACGCCTTTTATCTGGTTAGAGCTGGCACGCTGCACTCAGCATCACAAATGCACAGCTACCATTCCTCAGGTAACTCTTCGTCCTTCAATAAATGACAGCAATCTCTCCTAACTCATTTATTAAGGAATTATGATAGCAAATCTCGTTCAGGTAAAAAGGATATTTCTTTGGAAATTAACTGATCAGAAGCCCTGTATTGTAGATGCATACTGTTGTGGTAATGACGATGCTGAACTGAGCAAACCTCAGAGCCAAACCAGGGTGGCAGCATCATTAGTACTCCCCTCCACAACAAGGGCTTGCCACATTTTTATACTTTGATTCTCATGCCATTCCAGCAGAGGCCCTTTCCTCTTAACCCACTACAAACTGGCACTTTAAAAAGCTTTTGTGAGGAACTGTCAAAACCATTTTGGAAATACAAGTACATGCAATGGGTATTTTTCAAAAGCTTTTACAACACAATTAATACATCACAGTAGGAGTAATATAATTCTAGAAAAAACCTGTATCTTCACTACTCCACATAAACCCAGGAAAAATAGTGAAGACCGCTTCAAAATACAAGAATCTAAAATATCAAAAACCCACTACCAGGAGGTGAAAGTCAGCTGGGGATTGTCTTACCTGAAGGAAATTCTGAGGACAATAGTGATAGTTCCCTCCTCATTGGGTTATTCAAAATATCTGGAAACTAAATAATCAAGTTTCATATAGGGATTGGTCCTTATGACAGTGAACCTAAACTTTGGAAACTGTGGATCAAAAGAATATTTTCCAAAAACAGGGCCACAAAGCAAAGAAAAAATTGCTAATATCTTTTCCACTGAAGTTTACATGGTTTGGTGTTGAACTCACAAAGGGAGTGCTGTTTTTACTTAGGACTAATGTACGTTAAGTTGACTAGAAATCTAGGGACAGAGGTAGATCTAGTTTCTCATGAGTATGGCTAAGTATAAAGACATTAAAGAGGACAGAAAAATAAGGAAAGTTCTTCCGAGGCAGACCTTACTCTTGTTTTACCCTACAAAGCTGAGTGTTTCAGCATAATTGGGCCCAAGATTCCTAGAAAAACATTACTGGGATTGTTATTTGCCAATTGACTTCCTCATAGGCCTGTAAAATACTTTCACAAGTTCAACTTATTTGCTCAAATAAAAAAAACCGTAATGTCTGGTAACCAATCCAGAAGAAATGAACAGAGAGAAATAGCATACTTAAAAGATCAAAAAACCTCTCTTACATGCAAGAATTCAAAATGAGACACTGGCAGCCCTCAAAAAAGGGGAAAAAAAAGTGAAATATACCTAATGCCAAGTAACATAGGAACCTAGAAAATGACTTTCATAGTTAAAAGCTGATGTTTTAGCTAAGTTTATGGAAACAACAGTTTTGTTACAAGGACTGCTTTGCTACACATACATCTAAATACATAGTGTAGTCTGCAGAATAACAAGGAGATATTTAAAAGTGGTCAAAGACAGCTAAGCTACTGTAAAGAATCTAGCCACAGTAGTAGAACTAGGTGTGGTGTGAGTAACTTTCCCAGCTTCTAAGGAATAACACTGTGAAAAGCTGGAAAACACTCCTAGAAACAATCTCAGTGCCGTCTACTCTTTTCTTTAGTAGGTAAACAGTGATACGTTTCTATGCAGTACTGAGTAGTAGCTGAAAACCCTAAACATGAAAGTGATAACTTAGAAAAAAACCACTGCTGCTTCTACAAGCAGCATATGAAACAGTTTCATGTATATGAGACTACCAAGAGAAAATATGGCATCCCCACTGATTTATAAATAAGGGCACAGAATAAATTTTATACTTAAATATAGATCATGCATGCTTGTATTTTTATTTTTTTTAAAATTCTACTTGCCTTCTTTCTACTTGAGGAAATGGTGATCAATGGTAAATAACTTTATTCAGTTCCCTGAAGAAAGAGTCAATTGTAAACAAGCTGGTAGGCACCCCTGGCTATGCAACTAGGAGATTTGCAAAAAGTTTTAACAGATGCCATAAGCAGCTTTAATTCAAATACTTTCACTGGCGATGTCTTACTCCCTCCATGTCGTCTATCTTTGAAAGAAAAATTACTAAGGGTTGACTTGGATTTTCTAGGAAAGCCCAAGGAGTACTGTTTTTTATTTTCACATACCAGTGGACACTTGCAAGATGAACTGGTCATAAAGAAATAGGTATTATCTGTACAGACAGGAGGACTACATGACCTCTCACATAAAACTATTTCAAACATATGACAGGCAATTTCAACAGTTTAGTTTCATAACTCCATTCCACCCATATTTATCGACCAGTTCTAGTTCACAAAACACCTGCTTAGATGGTGACAGTCTAGTTGCATTAGACTACATTTACAGAAAAGATGGTATTAAAAACAATAAGAAATGTATCCAGTGGCAGGGGCAACATCTATTCATCTGCATTTAGTTACCATCTGTGGTCTTTTTTTCTCAAAATTTATATGTTTATACTTCTGGCTTCCACAATATCTCCCAGCAGTTCCACAATTTATGCATATGCTACATGGAAAAGTACCTCCTTTTCACTCTACCTGACCCAATTTTCACCTAAAAAAACCTAAGACAGTAGCTGAGGACAGATGCAGTTTCTCCTCCTCTACATGAGGTCATGGGTGGAGAGGCAGACACCAGCAGATAAGGGCTTCAGCAGAGGGAGAACATCAGCCTTTCCCCTGGCACACCCAATTTCCTCTCCTCCAGTAGTGCTGCTGTTTCCAGAACAGTTCACCACTTCTTATCTACTGCCCAAAATCTGTAGAGTTGGTTGCCACACTCATTCCTGAGAACACAAACAGCGCTAAGCATGCTGCAGAGTAACATGAGATGATTTTAACAGGAAGGGATAGAGTTTCCCTCCTTCCCTAAAGCCACACCTGGGAACAAAAGCAACTTCCCAGGCTACAGTTTCTCATGATTCTCAGACCTTAGTATGCTGTTCAAGCTCATCCTTCTACAATTTAACGCAACTGTTTTTCAACTTGACAAGATATAAATGCATGAATGCATGTTATTTTATTGCACACCAGAAGTACAAATTAAGAAACTGTTTCTTCAGTGCAAAGAGTAAGTGTGTTTATTATTTGGTCTACATACATAACACAGGAGGACAATTACAAGCATCTGTCAACCTCCAAACTTCTACTGAACAGACATAAACCTTTTTCATGTTTTTAACTTTAAACAAAGAAACCTGATAGGGGGAGTTTGACTTTTTTTTTTTAAAGTTGAAAAATACTCTTTACAGATGTTTGAGATATCTGTTGTTGACTGCATGCTTGTGTAGAAGAAAGAAGACAGCCCTGACAACAAAAGTTAAACCTCAGAAAAATCTAACACTGTTCAATTAAACCAAACAAAAATTATGACTCTTTGAAGAATAACTACACAAAAATTAAAAGAATAATCTAGGCAGAAATCCCACAGCTAAGCCATTCAGCTCGAAGAAACTGTAACACATGAAAACCTCTTCAATATTTTGACATACTTTGATATATTTCAGTTATGTTTTGACTTTAAGGATTAAGAGGGGTTTATTTAAATAAACTTTCAGATTACATCAAAATGGGAAGAGAGATTATGGAGGTGCTAACTCCAAGGTATTATAGTACTAAATTATATCAGCTTTTAAAATAATACTGCCTTAGCAGTAAATTATTTCTGCTGATCTTTTATGTACAACTTAGAAAAAAAGGTGAAGTAGTTGATCTTTTGGCAAGCAGCAATAAGGACATTAAAATCAATTTACATTACTGCATGAAATAGAAAAGCATTGTGGTGCTGTGACTTAATTCTCAAGATGCCTCTACTTTGCAGCAGCAACATCCACACACTGCCACTGTTAATATCCCAGAGCTCCCAGAACATAACAATTAAATCATGACTTATGAAACTATATGCCCTACATTTTCTTCGGAACACTCTGGAAGTTTCTTCATCCATTTATCAGACAGAAGTGTAGCAATTACAATCGTTTCAAAAACATACCCAACTTCAGACTCATTTCATCAGTCATTTTACAAGTTTCAACATGTAGAAATACATCATAAGAATGTATGATTTCAGTATACACTTCCAAAAAGAATCAACTACTGCTAGAAAATCCTTTTCTAACACACCTTTAAGAGAAGAATTGTTTGAATGAAAATGTTCAACACAACTGTGTGTTTTTCATTTCACTCAAATCTCTCACAAACTAAAGTCAAGCCTATTATACTACCACTTTCCTTCAGAACTGTTTTCCTATTGCATTGTTTCTTTTACAATGGAGAAATTAACATTTCAAAATCAAATATCTGTGATTTTTAGTTGTGCTCTAGACTTCAAAACATGCCTAGGATTATTGTCTCAATGCATTTCAGGCTATGCAAGAATCCTGTACCAAAGCTAACCCTGTTTAAGTACCTTTCTAAACAAAGATCAGTAGTGCTATTAAGTCATACCTAATGGTTTTACAATGTGTAATCAAAACAAGTCTCTCTTGTGACTAAGCTGTCATAAGAACAAAGTAATTTCACTCAGTTTTCTGAAATGGACCAACATGAAGTAGAGCAGCATTCCCTGACTTCAAGGATTTCTACAGTATCTCATATCCGTGCTCATATAAGCCTAAAAGGACAATCACTTCTCAATCCTCCCAGTCTTCAGTCAAATCCAGCTGATAGCACTGAAAACATTATAGAAAGTTCTCTTTTATCTATTCAATTGCACTGTCTCATAACTTATCATGAAAAACAGTTTGGGATTTTCAGATAACAAAAAATAATTTTCTAAGGAAAGTCATGTGAAAGCACACACACTCATGGAAAAAAAAGGAGATTCAGAGAAAACTTTATACACTTCCTGAAGAACGAACATTCACTTATTTTATAAAATCATTACGAAACCTTTTTCTAACTTCCAAACTTCATGGAATCCTATGCTCACTTGTTCTTAACTAAGGGTATAGTTCAGTTTTACCTTGAAATGCACTGTGATGCTCCAAGGAAGGGCTGTATTTGATGCAAGGAGATCAAACAGCAAACCAATTGGGTAATGCCTAAAAATGATGAGATATTAATTTAATATAGAAGCTGTGCATTTAATTCTACAAATAACAGCCAACATATCTGCATTTACACACACACAAAAAAAAATTAGCTGTTTGAATCCTGCACTTAGCATTCTTTATTGCTTATTCAGAAAAATTATACAGGCAAGTATAAATGACTGACAGTTTCTGACAGAATCAAGTCTGGAATTTACATGTTCAATATCTAAACCACTGGTCTCCAAGATGTGCCCACAAACCACTGCCACTTTTGCAACAGCATTACATGGCCTACAGATGCTCTGTGGAAGCCTTTAAGAAAGATCTTTAAGTTAAAAAGTGTAACAATGTTAGGAAAAGCCTACATGCTTTCAGGTATTTCAGTGTCCTGGATTTATACCGTATTGACCCTTAACATCCCTTCCCTCTCCCACATGCCTGATGTCATTTTAGAGAGTAAGTAGCAAAGTGAAAAAGTGATATATCTGTAAAAGGGCTGAAAGGGGATAGATCAATGTGAACTCTATCTTTACTATTAAATTAAAAAGAATGAAAGGGGAGGAAAAAAGATTAACTGGAATTTTGTACTTCAGTGGTACTCTGGATTAAAACAGTTACAGAAGGAAGCTTGTTTCTTTCAGGTATTTACTTCTATTTTCTAGCTTTCTCTCCTTTAAATTAATTAGAAGATCCAGACCCCAGAAGTATAAGGAAACTTATACAAAAACAGAACTTCTACAAGCACTGGTAAAAAAGCTTTCTTCAGTTTTCTCACATGCAGACAAGGCAAGATTTTTGATAAAACATTTTTTTTTGCATTCAGCATATCAAGCTCCATTATCTTTCACAAATCATAACCAAAAAAGCCTTACTAGCTTTTCATCCTACAAAAAGATAAACAGACACTTAACTGTAAACCCAGTAGCTTCACTGAATTAAAGGAGACTAATCACAGGTCACAGAACCAAGCACATACATAAGTTCTGAAAGTCCAGAGAGCAATACCCTAGAGCATTGCTCTAAAAGCACCTGCGCCAAGCCAGTTTCTAGAGCTGTTCAACTCACACAACAGTCCTTTAGCACCCTCTACGGGTGAGCCACTCCAAAGCTAAGACAAATTCACTACCACAGCAAAGTCTAAACCAAAATACCACTAAAAATCCTGAACTTACCTGAGCATAAAGAATAAAGAGAATGCATATCCAGATTTATCCGGATTCACTGCTAATGCTCAAGGTTTTACCACGAAGACATTTTACTACTAACTGCTGATCATGTTCCTTAATAGGGATTCAGCAAGAGTTCCATGAACAAGTGGCCAGGTGAGTTAGCTAACAAGAATCAGATTTCTTTTGATAATTAGATCAACACAAACTTTCACAAACATGAACAATGACTTCCAGTTACTTTCAATCTATACAATAAAACAGGTAACTACAAAACCAAAACAAACTACAAAACAAACGAACAAAAAAATCCAAACACCACACCCCCAGAAAAAACCCTGCAAGAGGTCTTGGCCTACCTCTATTTTCTACCCAGCTTAGATTACCTAACGAAGTTCATGTAATTGAGATTTTTTCAGTAAAATCCCTGTGCTTTGTACAGTTGGTAGATGCCTGATCAAGTGAAGCTTTGACCTTTTGTCTTCCACAGATTCACAAATAGGAAGGGCCAGGCATCCCCCCCAGTTGGTACTAGAGACACCTATGCAACCAGGGCTAGAACATAATCCATAGAAAGGGGACAAAAACTCCACTGAAGGCCACATGTAAGTGCTCAAATAGGATGGAAAAAAGCTAAAGGGTGTCATCCCCTAGCATCTGCTGAAGAAACCACTCCAGCTCATCAGAGTGGCATTTGACTCAGGCATGGCTCCTAAGAAAGGATGCAGCTCTCCACGTCTCAAGCTGCCAGGAGAGCTTGGGACCTCTCGTGAGGGCTGAGGCAAGCAGAGAAAATGTCCTTGCCTAGAAGAGGTGCCTTTTTGTGGAGGAGCTATGTCACCACATCACATAGCTGCAGGAAAAATAAAGAGAGATTGATGGCTTCTTCACTGAGACCTTGCAGAGATGATAACTTGGAGAGGCAGACAAGATGGGGAAGATCAGAGTCTTGTGACCTCTGCTACTGAGGACTGCATTCGAGCTGCAGTGCCAGCTGCAGGTTGAGCGCTGGGTGGGGGGAGCCAGAGGCAAAAGGTTGAGAAATGGCACCGACCCTTTGCATATGAAAGGGTACCACGGGACCAGATACAGCAGGAGCTGATGACCCAGTGGCAAAACCCCGGACCATGAAGGTGTAGAAGTCCAGGGTTTCCTTTGTTTGGGGTCCCTCCTCAGAGGCCCCCAGCTCCAGTTGTTATTCTGTTGTTGTACCATGATTAAACTATTTTCAGATTCAAACATCTGGGACTGCTATGGGAAACTGAGGGTAAGGAAACCTTGTCTGACTCTGTGGGTGTGGGGTGCATAGGCATTCAAGCAGGACACCCCAACAGGTCCCTGGAGCCACCAGCTGCAAAGGGACCTTGGTCCCAGCTCACATGGTGTATGTGACTGCCAGACCATTCTAGATGATCAGACAGAAAAGTTTCCTTAACCTCAAGCAAGAGAGTGTAGGCTCCTTGTCCACCTCCTCTGTGCCACAATCACAGACAAGTGGCTGGAAGTTCTGAGGAAGCATCAGAGCTGTCTGAACAGCATATCCACAGCAAGAGGAAGCAGTCAGAGCACTGAGACTCTGCCCTCCACGGGAGAGACCTCCCCTATCTGTCATCCTCACCTGCTAATCTGTGGAGGTGCAGAGGTTTGCCGCTTGTTAAGAAGTTGCAGACTAGCAAAATTTGTCCCGTGCTTGGATTATTAGTCCTTGCTGTTCACCTATATGGGCACAAATCTTAAGTGCTGCAAGGGAACCCCGTGAGCGAATCAAGCAACTAAACAGCTCTAGGGGCAAGGTGGCATCTCCACAATTTTGCCATTAAAGGAGACAGGCTCAAAGATGTGACTGCAGGTCAGCAACTGATAGTGCAGCTGGTGCAACAACAAGGACTTGGCTTTTGTCTACACGGGACACTCTTTAGGGATAAAGGACTGCTGGGGAGAGATGGAATCCACCTAAGTGGGACAAAAGTATCTTTGTCTTCAGGTTGGCCAGCCTGGTGAGGAGAGCTTTAGACGATAAACAACAGGGATGTGAATAACAACCCACAGCTAAATAGAAATTAATGGACATGGGTGGAAAGCAAGTGGGGAAAGGTGACAGCTACAAGGGGGATGTCAGTGATAAAAGAAGGTAGAAAAGAGCCTACCACGTGTATCTATGTAAGTGTACACAGCTTGGGAAGTAGGAGAAGCAGGAGAAACTAGAGTTCCACATGCAGTGACATAATTGTCAATGCTGAGGTATGGTGAGACAGCTTGCACAACTGGAATACTGTTATGGAAGGACAGATGTAAACTGCTTAGTAAAGACAGGCAGGGCAGATGAGGACAGAGGGTTATCTTCCATGTGAGGGAGCAGCTTGGATGTATGAAACTTAATGGGACAGACAGGTTGGTTGAGTTCTTGTGGTTCAGGATCAGAGGAGGGACTAGTAAGAGCAACAGATCATGCAATCCAGGCAAAGAAATAGAAAAAAAGTCTTCTTAAAAGAACTCAAAAAGTTTCTGCGACACAGACCCTGGCTCCTGTTTATCTCTAACATCTACTGGAAAAGCAATACAGTGGGACACAAGTAGTCAAGATTTCTTGTTACAGACATTGGATGGACCAGAGATGACCCCCAGCTGAATCTGTTACCTATTAACAAGACAAAAGAGTTCTGGATGTGATAATCAGTGGCAGCTTTAGCTCTAGTGACGACTAAACGGCAGAGTTAAAAATCCTGGAGAAATGACAATAACCAGATTGCAGGCTTTTGACTTAATTTTGTCATTTCCTCCTGGTGCCCAGCACAGTTCAGGCTTCTTTGGACAAAGATTTCAGTCCTTTACCTGCAGCCAGAGCACTGAACCTATGCTGTATTTACATAAATGCAGGTGTCAAAGGAACCTTCCTCCTCTTGCCAGAAGTCATCAGCTTCCTGCTCCATAACTTAGGACACTGTTTTCTAATCCAATAATCATAGACTTTGCTTGCATCTCCTTCAGTGTAGATTTAGGCTTCTCTAGCTGCAGGTCTCTTTTGTAGTCACAAATGCTGCACAGTCTGATAACCTCTTCCTGCTGCTCCTTACCTTGGTGACACAGACCCTTCCCCCGAAATACACACACCTGCAGGCAAAGACGCCATCTTCCCCTGTCCCAACAATCTCAGTGGTAGCCGCCAGACCCCTGGAACTCCAGACCTCGAGAGCTTCATCCTCCTTCAGGAGTCTGGCCCACTTGCTACAGACCATAAAGCTGAAACTATGTTTCAGATTTCCTCAAAAATCTCACTAGAAAACAGAAGAGCTGCAGCTGAACAGAGATACACTGCATCCCAGCCAGGTATGAAACTGCGCAGATTGTAAGCAATATGACTTCACAGTGCAAAGTAAATAATTAGAATAAGCAATATGCAGAAGGCATAGCTAAAAAGATTAAATGTTAATGCTCACTATTCTTTCTCTACAAACTACTAGCTTAATCTTTTTCTCAGTTCTGGTATTTGGATCTCCCCTGGAAGAAGCTTCAGCTACATATGGAATTACCATTCTCCTAAAATAATGGTTTGCAGACAGCATTTTCCTTAGAAATCCAATTCCATTGAAATCAGCACTGTTCCTGGCAGAATATGCTGAGCTTTTCTCAAAGATCAGAGCCTTAATTAGCTGATCATAATTACACTATTCATTTTAATGTCAATGTTCAATGAGTTTATTAACTCTTCATTTGATTTTAGAATTATAATTTATATTTTTACTCTATACCTATATTCTACAATTATTTTATTTTTATTCTAGTTTAATCATGGTATTTGAAAACATAGAGAAAATACCGTTCCATTTTTGTTGAAATAAAAAACCTCTCTTTCCCTTCTTGTTCCAATGTCAGTGAAAACTTACACTTTCTTCCCATTATCTACCTGAGACTATGAACAAAGTGGGATAAGCTTGGTACCTTGCTGTTTATTTAGACAGCATCCACGACTCAAGGTCACTATGGCACACAAGAAATTCTTGTTAAATTCCCAATAATTTAAATAGACTTCTAAAGCTGATTTTGCTAGCCAGCTATGAAAAAGTTAAAAAAGGTAGTTTTAATAGTCTATTTACGCATTTTCAAGGCTTACACTAAGGTTGATCTCAAAGAAACAAAAGACTAGAAGAGATCTACTACATCACCAAGTCTACAGGGACTCCACAATGCGATGCCTGCTAATCATAAGACAATCTAGGTTCAAGAAGATAAAAAAAGGTCACTGGTAGTTTTCTTTCCTATTATGATACAGGAAATAAAAAGCTATAAAAATCTCTTCAACATTCAAAATATTAAATACCTTCTGGAGAGCTGATGTTATCTATACAGAGTTAGCAAACACTGCAGCTCTCAAAATATTTTCTTTAAAGCTCTTAATGACAGAAGAAACAACATCTGGTGAACAATATTTATGCAAATTAATTAAATGAAACAATGTCAGTCTGATTCCCTAACCTCTCACAAAAAACCCCAAAAACCAAAACTCTAAAAGAAGATAGTTTTAATAGATTATATGACAGAACAAAAATAGAATCAACAGCAATTAGTTCAGTAAAGTTGAACTAATTGAATTCAACAAAAGCTTGCAGATCAGTATTAGATTGTTTTACAATGCAAGGACATAACACACCAGGGAAAAGTGTTACATGTTTTATTCTCTAAGCATTTAACTTATTTACGTTCAGATTCTAGAAATACTACTTCCTATCTGTGTTATTAGGCATCTTTTAAGAAGGTAGAATAAGCTAAAGCAAGATTTATTTGGTGATTCTCCTGCAAGAAACTGCAAAGCCAAAACTGCAGGCATTTTGTATTATAGTAACAACTAGAACAGTAAGCGTAGCACCACCTCTGTCTTGAACGTATGTATTTATTATTCTGGTTGTATTTTTCCTATATGTATAACATTAAACCTCCTTTTGTCTTTCCCAAAGAATGCGCTTTTCTTACTCTCCTCCTATTTTGCCATCTTCGAAACCCAAGGGAGTGATTACTTCAGGAAAAGTACTGACACTGTGGTGAACCTGGAAACTCTTTACATGACAAACTCCTTAAAGGTTCGAAGTTAAATAAACTCACCATTTCAGTGGTGTACCTTCGTACTCAAACCATATTTCACTAACTTCCTCTTGTCTCATAACTTTCTGAAAGTGTTTCTTCACTTTGTCTGTTACCAGTGTCAAGTAGCTTATCCTTGGCAAAAGTAACTGAAAAAAAAAATTACAGAAGCTTTAAGTATATATAAAATTTACTATATTAATAAAAATCTGTAACAAGTATGCATTTTCATATAAAAAAATTCAGCCAGCATTCTCTTTTTCCCTTTTTTAAGGTAAGATGTCTTTTAGACAGTTTACTTATTAATGGTCAATGAAAGGCTATAAAATGATGTACTAAGAAGATGCAGAATATCAGTATACGATACACTAACACAAAAAATAGTAAAACAAATTAATAGTAAAAAGTAGTATAAAATTAAGTTCTTGATTCTTTCAATGGGGTAGGATGGAGAACAATGGAAATCAATTTCTGCTTTTCTGTAATTAAGCAGGCTAAATAATGAAATTTTAAACCTTTTTCACATGAACACATAAGAGATATTGACTTCTTATTGAATAGAATGAGCAACTGTGTATGAACTATTATATCAAAATGGAAATTCCTACACAAGAAAGAAGAAAAAGAATGAAAACTAGCTGCTTAAGGGTTTGATTGTCAAGTGTTTTATACTTCCAATAGCTGGGAATTTCCATTTCCTTTGCACTGGGTTTGACAATTCAACATAGTAGTCAAGGCTACTATGATTCTTCCCCTATCTAATCCTTGCCCAGCAACTAAAATCAGAAAGAAAACTGTAAATATTTTATCAGTTGAAAGAAGACACCTTCTTACAGCTTTCTCATATGCTGTCTTTTTTCTCAAGTGTACCATTATATACTATCCAAATCAGAATACTCTGCTATTTTTATTTGCAACCTCCTCCCCCAACTTTTTTAAAAAAAATCTCATGCCTAGTAAGAGTGGTTAAGCAGATTGCATCAATGAGTGCACTGACTGATGACTGTGTGGCATATTTACTTAAGATAAATCAGTCCATAAGCATTAACAAACAATATATTTCAGTGTCCCAATGAGAAAAGATAAATTAGCTTTAGAACAGACATTTAAAACTAATAGTATTTATCCTGTGAAGTTTTTAATAAAAATAGATGTCCATAAGGAATACATAAATTATACTTTGCATATTTAGAGAAACATTTGTTTTCCAGTGTTTCTCATAACTCGTGTTGCTTCCTAAAGTATTTTCTTTACTGTATGTGAATAATACCAGGCCTTAAATGAACATCTATGATACACATCCCAAATGATATAAGGATATATTTTCCCTGACAGAAAATTTGACCTCTGCTGCAACATTCTTCCAGAATTTCTCCAACAATTAGACCACACTTTAATATATAAATTAGATAATATTTTGACCATGATACTATAATTTATAAATATCAGATTCATAAAGAAGTATGAAATATAAACCAAGTCCTTATAAGAAAATAATTAATTTGTCTTTTAGATAATGCTACATTGGGTTATACCTGTGGCACAGCTAAATTTTATGACTATATAAAACTACATACGATCAGAGGTCTCACCACTATCACAGTTACCATGTCAGTTAACACTCAATATTCTATGTACCATATGGTTTTCTTTTTCCAGCTGTTGCTTTTATTACCATCATTATATTGTTTCTATCTTGTTTCATAGGAGTCTAATTCAGGAAGCTAACCAAAACAAAGCCTTCATTTTTAAAAGGTAAATAAACTCAGTAAATTCAACGAAATCATGTACACACAAGTGAGAATTGTTTGGTACTACAATGACTTGAACAATACAATCTTACGCTTTATTAACCTATTTCCACATATCCATTGACTGTTCTTGAGACAGGCCATTCCAATCAAACCTACACATTTTTGGTAATAACTTTGTATTAATTCTGTGTAATATTTACAGTTAAATTAATGCTGGTGTATTCTGATGAGACTTATTTGGACTGTTACAAAAGCCAATTCTCAGCATGCTGCATGTGGCACAGCAATGCTGGAATTGATAAATATATTAAAGCATTATTTACTGCAACAGTGTTTGACATAATGCTTTAAACTGCGTAACAGTCTTCCTCTTCCATGGGAGAAATGAAAGGACCCAATTCTACCACTTTTCTAGCTTTAATTATCTTCGAGATTTACAAGTATACTACATCTATTAAGTGAGACCTTTAAAATCATGGTTTAAAACCACGTTCTTTTTGTTGTCTTTTAATATCCCTTCTCCACCAGTTGAAAGATAAAAAAATAAGATTAGAAATTCTCTTCATTAAATTAACAAAACAGAAGTACATCTCCAAGTACATTACGAGGCAGAATAAATTCTGGTAGGCTAGTACACGCCATCCCTAAAATTACACAAACAGCAACACCTTCTTTTTGCATATTGTGTATTGCTACAGTACTTAGTCACAATAACCAGGAATGTTTTCTTATTAGCCAGGAGGTTAAATGAAATACAAGGAGCCTAGGTAAATGCTTGCAATATATCCTAGCGTAAAAAGCGTACCTCTGCAGGTCTCTACACAGGATTTGTTGTAGAGCAAAACACTATTTTACAAGCAAAACACTGTAAACCAGAAAAATTACAGATTCAACAAGAACTGGACTGGTCTGATCACCAGGGTGTCCAGGAAGATGAAAAAAATCATCCTAACCTGGAATGGCTTCATGTTACTCACTCTTACAGGAAGTTAAAACAGTGGACCTGGTAAAGACTAGTCCCTTGTGCAGAATATCATTCTAGGACTGTCTTCTGCTGTAATTTTGTTCTTTATACACCTGACAAGTCTCAGCCAATGAGCGCTCTGCTTTCTGTATATGTTTTCTTTCTAACTGTTGTTTGCACCAAGAGGCAAACTGTATTTTTTAAAATAAAATTCATAACAATTTTAGGACAAGGGAAAAATCATATAGATCAGCAACAAAAAGTAGTTCAACCTAACTATTCCTAAATATGCTTCCACTCAAAACAAGCATCTGTAGGAAACACTCCAAAGAAAACTGATGTATCCATTTCCAGTGTAACACTACAGAAACCTACTTGATTTGACTATAGCAAGAAACGGGACAGTGTTTTACCAGAGCTGTCTAGTCTTTATGTCACCACCCTTTCCAAAAGACAGACAAGTTAATTTTAAATTACTTCTCCTACCCCCATGCAGTGCCTTAACGTGATACATACATACATCGCTCCTGTGCTTTGCTAATTCATCTGACAGACAAGGGTCTTCTGTAACAGCACTTACAACAAACCAAAATCATCATGCATATTCTGTGTTGTTTTTCTAACCCCTCACCCCCCAAGTCTTGACACAGACTTCACCTTCATAAAGCAAGTTCCTCTGAGCAGAATCCTTTATCCCCACCTAAGATAATGATGCCTATATTTCCTTCCCATGTAATCTTTCCATTTATGAAAGGCAGTCTGGAATAAAAAGATTATATTAAAAGTTCTGAGATAAGAGAAGAGACAGGAAGAGCTGATATCAAGGACTGGAAATGTTAACTACATATACTTCTTCTACTTTAGCCATAATTTTAGCGGTTTTGATGTTCTTTTACTTCAATTTAGCTCAAGTTTGATCCCATGTGCTAAATGTCCATTGGCAGATGAAGCACATCTACTGCTTCAGCTTCACGTGAAAATGATTCAGCTTGTGGGCTCTAAGACTGCTGTGCAATGCCAGCCTGGGCACAGTAAGTGAAAAGGATGAAAACTTGCTTCAAAATGCACTCCAGATCCGAACAAAAACACAAACGCAGACACACTCTGAAACCACAAAAACTGAACTATGATTTAAAACCTTGACTGTTATTCTGCCTTTTACTATTATAAATCCTTGGTCCCTTCAAGAAGCAAAGCTATATTTATCAGCTCCAGCACCACATGAAAAATGAAGAAGCTAAAATTTTAGAACTGTCTTGTGTGAATAATCATATTTTACAGAAAAAAGGAACTAAGCACTGAGAATTTTTGTGAAGTTTAAGCACAATAAATAAAAGAAACCTCACCAGCTTAAAACTATCTCCTTGGCTTAGAAAGACTGTCACACCACGAAGATAACATGGTTTCAGGGTTTCCATGCTGGTATTAAACAGGTTGAGATTGCACATCCCTATATTTAAACTCATACCTTTAAAGTAGCTCTTTTACAATGTAGGCGTATATATTTTAACTCACACACATATAATTTAAAGTGTGAAACTTCTAGGCAGGTCAGAAGTAAAGCAGCTAGCTATGATGCTCATCTTCCACCAGTGGTAAAACTAAAGTACAGCAAGATGAGCACTGTCATCACTGAACAAAAAGCATTAATGGTTTATTAGGTTTCAAAACCCCGCTGAATGTAAATCAGAAACTGATGACACACAGATGCTGTTGAACACAGAAAAAAAAAGTTCTATCCAGTGTAGAATGGAATACAACAAGGCTTTAGAATTTCAGAACCACATAAAAACTAGTAATTCAAGATTTTCTTCCCATATACTTGTTACATTTTAAATTTAAGTTTCACTGAATCAGCTAACATTCTCTATGAATCAAATGCCTATTAGATGCCGAAAGAATGAAAACTGATGAGTACACTATAAATAAATACCACGTGACTACATAAGGCACTTCCAGCTTACAACTCAAATGCATCCATTATCCTCATTTTCATCGTCAGCTAGCAATCCAGTTCAGGCACTGTTCTGTTAAATCATTACACTTGCTTTTCTTACTGCTCAGTTAGATCTCTCATGGCTGCTGGCATTTAAAGAAAACAAGCAGAAGTCATCCATGAGCAGAAACACTGGAGCCAGTGGTCATTATGAGCTTGGTTACACAGGTGACCAATCTTAGTGTTTAAGATTTGATAAAGCTCTGACTGAGTATTTTCATATTAAGACAATATAAGAGTTCTCTCCCTTTTGGTCATTATCCAAGAACATCCAAACTCATGTAGAGCCTCCTCCTTTTACCTAATCACTTGTTGACTTATCCATAGTCTTTTTAAAAAAAATCTTAATTATCTGTGGTAAGTTTCCCTCACTAGTGAAACAAGATCGAAGTTTTCAATCTGCTGTGAAGAAAGACTAATCACACAGCAATGTTTTATGTTTACTTTCAGAAGGTACCATGAAAAAGAAGAAAAACGTTGGGTTTTTTTCATGACATGGAGTAGCACGCATGATGAGAATGAAGGAAACAAGCATAACCATGGCATTGGACTACTTGTGACCACCTCTGTCATACTCACATAGTAAGGTTCAGCTTCCCTCTCAGTTATCTCATCCTGATACAGAGTGAAACAGGTCGGAATTCGCCCAAACCATACATCTCGAAGTACATCTTTGTCATCTGTCATTCTTCCAATGGGCAGTGAAGCACATGTAGATCAGTTTGTTTCTTCAGCTAAAACTGTAATCCCTTCCCCCCCGAAAAAAACAAGTCAGCACGACTGTGAATAAAGCAAGTCTTGTTAAAGGTTCTCCCATAACTACGCTCCTGCAGGCGCGATCAGCGCTGTCACCGGGGCGCTAAATGCATCACTTGATACGAAGACCGGGATGAATTAAGTTCGCCCAACTACAAGCACGCGATGGGTACGGAGCAAACGAGCCTTTCCTAAGGCTGCACCGCGCCGCGGCCGCAGAGCCAAGGGGGCCTCTCCCGCCCCCGCCCCGCAGTGACCCCGCAGCTCCCGGCCCCGCGGGCAGAGCCGTGTCCGCACAGCGCGCCGGGGGCACCGAGTGGAGCGGGGGGCGGGCACCGGCCCGGGGGTCACCGAGCCCGCGGGACGGGCCCCAGCGCCGCCTCGGGCCCCGGCGGCGCCCCGACAGCCGATCGAGGGGGGCGGCCCGGCCCGGCCCGGCCCCGCGGGGTCTGCCTGCCTGTCTGCCTGCCTGTCTGTCTGCCTGTCTGTCTGCCTGTCTGCCTGTCTGTCTGCCTCCCTGACTGCCTGCCTCTCCCCCTCCCTGCCGGCGGCCGCCCGAGGTGAATCAGCGGCGCTCCCGCCGCACGGGGCCGGACCGGCCGTGCTGTCGCCGGGCAGCGGAAGGGCCGGGGCAGGGCAGGGCGTGGCGCCCCCCGGGCCAGAGGGAGGGAGGAGGGGGCGGGCGGGCCCGTGTGTCGGGGCCGTGTCGCGGGCCGGGCCGTTACCTCTGTCGCGACCGGCGACACCCGCCGCCCGCGCGCGGGGCAGGAACTGAGCCGCGGCCACGCCCCCCACCGCGACCACGCCCGCCAGCGCACGCGCCGCCCGTCGCCAGACTTCCGCCAGGGCCCAGGCCCCGCCCCCGCCGACGCCGGAAGGCGGAAGGCGGAAGCGGCGGGGCGGGCAATGGCGGCAATGGCGGCCCCGGCGGGGAGGGAGGGCGGGCGGCCGGCCCCGAGTCCGGCCCGGGCCGCGCCCAGCGCTCTGCGGGGGCAGCGCCGGGGACGGGGCATCGCCACCTGCGGCTGTGCCCGTCCCGCTCGCTCAGCCGATGGGCCGCACCTCTGCGAGCTCTGAGCGCTCTCTCTGTTCCCGCTTACCCGACCGATCTCTGCTGTCTCCCCAGCGCGGTGGTCACGGCACCGAGCCCGCCAGAGTTCAGGAACCATGTGAAGGCACACGGTGTGATCCCTGGGGTGTCCGGTGCACTCCAGGGTCCTTGTGGGTCCCTTCCAACATGGAATGTTTTGTTACTCCTTGTGTAGTAGACCTCACCCACCGCGGTAGATGGAGTGAGCCCGAGGGAGCGCCACGAAGATGGTAAGAGGATTGGAGCGCCTCTCCTACGAGGACAGGCTGGGAAAGCCGGGGCTGCGCAGCCTGGAGAAGAGAAGGTTGTGTGGAGACCTCAGAGCAGCCTGCCACTGTCTGAAAGGGGCCCTGCAGGGAAGCTGGAGAGCGACTCTTTGTCAGGGGCTGCAGTGATAGGACAAGAGTAGTGGTACAAACTGAAGGAAGTTTAGGTTAGATATTAGGAAGAAGATTCTTCATTGTGAAGGTGGTGAGACACAGGACCAGGTTGCCCAGGGAGGTTGTGGATGCCCCAACAGTGGCAGTGTTCAAAGCCAGGTTGGGTAAAACCTTGAGCAACCTGGTCCAGTGGGACGTGTCGCTGTCCATGGCAGGGGGTTGGGATTAGATGATATTCAAGGTCCTTTCCAACGCTTAACACTGTGATTCTGTGATTTTGTAGCACAATGACAGGAGGATGAGGAGTACCTGCTGCCACCAGCAACATCTCTTCCATACCAAAGCATCGTTCTGGACTGGTTTTTATTGGCCCGGTATAGGTGCAAGTTCACAGTGCATTTTAAAGGATATCTCCCACAATTCTGTCTGTCTGAAAATCCCCATCTCGATGTCCTACAGCTATAGGAGTGCACAGAAAGGAAAACACTTTTCAGATGGCAGGGAACATCATAATTCCAAGGAAAATATGTATCCCACTGTGCCACACACTAGCAGTAGTCGAAGCAGGGCTGTTCGTGACAAACCGTACAACTGCAGCAAACATAGTACAGCGGATGTTTTGGCACGTTTGGAGGAGAGCTGCTACGGTGGGGGTTTACCTGGCGGGGGTGGCACACGCTGCAGTTTAAGTAGTGTCACGTTCTGGCCATGCCGCCTTGTGGCCACCAGATGTCACGCAGTGGCCACTGCTGCTGAAGGAGTCTTAAGGAATTCTTAAGGAAACTGACTGTAGTTACTACTGACTTTTCGTGGAGTTTACACAAAGACGGGCATTTTGTTAAACGTGTGTGTTCCTGATCCAGCAGTATGAGTTGGATAACTATTTTTTCAGCCATCTGAAGGATTAGAAAATTCTGAAAAGCTTATTTCATTTTTTCCCCCCACTGTTAGTACGTTTGTCATGGTGACCTATTTTTTATAAATATTCCAAACATGAGCCCTAATATATATATAAAAATAACGTTTTTTGTTAATGCTCTCTAAGCAAAAAGGTAAGCCATGGCACTTTTGTGATTGGGGACATACACAGTGAAGCTCTCCTTACCTTTTCTCCAAGGGTTTTTGTGACAAATTAATTAAAGAAGCAGGGAAACTGCTATAAACGTGGAATAAACATAATATTTAGTATGATCTACCCAAAGCACATGAAAAGAAGACACAGAGCACATGTGATACTGCAAGGGTTCTGAAGGGACCAGTTCCCTTACACTCTTAAATATAAGAAGCCTATGCTCACTTTGGGTGTGTGTACATATTGGGCATGACAGTGGAAGGGGAGAGGTTCCTCCAGAAGTATTGCCTGTGCGCTCACCAGAGTTTTAACTAGTGTGGATGGTGTGGAAATTACTGTCTTGCAGACCTGGAATGGCAGGAGACATGCAGAGAACTGGTGCCACAATTATAGAGGCATCCAACCAACAAGCACTACATATTGCTACAGGCTTCTCTGTGTGTTTCTGCAAGGAACCCCCTAATGCTGTTACAGGTCCACTAAAACCAGTTGCATGAGGATGTATTGACCAGTGGAGCTGCTGTGGGATGCCACCACCACGGGAAAAAAACCCCAACAAACAAAACAAAACAAAAAACAACAAGATTTTTACAAGTATTTTTCCTGGTTACAAGATTTACAAATTTTCAGAAAGCTTTGCACGTATGGATTTCCCTGCAGGAAATCAGTGAGAACCACAGGTTCTTTGCCTTTCCTCCTATGAGCTCCTCAGAGTTCTTCTATAGAAGGGGGTTTGTTTTGGTAGCATTTGTAGGCTGAAGGGTTTAACTGATCATTGTAGCAGCACTGCTAAAGATAATGGCAGCTCATTTTTTCTCACAGGCAGGAAGGAGACTGCCAGCACTGCTATCATCAATAATGCTGTTAGTGTGTCTGTACAGAGGATGTGACCCCTTCTTGACACGGCCTGTGCTCACCTCCTAGGATCTTAACCTCCACTACTGTGGCTCTTGGAGCATAGCATTGGCCAGCTGGACTGTGCAATCAGCATTCTCTTAATTACTAATGATGACTACCAAACAGATTAAACATTTATTTTTGCATTATTCTCTCATCTATAGCATAAGGACCAGAAGCACCTGACTCAGGCATATGGATTCTACTTCATAGGTTGAAAATTAAACACCATTGAATGCCCAAGTATTTTGCTGAATCTAGATACAGGATGCCAAGTAGAGAACAAAACACAGTTAAGTTATAAAGTGACATAACTTGTGATTTTGAGTATATTGATATTTAAATGTCCTAGCAAACTGTTGATGTAGTTACCAGACACATGCAGCAAGATACATTATAAAAATCCATGTGAGATTATAAGGACAATAGTTCAATAGTTCAGGAGGCTCTGCTACTGAGACAAAGATGGTTGTAGATAAACACACAAGATATAATGTGACTACTGAATGAATAAAGTAAACCTGAAGTGAATGCCAACTTAGCTATTATTATGACTACAAATAATGAATCTGAATCCAAACATTAAAAATAATTGCTAGGGTGTAATGTCAAAATAGGTACAATAAAAAAAGAATTACCTCCTTTGGCATATTGTTTTCCACATTGTGTTATCTAATGCTTTAAGTTGCGACGTCACTTGGCAGAATGGACAAGTTTAAATTGGAAGAGGAAGAGCTCAACATACATATTTCCAATTCCAAAGATCCTTAAGCAGTATTCCCCCATTTTAAACGTCATCATCAGACAACACACAGTGAGTCATTGCCTAATGGCACCTGAATCAAAACACCTGTTATTGAGTGCATATGCAATGTAAAGATGCTTGTAAAGAACAAGATTATAATTAAAGATGCACTAATTCTAACAGAAATAAGAGAAATGGAACAGATGGTTTACATATTTGTGGGCAGTAATGTTTTTGTGTAATGATAGTGCAGATAAAGATTTGTAAACAGAATCAGTGTATAATTTATGTTGGAAGGGACCCTTTGGAGTCCTTTCCTGACCTCTAGGTCAACAACCCTTCTCAAAGCAGGAGTAGCTACAAAGTTTCGAACATGTTGGTAAAGGCAAAACATGCCAACATTTGGTTGCTGAAAAGTTACCTGAAATAAAATATGAAATATTATTTCCCTCTATATTTTGCTGGAACTGGAATAACTGATATTCATTGCTTTGATCACATGGAACAAATTTAATGCTGCTTTCATAGAACTGGTATTTTATGTCACCTATACATACCACAAAGTGAAGATATTTTGTTAGTATATAATGTATATACTTACTTATGTAAGTTACACATATGTATAAGAAAGAACGTGGCTCCTCTTTGGGTAAAACCTTGACAGATACATGAAACTTAACTTGTTCCAGTGTTGCTTTATTAGAAACTGATCAGCAATCACTATTGATGTTTTCCCTTCACTTCTGTAACAGTTTCCAATAGAAAACAAGAGATTTTTTTTTTAAATTTCCTAGCTATTGTCTTTTGAGTATGTAAACAAAACCAGATGGTGAGAGCCATTAATGTATACCTTTTAACATGGAGCCATGAGTAAGAGTCAAATGAAACTCATAAAGCTGCTATTTATATCTAGCTAAATAGTTCATTGTTGTCTACTCCCAGTGAAGAATTAATTTGATTAATTACATGAGAAGCTGATTCATTCATCTGAGAACTTCCTGGAAATATTACAAGATTCAAGTATCGCATCTCATGGCACTTAATGTTTTCCAGATACATTTTTAATTTTTAAGTTTGTGGAAGCAAAAAAATCGCTCTTATCTGGATATAATTCTCCTTTCATGCTCTCTTCACCTACTAATATTTGTCTTCTGTAACAGCAAATATATTTGGAAATATTCTAGCCTGTTTTTAAACTCTTACTTGTATGAATAAGTGAGGTGTGCTGATAACTGCCTTAGTTTTCCCTCACAGTTTGAAATGGGAGGGACCGTGAAGACCATCTAGTTCCAACCTCCATTTCCTATTTTAGTTCCAACTTAAAATTCCTAAGTCATATTTGAGACCATTTAAAAAATCTTTTATTGCTATATGTGACTGGACATTAGGAAATCATAGTTGTAGGTCTGCTGCTTATTATTTACTGTGAACAAAATTCCTTGGTTTTGCTACTTTGTCGTAGAGTCTTTAAGACATCTTGGTCTTAGTGAGGAGGAAGGGGAATATAATTTTTTAAAATTTCACACTGTGTACATATGGAGATTTCTTAAGAATATAGATCATAAGCTTTCTTTTTAATTATACTGATAATGCCAACAGCTCATTGTTCACTTAGCTAGATTTTTACCCCTCTGCAAGTTAATAGTAAGTAATACTTATTCTGTCAGATATTGTCACTTATCGAAGAGGAGTGTCTGGAATTCCAAAGACAGTGGAATGATGATTCTTGATCCTTCTTTTCTTTTTCTGTTGGGAATACTGACAGAAAGGTTAATGACTTTGTCAGCACTATCTCAATATGGGACAGGATTGGCTCCATCTATCTTTGATACACGAATTTAGCCATTTGTGACCAAGGGTCACCACTAACTTAGTGCTGAATCACAGTGCAGCCAGAAAGTAAAACAAAAGTAGAAGGAAGCTAATACAGTAATCCTGTGCTTTTTGGCTATTGGTACAGCCCTTAGGTTGTTTATTTTAAGGCAAGAAGAGATTTCATCATTAATCTGGTAATACCATTTGAATGTCAGCTTCTGAGACATGAGCAGTCCAGTCCTCAGTACAAGAAGACACTAAGCACCTGTGTGTCATCTGGCATTTGGGAACTCCCAGAACTGAAACCAGAAATAACCACTGTTTATCGACAAGTAATCTTTTATACGTTGGTAAGAAGATTTCTTCCTGTACAACTCTATATTAAAATCATTTCAATAAGGATTTAATTCCTTTTCTGTGTTACATTGCAAAAGTCCAAGCATCTGAGTTAGACACAGTCACCCACAGCTACTGGTAAAACCTTGGCTAAAATACGAAACCTGACATACTATGTCAATAAAGTACCAAATATCACAGGGGTTCATGGATAAACACAGTGCCAAGTGTGAGGCAGGGACAACAGGCCAGATTCCCTGCCCGTCCAAGTCACCATGCCTTCAGAAATGTAATTTTCTAGTTTCAGTAAACCTATGTGTCTATTACATCTGATGTAGACCATAGTTTCTTTCTTAAATTTCTGAAAGACATAATAATAATTAGTAATAAAACACAGGATCTCTCTCTTCCAGACAAAGTTGTTTTTTTGGTATGACTGGATGATGTTCAGTACTTTTACCCAGGGAAAGGATTGTCCTCAGTGATTCCAAATTCACTGTGATTATTTTGTAGTACTAAAACGTTGATAACTTCAGTTCTAAATAGATATGTATATTCTCTGATATATCTTTGTTTCTCTATTAATGAAGTGTACTGTGGAGATTTGCATTTACAATGAATTTTTAATGAATTTAAAATCAATACTGGATGAGGGTTTTTCTGGTTTCTTTTCTCTTGGTTGTATTTGTACAACACTTGTTATTATGAGCCAGTTGTTAAATCACTCTGATTTCCCAGAGAAAAAATTAAGCATATAATGCACATAAAATAGGAGGATGGGTGTTGGAGTTGATGGTGAAAAAAAGTAAAAATCCTGAAGTCTATCTTATTCCATAGAAAATATAATTACCCATGGCCTCACCAGTGCTGAGTGGGGGGGAACAATCATTCCCCTTGACTTACTGGCCACACTGTGTCTAACGTAGTCCATTATATGCTTGGCTTTCACTACTTGAATGGGGGCCTGTATTAGCTTCTCTTGAACTCCATGATTCCTCCATCCTCTTATTTGCTGAGATCCCTGTGTGTAACAGCTCAGCCCTCCAACATATCAATCACTCCACCCCATCCAGTTTGTATCACCCAAAAACCCAACAAGTGTGTGTTCCAGTTCATTGTCTAGGCCAATGATAAATAGGTTAAATGGCAGACCTTTGTGATAGGTTGACCGTGGCTGGATGCCAGGTTCCCACCAAAGCCACTCTATCACTGCCCTCCTCAGCTGGACAGGAAAGAGAAAATGTAATGAAAAGCTCATGGGTCAAAATAAGGACAGGGAGAAATCACTCACTAGCTACCATCACAGGCAAAACAGACTCAAGTTCGGGAAAATTAATCTACTGATGATCAAAATCAGATCAGGGTACTAAGAAATAAAAACTAAATCTTAAAACACCTTTCCTTCACCCCTCTCTTCTTCCCAGGCTCAACTTTGCTCCCTATTTTTACTACTTTTTCCCCCTCAGTGGCACACAGGGACAGGGATAGGGGTTTGGATCAATTTATCACACATTGTTGTTGCTGCTCCTTCCTCCCCAGGAGGAGGACTCCTCACACTCTTCCCCTCTCCTGTGTGATGTCCCTGCCACAGGAAACAGTCCGCCATGAACTTCTCCAACATGAGTCGTTTCCACAGGCTGCAGCCCCTTATGAACTGCTCCAGTGTGGGTCCCTTCCATGGGGTGCAGTCCATCAGGAACAGCTTGCTCCAGCCCTGGGTCTTCCATGGGGCCACAGGTCCTGCCAGGAGCCTGCTCCAGCATGGGTTTCCCACAGGGTCACACTCTCCTTTGGGCATCCACCTGCTCTGGTGTGGGGTCTTCCATAGGCTACAGGTTGGGATATGTGTTCCACCAGGGAGGGCTACCACTACACTACGAAAGACTGAGTTGAAAGTCTTGCTTCAGACAAGCTACATCTGTAACTCTCATCCACAGACCTAGCCATTTCATCACAGAAGGCAATCAGGTTGGCCCAGCATGATTTAACCTTGATAAATCTCTGCTGGCTGATTCCACTTATCCTGTCTTTCATGTGTCTGAAATGTGCAGGACTTGTTCCTTCATCTTCCCAGGAGATGACCATGTTGTAGATATCCCTTCTTGGCTTTTTAAAATATTGATGGTAATACTTGTCTTCTACCAGTAACTGGGAAATTCTTCCAAGTTGCCACAGCCTTTCAAAGAGGACAAAGAGGAGCCTCACATAGACATCATCTGTCTCAACTTCAGTGGATGCATCTTGTCTGTTCCTATGTCCAGAAATACTTAAATTCTTCCTAACTTGATCTTCCTGTGTGGAGGGTAGTGTCACAGTTCCTGCAGTTTGCTACTAGGCTCAGAGACCTGACTTTGGCAGTGAAAAATAAGGCAAAGAAGACAGTTAGTACTTCAGTCTTTTCTACATGATTTGTCACTATGTCCTTTCTATCTTGCCTGCATTATTTAGCCTTGAGCTCACGTTTTTCTTCACCTTTCTTTCAAGGCTGCTTATCTGTAGAAGCCCTTCTTGTTACCCTCTATGTTTCTTGGCTGTTTTGACCCCAGCTCTGTGACTTTCCTAATTCAATTCTTGCATGCCTGGGTGATGCTGCTAGATTTCCTGACCCTGTCTCTACTTTTCTGCATATTTCCTTTCTACGTCTGAGCCCAGCTAGAACTTCGCTCTTCGGCCAATCTGGCTTCCTGCCATATCTGTCCATCTTCTTGTGCAATTGTGGGCCACTCTAGTGCTTCAAGGAGATCTTATTTGAAGATCAACTCTTTTTTTTTTTCTTTTTCTTTCTTGGATCCCCAAGGATTCCTGCCTACCCATTCCCTGACCACTCTGAAATCCACTTTCATGAAGTCTAGGTTTTTGCTATTTACCTTCTTGCTTCCTTTAGCTTCTTAAATTCAACGTGTTTCTCCACTTGTTTTTAGGCTTTGATCTTTATATTCTGATGAACATTCTTAGAAGCCTTTCTCAATATAATTAGCAAGACCATTGGGAAAGATACTCTTGCCTTTCTTTCTCACATTGGTGTTATTACTTCCAACCAGTCCTTGCACCCAGAAGTTGATCCATGGGCTTAGAAGCCAAAGGCTCTGTCTGTGACACCAGCTACACTGGCTTTGATCTGCATAATAGATTCTCTCCTATTGATCCTATTTCCTTAATTGGTAGGGTCAAAAAGGAACACCACTTTTTGCCACAGCTTAGAGCAAAGCAGTCATCTTTGATCTGCTCAAGGTCTCTTTTGCCAGTAATATTTGTGGCCAGATGGGTAAGAAGTCCACATTAACAGGGAAAAAGTAGTCATAGATAGCAATAACCCAAAGGTCCCATTGGTCCTTCTCTGATGCCCCACACCAGGGCTCAGGACAAGCAATCAGCTTCCTGACAGCAGTTTTGACCTGCAGGTGGGTGCTCTGCTCCCTAGAGTGACCCAGTCTTGGCCACTGTTACCCCTTACTTCATCCTTATGGTGTTGGTTCCAGCCAGTTTGGGATTTTCATTGGATATTCCTGGAACTCCCCATGAACTTCTATAATTTCAGTTTTCCCACAAAACTTTCTATCCCACATAAATTTTACTGTCTTGCCACATATTATAGCTCATCAATAAATATTTTAAATAAGAACAATTTTACTAGAGAAGTTTAAGGAAGTCCATTTCCTGTTTTATTTCATATTGATTACTCTTTCTGTTTGCCTTTTTTTTCTCTTCACCTGTAATTATATAGTTTCCTTGATAACTTCTTGGGAAGGGCTTGTTTGTAAAGACTTAATAAATTTCAGCTTACTCATCCTCCTTCATCTACTGTTTTGTGGGACAGCTGGTAGATAACTCCCTAATTATTGTTTATTGATGGTAGAAATTCACTGACCCGCATTCTCGCAGTCACTCTCCATGCTTGTTTTAAATATTACATCCTTATTTCGCTGTGATAGCAACTGATTATCATGGGAAAAGAAAATGCTGACAAACAGCTCTGCCACTTCATGCTTCTACTCCCTGGGACTCCCAAAAACTGTCTTGCTTCATCACCTTTGTTTCAACACCTCCTCTTTGGATAACTTTTCATGGGACAGTTCAAGGTTTAGATTCATCTGAGAAGGGGACGGAGCTGATGGCCGCACAGAGTGGTGCAGGCTGATGGTTTTCACAGGACATATATTGTAGACCCTGCATAATATACAGGAGGAAGGAGTGACTGGTAAACATAACTATGAACAGACAGTTTCAATTTCCTAGTAATGCTCCTGTATTATCTGCAGATATATAGGAACAGTTATGCTTTTAATTACATCTGGTCAGTTTAACATTTAATTGCAGATTCTTTAGCACCTAACTAGGTTACAGAAGGCTGGATAACTCTTGGATTTGTCACAGGATGCTCATATCCTATAGCAGTGTAATCAGTTGTGCTTACATTTCAGTCTTTAGCATGTTGGCTTTAGACTGTAAATGGCTGAAGATAGAGAGAGACCTGTCTTCCTGCATGCTTGTCCATTTCCCAGCTCATCTGCTAGTCAGTATAAATAATAACAAAAAACCAGTAATTACGTATTTAATTTCCAGGGTTATCAATTAAGTAATATACCTAGAATCTCTATAAAATAATTAATTTATCATTTCATGGTAATTTCTGCCTTCCTTCTTAAAAGCTAAAAGAGAAAGATCTTCTCCTAACTTAAGCCATGCTGACTGATTCATCTCCATGAGAATTTGATGAAAGTAGAACAGAATGGCATTGCTGATTTAGTCCAACAAATTAAAAATTATTCTTTAAGGTGACAGGATTCTAAATTAATTTCAACCTAGAAAATAATCAAAAATTTAGATCAGGATGCAAGAGAAGAACATAAACTACAGCTTTGGTTTTGGGCAACCCTAAAAGTGCAGCAGTACTACACACACTAACCAGTGTTAGTGCAAAACTGGAATTCAAAAGAAAAAAAGTCATAAATATTAGCCTAGAAACATGCATTTCATCACAGCTCTACCTACTCAGGAAAACAAGCACATCTTGATATTAAGCATTAAATTAAAAATTTATCAGTATTATATTCCTAATGCCTCATTATTATGTTAATTTCATTGAATTGATTAATTTAATTGAATTGATTTTAAGTGAGTTGACTTATGGTCTTACTAGTATACCTTTAAGTTGTGACTATAGGAGAACAGAGTGCTAGAATTCACATTATTTTTTTTTTTTATTTTAATCAAACTTCTGAGGAGGCTGGAGCCCCTGATGCAGAGTAGCATGATGCTGCCAATCAATGGCCTCCTAATCTGCTATGTCATAAGCAGCATATCCCACTCAGTTTCTATCAGGGTACAGAATCACCAAGATGGGAAAGAAAAAAAATGTTGCCACAACATGAAATGTTCTTTCCTCTGAGCAGCATCCACAACATTTGATTCAGGCTAGTTATATGGCCTGTTTTCTCATATCTATTTTATCTTCCCCTGTTACAGTTTCAGGGAGAAAAAAACCTACTTATTGAAAAACCTCAGACACCAAACAAATGCTATAGTGAATTAATGTTGACATAGCACATATATAGTGTTTTACTGATATTAGTTTTCAGCTTGAGACAAGGCACAGAATCTTAACGTAAACTTTTAATGCAAGCTGACAAGTCCCAAGATTGAAAGCTTTGAAGAAACTATAAGTTGAAAAATGTACAGAGAAAACATTCATCTTTTAGAGAGGGGCAGAAGGACACAATACTTGGATACACAGGGAAAAAATGCAGTGACTTGTAGGTGTTGTTTTGGCTTTGTACTGACACTGCACTTCAATGAAAGGTAGTTATCGTTAAGAGAAAAGTAACATTGGATTGTCATTAACAGAATGAGAAACGCAGTTGGCAGGTAACAGAGAAGGAACCCTTGAAAGAAATGTTTTCTCTGAGACAGATTCTTTGTTTTTTTCTGTGAAATGATTGTAAGAGGACTGAAAACTACTGCCATGGATGTATTAGCAAGAATAAAAGCAAAGTTCCACACTGGGAACTCCTGAACATTTCATAACTGAAATCTATTTGGCTATCTGCCTGGACTTATGGGCTGCACCTAGCTGGCATTAAAATCAAACAGGGCACTCTCACTGCTAGCATCATAATGGGAGTATTATGCAGAGGTAGAAACTGATGCAAAAGTAGTTCACTTGTACAGTAGAAAACCCTACAATGGCTGTGGATAGCACTATAAAATTCTGTGTTAAGACCACATTACACCTTGGCCACATTGTGGGATACTTCTAAGGGGTAAGCACGGAAGTTATACAATCCCGTGAACTACATGCATGACTTATTTTGTTTGCTTCCTTTGAGCTGTAGATTCTAATGCAAAAACTTCTTTGAAGGCTCAAGATGGGTTGTAAGGCTCTTCTTTGAGTAGCTGACAGGAGGTATGTGGATAGCAGGGAGGTCTATATGACACTTTTCATCTATACGAATATATACGCAACTCAAAGGCTCAGATAAATCATTGGCATTTGACAGCAACAATGAGAGTAAGAATCCATGCTAATATTGAATTGATTAATTTAATATGCTAGTTTCCAATTAAAAATTCTACCCACACCTATCTGCTGTGGAATTCTCTGTTTATGGAATAAAAATCGTAGCGTATCAATGGGTTTACAAGAACTATCCATGACTAACTGGATTATAAATTAAGGCAAAGCTGTCAGAAGAATAAGGGGAAATCTTGAGCCTGATAGGGGTCACATGCATTTTTGACTTGGTCTCATCAATAACTAGCACCTAAGGGATGGGTATTGCATTCTTTCAACAGAGCTACCAGCTCACAGATGAACCGAAATAACCAAAGGTTCTAAATTGGACCATGATGGGAACCAGACACCTTGAAATGAGACCAAAAGCATCCAGTGTGCCAATCTAAATTACTACCTGAAGTAATCATGCAGTGTGTACAAGAAGAAATTCAGAGCATGAGGTTGTGTAAATTCATACCCACTCCAAAATGTCCCTCAGAGCCTGAGGTGCCTCCATCCACATCAGCTCCCGCGCCTGTGTGCTCACCTGTGTGCCTCCCCAGGCAACCCAGCCATACAGCTGCCACAGACAAGGGTAGGTCATGGCAACTGACACGCCAATAACGTTGACTAAATGAAAATTGCCCTTTGAGCCTGATTGATGTTTTGCCCCACCTACCATGTGTATAAGGCAATCCCCGAAATTCCTGACTTCCAAATTTACTTTGTTGAAGCCAAAATCTCTGTTTTTTGCTTCCAGATTCCTTAGTCCTATTCTCATTCAATCTCTGCTTGCCATCTTCCCTGTGACATAGACTTGCTTACCTTTATGGAATTTGCCCTGCTATTTATTTTAAGGGTCTCTTCACTTCCCTGGCTTCCTACATACTGCTGTTGTTGCAATTCTGGCTGGCATATTCCTAAACTAATGGAGTTCCTAGCCTTGGATTTCCCTGGTCATAATATTTAGTTGCATTTTCCAGGCTGTGTTTAAGCCCCAGGAGTGATCACCCACATCCTGCCATGTCTGATAACTTACTGGGGACATTAATTTAGGCTTTTTTTTTTTTCAAGGCATGGGGTTGGACTTACTCCTCTTCTCACGTGTAGCCAAGGAACCTCTGGTCTTGCTGAACCAGAAAGAAAACATTAGGGGTGATATGTCTGTAAGATAGAACGTACCATTCCCATCACTATTTCTACCTCATAGCTTGAACTCTTGGAAAAAATGGAAGGCAGCATGGCTTTTTTTACAGAGCCTGCTATTACCGCATGAATTAAACAAGACCCAAATGTGCAACCACAGGGAGTCCCAGTAGAGATTTAGGCCAAGCAATACCTAGTTTTTAGCTCCCTGTCAGACTTAGGCAAGAAGCAGGCATCCAATATTCAGTCCTGTGAAGACTGAGGCAATGCTGAGCATGTGGGGAGGTGAATCCCTAAGTACCTGGGGCACTTTCAAGACAAACAGAGAGGCAACTCTGGAATTTAGGTGCCTGCAGGGCTAGGTGTCAAATGAATGTGGGGTGTCAGGACCATAGTTTGGAACTTACGTGTTTTATGTGGGACACAGGCAGGATTTTGGCCCCTGTGCACTATATTGCTCTTTTAATGCCGACTCCAAAGTGTGGGAAATCCAAAGCACTCTTCATATATTCTGATAGTGAATTATGTGGATCTCAAATGTCTGCATGTATGCACTGTTTCTGGAGGAAATTTCAAACCTCTATTGTATTGAAAAAGAAGACAAAATATTTGGTGACAAAGTAAATGATAATCCTTTCCTATTTTTCTGTAATTTGGTTATGGGCTTTAGATTGGGGGTTTTGTTTGTTTTCACAGATATTGGGCCTTATACTGGAACAGTTTGATATTAGAACAGTGATTATTTCTGTTTTGAAAAAAATAAAAAGGGAGATTCGATTATTAGAATAGATAGTGATATTTCAGCTTGTGTGCTAGTTAATTTCTGTAACAACTTCAAAGATTCTGAGTCTGTATTTGTTGGATTCTTGTTGTAACTCCAAAATCAGCATGTTTCAGGTCTGTGGGGATTTTTTAATTCTCACATACAGTGTACAGTCAAGCTAGATGGATATTGAGTATGATAAAGTCTAAGCTAGATACTCAATCATCTTCTTTTTCACCATGTTGGAATGATACCAAACAGGAGAAGGATAATTTGTTGCATAATACCTTTCTATGGTATGAAGTACTATGAACTGTTGCAAAATTGTGTTGGTTCAGATAAAAGCTAGACTGACTTGTTCTGTTGCATGAGCCTGGTTTAAACTGACATAAACTGACTGCTGGCATAAACATGACCATCATTTAAAGTTTCCTAAATGACTGGCTAATTCTAATGAATGTCTATCTTAACTACTGGCCTTAAAAATGCCTTTCCTGAAAGAAGAGGTCCAAATCCTCTACATAAGCCAGGTACAACTAAAACTACTGGGCCTCCACAAATCTCTTTTCATTGAGATCACACATTATTCTGCCATATTTAACAACCAGATTTTAATTTTGGCCAAACTTTGAATGAATATTAACAACCAAACCCCTGCACTTTTGCGTGTCAGGATATTGTAGTATATGTTAGCACTGAAGCACAAATGCGGGACATCTCAAGGCTGACGTGGAATGCGTATTTCTTATGTGTGTCTCTCCAGATAGATATGTAACTCTGCACATTTTCTAGGTACTCTGTGGTGCTAATGCTGATCCAAACCCTGCCAAGATAATCCAGGAGGATTTGAAAAGATGCATGCCTTGTAATTTTCCCTTTTTCTCGTCTGTCATTTAAACCATATTTTCAGGCCAAATATGTCTCTTTTTGGTGTGGAATGAAGGAGTACAAGTCTGCTGAACATACCCATATCTGCCTGGTCTGCCAAGAACTGAGGGCACCTAGTGAGTAGAGTGAGAGAGAGACATCACAACTGCAGTGGCCCAGACTCCTTTCTTCCCAGTGCTGTTTCAGCAAAGTGGTTCACCAACACCTATTAATTCACCTTTGCTCTGGCACAACAGAATCCTGACTATAACTGGCATGTAAATGGAAATGTAGATGTCACAGACTTAGTGATATATTTATCTGACTTTTTCCATGGTGAATGTCAGAAAGTGCCATGGTTATGTCACTTGTCATTCTCTAGTCAAGAAAATAGAAAGGAATAATTTTAGGCTAGAATAAGAGAAGAGGTATAGCTATTTGAATCCTTACAGTGTCTAGACAGCGTCCAAAAATCCTATTCAGATATAGGAAATAAGACTTCCTGCTTTGTTCCTAGCCATCGATCAAGAACAGCATTCTACCTGCCATCAGTTTTGCTGTTTCTGTCCTTGGAGATACTTGAAATCCAAATGGACATGGTCCTGAATAACCTGCTCTGGCTAATGCTTCTTGAGCACTAGACAACCTTCAGAGGTCCCTTTCCATTTCAAGTGTTCAGTGATTCTACAATTTTTATGCTTGTATAAATCACTCTATTGAAACAGACATTCTTTTCTCAGTCCCTTATGTAGTTCCTGAGGGTACAACTGTCTTTCTTCTCAGTTCTGCCCAATTTTGGCATGACACATTTAATTTTGGGAAAAGTCACTTTCTTCATAGGTTATTCTGTTTAGTTAATCACTAACCAAGTAAATTACAACTCAGAAAAGAACTGAATTTGCCCCCCAAACAGATGTACATATTGTTTTGGGTAAAACATTAGTATCGGCAGGACTTAGCTGCTCAGCCAACCCTTCTGTATTTTGTGTTCCCCTGCCTTGCTCACATCCTTGTCCTTCTGCCATAAAAAAGTGCATTCATTTATTTCCATCAATTTATGTTGTGTTTATCCATTATTGGCTGACTATGACCATTGCGTAACAGTGAATTTAAATTTTTTTTTTCTAGAATACAGACTTCCAACATTTTTATTACCTCATCTTAGCATTTTTAGCAGACAATTGTAATATCCGTGTTCCACCAGCAGTAAGCAAAATCAGAACCAAAACCACAACCACCCTAAAAGGTCCTTGTATGAGACAGATGCATGCTTCTTAGATGCAGTTTAGGACAGACAGTATCCGTCAGCACACAGCAGTAAGTCTTCTAAGGAAAGCTGGACCTCAGTGTCCTTTAAAAGACGATTCCTAAAAGCACCGAGAAACACACGGGACCGCCACGTCCTGGGAAGTGCCGGTCACGGTACGACCTGGCACGATCCTCCCGCTGCAAGGTGCCTTAGCCTGATCCTTCCCGCAGGAAGGGCTCTATCTCTCCACGGAATCCTTTCCCCGTTCTCCTCAGCGGGATGAAGAGCCAGCAGGGCAGTTGGAGCCAATTTATTCCCAGGGAGAGGGATAAGCAATTAATTAATGTGACGGGCACCCAGACAAAAAACAGCGCTGCAAGGTTTGAGGTGCGCTCGCTCCTAAGGAGCCCCCTCGGCTGTACAGCTGACGTTCTTTATTGAAGTTTTTCCCCTTAAATTGGGAGGTGCCGGGGGGGATGCTCTGCCGCCGGCGCTGTCCCCGGGCACTGCGGGCGGGCGCGCAGTCTTTCCCCGCGTCTTGCACAAGTGTCCGGGGCGCGGGGCACACCCTAAGGGTTAGCAGAAAACAACAACAAGATAATGGCCCCTAATGCGCACCCTGGGCACGGATCACAGGCGGGCCGCTCCCTTCCTGTGCGACCGGCGAGGAGCCCGCCTGCCGCGGCGCGGCTCGCTCCGCGGGGAGGGACCGACGCGGCCGGCGGTGGGCAGGGAGCGAAGGAGGGAGGGAATCGCCTTATTAAACGCATACACCGAGGCGGGCGGCTGCCACCGCCGCCCCATCCATGCCCGCGGAGCGCCCGAGAGCGCCGCGCTCCCCGCGCTGCCGCTGCGGGCGGGAGGACCCCGCGGCCGCGCACAGCCCCGCACACAGCCCCGCGCAGCACGGCATGGCGCGGCGCGGCCGCTTCCAGCGCCTCTTCGGCCGCAGCGAGTCCGAGGACTCGGAGCCCGAGGGGGCGGCCGCCAGCCCCCGCCACCGCCCCTCCGCCGCCGCCGCCGCGCCCAAGCGGCGCCCCGCGTTCCCACACTGGCGCCCGAAGAAGAAGGAGCAGCATCACCGGGGGGGCGGCGATGCCGCGCCTGCCAGGAGCCCACCGCCCGCCTCGCCCCTCGAGTCGCCGGCACCGCGGTAAGCGCGACGCCCGCGCCCCCTCCCCGGGCGCGGCGGGAGAGGCCCGGCACAGCTGCCAGGGGTTTGGATTCCCGAGGAGGGAAACGCGTGTCCCGCGGCCGCCGTCCCGTCCCGTCCCGTCCCGCCTTTGCCCCAGCGTGCTGGCCGAGCGGCGCCCGAGCCGTGTTGACAAACAGCAGCGCCCGTGTGAATAAGTAACAGTCACCCTTGTGCCCGGAGCACAGGGAGGCTTCCTGGCCCAAAGCAGCCTCCTAAGGGCGGCTGGCGTGTGTGAATGGCTTTTTTTTTTTCTTTTTTTCTTTTCTGTATCAGTGGGTTTGCTCTGTGCTCGCTTTTCCTGGACGTAGTAAAGGAGGAAGGTGAGAGAGAAGGGCTTGACAACCACTCTTCTACAGTGCTTCCCAGAGCTGTTGCTCCCCAGTGTGGTTCCCGGTCTCCTGTGCGTAATGGCCATTTAGTGCTTGCTGGCTTGTAAGTTCTTGAGGACACAGGCATTTCCCCGGGGCTGTTTACAGCCTGTGGCCGCAGCATGGGGAACCTCAGTGAGACTGGGGTTGCCAAGCAGTAGAGACTTCTGACGTGAAGCTAATTCACGGTAGGGTATGGTGAACTTGCGGCTGCGTCAGGAATCGGTTTGGTTAATAGTGCTAAGGTTTGAACAGCGTGACCCGGGTGATGAGATGTCCGTGCTACCTGGATACCTGGATTTAAAAAGAGTTGTAAGCTATTGGTCTCTCAGGTGTTTTGTTCAAATTGAGGAATCTGTAAGTTTCAGAAGGTGGTTCTATAAAAATGTTAGTACTTGCCTAAAAATAAACATCACATAGAAACATGAACTTGCCTAAAGTATAGCCTAGTAATGTTTGTATTTGGTATCAAAATGTATTATTGAAACTTTATAAACACCAACATCTTTTATAAAAGGAAAAAAGTGCTCATGCTTACATATTTATAGGGGAAAGAAAATGAAGTCTGCTTTTTCAGAACTATTAAACCAGGAAATTATGTGTTTCACAATGCTATTGAGTGGCCAAGCTCAAGGCAGTGCTGCAGGTGATCTCAACTGGGAACAGATCCATCTTCTGCCTTGCAAAAGCCAGATAAAACTGAAGGGGATCACAGTGTAGCTCAGGATGTAAGGAAACCCAAAGCAAGGACAGCTCTGGGTTCAAATCCCGGTTGCTCAGGACTGTGTCCACTTGAGTTTCAAAATCTTCCAAGAAGAGAGGGTGCACAGCAGCTCTGGACAAGCTGTGTTACTGCCTTGTATACATCTCTTGGTAGAAGGCTGGAACATCTTTCAATTTATAGCCTCTGTTGTGCTTGCCATGCACTAGTGAAGAGCCCCATGGCTCCTGGTGACCCTCTCATGCAGATGAAAGGTCCTCTTCATGGTCACCTCTTCTCTGAGCTGAACCAGTCCCACTCTCCCAGCTATTCCTGAGGGCAAGAACAGCAGCCGCTCAGCATCTTGGGGCCCTATGCTCAACTCATCCCAGTTTATCCGCATCTGTTTTGTGTTGAGGGAGCCCAAAACTGAACAAAATATCTAAATGTGGGCAAGTGAATGGTGGCATAGGTCTTTACTCTTGCTGTGAGTTCCTTTTTCTTCCAGATACCTACACTGCCAAACCAGAAATGCTGTATGGGATTTGATGTTCAGTTCTTATACCTTAAAAAATAAGGAGGATGTTTTTACTGTGTAAATTTATTACCAAGTTCTGTGTCTAAATTACAAGAGAAGTCTAATAACTGCAAGGCTTCTGAAAGGATAGGGTTGTAGCTCTGTTACAAAATGCTGGGAGTTTTTTTGATTTTGGTCAGAAAACCAATCTTTCTACTATTGATAACAGGTTGGGTTTGTGCTTCAGCACATGGAAATACACATGTACATCACCATCATTAACTGCAGTTGGTCATCTTCAGAGAGCACAGACTTCTATTGTTTGTATAGCTTTCTACCACCCTTGTTTTTTAAAAATATTGAATAAACTAAACCTTTCATTTACAGCCAAAACCACTCAACACATTTTTAAATTATCTTGAAGATTATGGTACATTTCTCAAAAGACATTCTTTAATGTATTTTATTTGTTTTACATGAATGGTGGGCCGTAACATATGGTCCCAAGAATCCTCTATAGGCCAAATAAAGTATACTTTTAATAGTGATGATTTTGAAGATATGTCAAGCTTAATAAATGGCCCTGGCTTTTGCTGTGAGAGAGATGTTTGACACATAACATGCATGACAGCTGTCTATTTGAAGACACTGATACTCCAATTTAAAAGTTATCTGATGGGCTGTTTTGCTATTTTTATTTTTTTCAGGTAGCCAGTACTTTTCCATGCTGTTAGTGACTTATCTGAAAGAGCAGTACCCAATATAGCATGAAAAAAATCTTGCCATAAAAAAAACCTACCATAAAAACCAAACAAGCAGCCCAGCTCCTTTAGACTTGAGGCTAAAAGTGTGCAGTCTCCTGCCTCGATGAAGTTTGTGTTGTATTGCCTCTGTTCATGGGTTGACAGGGCTTAGATCAGGGCAGCCAGATCAACCCTCTAGTTGCTTTTTCTATCAAAAGTTTGGAGAATCTCTTTCCTGTAGATAATAGCTACAACTGGAGCCTCCATGCAGAAGAAGGTGTGGTGAAAAAGAATGAGAAAGAATTACAGTTGTCACCATGTTGTAGATAACCGCAACATAACCTCTCTTGGAGGTCATGTCCTTACAGAGTTGTCATGGCTTGGACATTGAATGATCTCCACCCAAGGGCAACTTGAAAAATTAAGATGATGACTTGGATTTGAACTTTAAGGCAGGAAGTTGACTGTAGGAGGACAAAGAAAACTGTGTATCTTTGGGGTGTGTTTGTTTAACAGTGTTTCTCATGATATATGCTACTCTATAAATCTCGAGCTTTTTGTATTTGATGGTCAAGATCACACAAGTTACTTCAGTCCAGTTATGAGTTGGCTAACATATACATGGCAGTAGCTAGATTCATGCCCCAAATGTATCAAATGTAACCAGCGTGAAAAAGGAGGACATTTTCCTTGCATTTTACTACCTGAGTTTCAAGAAACACTGGTAATTTGGTATTGAATGTGTTAGGAATGCTACCATCATCAGCACCCCTTGTTTTTATTACTTTCCTCCCTCCTGATTAAATTAACTTAATTCGCCTTAATCAACATGCTAAATATGTGAAGGCAAGGAAACCTATGTGACTGTTATTCTACAATGATTTGGCAAGGAAACAAATATTATTTAGGGTTCAGTAACAGTATAAAATTGAGGAAAGGGAAACAGTGTTACCCTACATCCAGGAAATACTAGACTGCGGAATAATTACACCTTATCTTGTGGAGGAACGTGCACATTCAGGAGGTATGTTGAATGTGAAGAAATCTTATATTGTGAGTGGAGAAAGTGGTGGTGACCTGATATCTCTTCCCTAATTTCATGTTCTTGAGTTACTCTTCTTTGACTTCTGTGTTGGAAGAGGTGGAGCTGTGCTTCACAGCCCACATGCAACATTGCATTTTGCAAAAAGATGAAGAACAAATGTTTCATCTCGTGAAAAACATAGCTTATAATAACAAAGAACATTAGTAGCTTAATTGATTGACCAAAACAAAATGCAGAGAACTGTCATACAGTCAGCTGCATTGTGTAATAAAACAGGAACCCTCAAATCAATGTACATAATGTGTGTAACTTTACATTTGTGCATCAAAAATGGAAGCATTCACCTGTGTTCTTTGCAAGACTGAATATGGATTTCTGCAAGTGTTCATGGTTGCGGTTACTTAATGGGAGGTGGAAGTGGAAAAGGGTAATTAGCTTTGACATATAATTCTCGGTAATCTGTAATGTAAGCATAACACCTTAGTTATAAAGATAATTTTTTTTTTTTAATGGAAAGAAGTTCTCTTAAACTATCATTATCAAATAATTAAAAGCAGAGGGGTTTTTTCTTATTTTTCTTGTCACTGTGACCTAATGAGGAAATGGCTGCTTATTAAAAATACATGTTTCTAGAAAGATGCTAAGGTAGGAGGGATGGCATGCTAAAACATTCGCTTAATTTGATTGTGTTCTTAAGGGGTTAAAAAATATTGTCCTGTGAAAAAAAATTTGAACCAGTAAGACTGCTGGTGCTGCCTGCTTGGATGTCAGGGGAAGGGTAGATCCTGGTAGAGAAGAGTGGCATCTCATTTCTTGTTGCTGTGGTGCACAGGACTTGCTGACTTTATTCATGTTTTTTCCCTGAAATTAGAAAAAAAATAAATCTTAAATAAAGTGAGTTAATGGAGTCACACCGTTCACAGTCAAAGAATTTTTCCATATTTTTTTGGGTGCTTCTGCCTTTGTTGGATGTTTATTTTGGTGAGATGGTGTACCCTACATATTCAGGTGGATCTCATCCATAGTAGTGCTGAGTACCATTCAGGTGATAGGAGTTTTGTACTGAATAGTTAAATGTCTTTTAAAACAAGAACTGTTGTGAAAAAACAGGTTCTAGCCTACTCAAACTAGCTGCCAATCTTGATACCTCTGATTTTAAGTGTGTCAGATCCACATTTGGAAATAGTGATGGTTAAAAACAGAAGGGTGTTTTGAGAATTTACTATTATAAAATACCACTGTAGAAACCACCCAGGAAGGTGCAAAAACAAAAAGTTCATCTTGAATGCAGGTACATACAGTTGGCACTTAGTAATGCATGGAGTGTTAAAAACAATATTAAATACTGGATGCATGCCCATTCAGTGAGTACCATTTGTCTGAAAGAGAACACAGCAGTTTTCACTCTCTACTCTTTCTCAACAATCTTGTCTCTTCCTTTTCTCCTTGTCATGTTCCTTGTTCCTGCAACTCTCTCCCATCTTTCCCTCCTTTTACATGCTCTCAAGATTTACATCAAGCAGTTCATCCTTCATGCTCTAGTGGGTTTCTGCTCGCATGGAACAAACAGAAGAGTGATGATTTATTGTACTTGTGATGGTCTCAGGACATAGGCAGGACAATATTTGTGGATAGAAATTAATATCTGTTATTGAAATGGTCAGTATAATTAATTTGATTTATTTCATATACAAGGCAGGATCCATATCCTCTAATTTTAGATATCTACATCTGAAATAACTATTCACTTTATAATCAAGAAGGGCAAATAGGCATGTCTGGTGTGTGATGCTTCTCACCCTAAGGTGAGTGTCTAAACCAGGCTAAATGAATCGTGTTGTAGAAGTACCAGTTTTTCCTCATTGACTTTAAAAGCTGCCTGAAGGTGACACCTTCAACATCCGAATTCCATCCATGTTACCTGATAATGGAGGAGTCCACAGGCTGATACTTCCATGTATGAAATGCTATGGTACAAAGTCAAACAGTCATGAGCTTCAAAATCTACGTTCTGGTTTTTCATGTGCAACTTTAAGGCAGCTTCTTTCTTCCATAAGCAATCCACTTTTAGAGACTCATTTTCCACAGAATTTCTGTTATTCAGTGTATGCTGTCATTTATTTGATTGTGGTTAAGAGTTTTCAAGTTTCTTTAGGGAACTGGGATTGAACCTACTTCTGTCTTTCCTAGGGAAGGCTAGGCAAGTCATGGAAAAGTTGCAGGAAACAAATTTTTCCCAAGTGTTTACAGAGAGAGAGCAGGGGAAAGGGGAGAGGAGGCTACTAAACCTTGGACCTGATTTGCAGAAGTTTAGCTAATTATAATGTTTAGGAAAATTAAAGGCTTCTGGAAATGGAATCTTAGGAAAGGTGGGGAACTGTTAACACTAGGCAGTTCTTCCTTTAGCAGCTTGCATTTTAAAGTGGAATAAAAACATGAGGATCTGTTCTGTAATTAGAGTTTCCTGCACAAGGGAAAAAAAAATCCCTTCTTCAGCTTTCAAAACACACAGAAAAAAAAGTCATCAATAGTTTTTGTGCATGTAATATATCTGATAGTATATACCTTTGTATATACTATTATATTAGTCACTTGTTAAGCCTAGCAAACTTTCTGCTGCACACTTTATCTTCTCACCTGTGTTTGTTCATTTGGCCACGTACTGTGAGCTAACGCAATCTATCATCAAATATTTCATCATTTGGTGCTCTTTCAAGACAAGAAGGGAAAGATAGGCAAAACCTGATCAATATAAGAGATTAATGGTCTCCTCTAGTGTCCTCTGCAAAACAAAACAAAAAACAATCCACGTGGTATTTATTCAAAGAAAATAAGATATCATCTTCTGTATTAGTCTGGAAGAGTACTTGGAAATAAATTAAAATTAAAATAAAAAATAAAAAATTAAAAAATATTTCTTTTTGGTACATGAATCCTTTATTGATTTAGGATGTGCAGTTATAAAAGTCAACCAACCAAAAATTTAAAAAAATGTCTGAGCTATGAAAATTTATAAAACAGACATGTTTGATGAATTCCCCAAATCCTAACTTTCAGGTAGAACCTGACACCAGAGGCATAACTGCTAGTTTTGTTGTCCCAAAGTAGGTTCTTTCATGGAGTGTGCAGGAGGCCAATCCATGTGCAGAGTCAAGGTATTTGATTTTTTTACAATTCTGTGCAAAAAGGAGTGCTGTGTGAAAAATCCCCAAAGTCAGGACGACAACTACAAAAACTTTTCACTATTTATATATATCTTTTATTGGTTAATGATTCTCTTGCTTCTGATGCTAATTAGTCTGCATGCTCAGTCTTTCTCTTCTTCTGAGTCAGTGGTTTCTTTTGGCTCAGTGGTCTGTGAGTTGGTGATTGCGATCTCCCCCCTCCCAGAATTACCTTTTATGCAGTCAGAGCTGATTTCAGCACAATTGCTGAGTTGGCTTTATTACTTTCTTCCTTATCGTGAGTGTTCTTCCAAATTCCCTTGTGGCCCATAAATTCTACATTCTGTGCTTTGTTAACCTCACCCCAGGTCTGAGATCATTGAAACATATCAAGGCCCAAACCTTAACAAGGCAATTCTACTGATAAGTAATTTTTTAACACCTGGACATCACTTAGGGCTTGCTCGTTAGCTGCTCTCTTTATCATGGATTAAATCTCCTTTCTTGTTGCTTAGGCTTGACAGAGTACGAAGACCAAACATAAAAGAACATCCTTCCTTAAGAAAATTTTTACATATTCCGCATTAATATTTTGACAAAAGAAAATGTAAATATCTGGTTTTCCTCAGCAAGGATAGCTTGTGTTGATTAGACTGCTCCTTGAACTATTTAAAGTCACTTCCTAAGTACTCTAAGAACCATAGGCAGACAAGAGGGGCTCCAGTGCATCCTTTAACCAACTTTTTTATAGTTGCTCTTTCATCTTTGTAAGCTACTTCTGTATTGTCCCCAGAGTATTTTGAACTGTCACTGGTGCCACAGCTGTGGTACTGCTGTTGAGACAAGGCTGTAGGTCAGGAATGCTGTCCACATTAGGGAGGATCACTGCCCAAGCTCACAGAACTTGATCAGACTATAAACAGCCAAGCAGAAAACATTTAAGGTGCATGGCATGGTGGAAACCATCATTTTCCATTTGTCCCTTCTTCGTGGCCAGGAGCAGATCCACAACACAGTCTCTTAGGGCTTGTGTAGAGTCACGTAGATGACTTATGCTAAGAAAGTGTGAGAGAACCTCTAAAATCAGTGTACTTGGGTAAAGAGGCTGCTTTTTAGGAAGTGAGGAAGGTTGTATGTTCTTTCCTGGCAGGAGACTAGCAGGATTTCTCATGCTTTAACTTGTACCCCTCTCATATCAGTTCATTCCTGCATACCTCCAAGGAGACATTGGCTCCTGTTAAGCAGCCAGTTTCTATTCCTTCAGGTGCTTCTTGTACCTCATACCCCAGCACCCAAGCATCTTGATGGCCTTTCTCTGTACTCACACCATTTTGTACACTTTTCATGTATGGAAGATGTACAGGTAGCCCTTGTAGTCACAAGGGTGTTCTGATGATAATAGAATAATATGAAGACTGAGGACTTGCGTGGACTTGGCACTGAGAAGTACAAGGTAATACCAAGTGTCATGGTGAACCTGTGAATTTTTGGGGCAGAGCTTGTAGTCCCTTATTCTTTGACTTTCTGTAGGTTTTACTCATATGTTTGGTTTGGTTTCCATCAGCTGGAATTTCACAGTGGACATTCCACAACAGGCAGGGAGATGCTGTGCAATTAGCAGTATTGATACATTTTTCTACCCATGGCTCGGACTCCTGTGTCATGTACAAATTATTTAGTGAGTAAGTGGAAATTCTTATGACAAAATGTATTTTTAGAATTTTGGGATGGTATGAAGACATCTGGCGTAAAATCAAACCATATTATTATTAATAAGTACGACAGCTGTGGGGAGACGCTCCCCCTTTCGCCCCCCTGCTCAGGGCCCCCGAGATGCCACAGAGAGACACACACGGAGACCACAGGAGGGGAAGCAGAGAGAGAGTTTATTAACATAACTGGGGTGTATAGTTATGGTTTTAGGGGAATCCAAATTACTACCAATAGAAATCAAGGGATAAAAGACCAATGGGAAAGGGTTAACTATGGGCCAATGGAGAAACTTAAACAGACACCTTCAAGGATGAATTCCTCGGTGCCTAGCTACATAGATAAGGGGTTCTTCAAGGGGCTGTGGGAAGAAGAGGGATGACTAAGTAAAAAAGAACAAAGAATCCATTTTACAACACAGTAAAATCTTCAGTTTTTAAAGCATTTTGGCTAGTTTCTTCTTTTTCTTCAGAAACCCATCTCTGACATGATTTTTCCCATTTCTGATACTGCAGGTTCTCTGCCACAAATAAGAGTCTGTAATATAGCACCATCTCTATCTTCAAGGAGAGTGTTTTGATGTTTCATGCATGGTTATACCATTTTTTCACATAAAGTATGAATAATTCACACTCCACGGTGTAGGGAGGACGCTGTAGATATATGCTGTAACTTATCTATTGTCCCCTATTGAAGAGTCTTTGACCTCCCTTAGCTATATGCAAAAGCTGAAGGATCAGGGGAGAAAATAGGAATGGAAATGAAAGGATATCTGTTTTACCCTCTTTCTATTTGAAGATTTGTGCACTTGGAGAAGAGGAAGAGGAAGAAATTGTCAAGTTTGTTTTTTCTAAGTATGTTTGACAGTAATGCTGTAGATAGTTTAGTGGAATTGCTGAAATGTCAGCACTCATGTTACCTTTGTCTTGTTAGATTGCAAGAAGAGGTATAAATTTATGTACACTCTTCCTGGGTTAAAAGTGGCTTAGGAGCAAGTTTTTTGGACACAAGTTTTTGGGAAGCAGTGTAGATGGGCTCATATAGCCAGCATAGACACAAATAGCTTAACACTAGCACAGTCTGTAGAGAGGCAGATTAATTCATGGGGCTGGTTGATTGTTTTTTTACAGCACTGAGAACAAGCTCATATATTCAGCCCGGAAGGACAAATGTTCAGACACAGCCCCTAGCTAATATAGTGACATGGCTTGCAAACTAGAACTGCTTTTTCTTGGCTGATCTGAACTTGGATGCATTGAACACAGACGTCTGCCTCACCCGACTTTGTAGACATGTTCTGTGTTAATTTCGTGGGATTCTTCTGGTTTGGGTCTGGATTCCTTAACTTATTCAATGGGAGGCAACCTTGTCTGTTTTCATTTTAGACAGTAAGAAATGTTTTTCTCACACCTTTTGTCTGTGTTGTTAGTTTACTGAGTAATCTCTCCCAGGCTGTGGTGGCTTGAGTTGTGTGTTTATCAAATGTCTAGAATAATGGAGTCTGATTTTGACTATGCAAATAGCAAGTAACAGCACAAAAGACCAAAAAAAAGTTGGCATCTTTCAAAGGCTCTGAATGAGTACATATCATTTGCAATTTCAGAGCGGAACTCATGAGGCTTTTTAGTTCTTGTGCAATTTAAAGGGTGTGTATGAGGTGAAGAATTAAAAAAGAGGCTGAGATGTCTATAAACATTCCATAGGGGTGTATTTTAAATACAATATAGGTGACAGTCCTGCAGGTGATAAGTGTATTCACGTGTAATTGGCTGCCTGGTTCCTGATGAATGCCCATTCCTGTCACGTTTGTCGGAAATTGAATATAGCCAGGGCTTCAGAGAGGCTCTTCTGTGTTTGGGTTGCAACCTATTGGTACTTTCAGGAAATGGTCACTTTTAAAGTTCTACCAAACCTGAATTATGGAGGTTTCTGCCCTCTCTGTTGATAGAGTAGAAATCCAAAGGCAGCCAGAGCTGTACTATTACTAATGTGAGTGTGTCTCATTCTTAGCACTATCTTAGGCTATGTATCTTTGGCTTGAAGCGACTGGTAATTGAACTAACCATTTCTTTAATAAGAGCTAGATGGTATCTTCCTTGCTTGGGACAAATAGAAAACTTTAGTATACACAGCCTTTGAGTTAATGTAGAGCTAATAATTTTAATACAGGATTTTCAGAGCTTTATATCAGATAAATTGATGGGTATGCTATTTTCTGTGTAAGAGATTTCATGTTTTCACTATAATTGATTATGAAAGGACAAAAATGAGTAGAGAAACAACAGTACTAGCTACTGGCTCATTACAGTTAATAAAATGAAAAAAAATTTGAAGTGAACGAGTCTTATCCCAGAAAACTCTTACATGTGTGTCTGTGAGCTAAGATTATCTTATAAATAAATAAAAAATTAGAAAATCAGCATATACCTAATAATGTGAATTTTTGGCAGAAATCTAGTCAGATGATAAACTAGTCTGTTCTGTTATGTGAAAAGACCCATTTTTCCCCATAAATACTAAATACAGTGTGGTAGTGAGATGTGAATATGAAAACATGAGCAAAAAGTTATCTCAATTATAAATGTTGTGAAACAGTGTTGTAATTTAGTCTTGAGCATTTTTGTGAATCTTCCATTCTAAATGAACTTAATGGGCTATATCTCTTTTCTCCCCACGGTAAAGTACAGTGTTCAGAAGATGTGCATGAGCCTGGCAGGGCTGCTGGTGCTGAAAGAATGTCCCACTAGCTGCTAAACCAGTGGGGCAGCATTGGAGGCAGTAATAATAGTTCAGGGCTTACCTGGAGGTATTCGAGTGAGGATTACATGTTACAGGGGTGCTTGCTATGACTGCCAAGGAGGAACTGAACAGGAAGTATCTGACAAAACTTGGCAACTTTAAATTCTCTAATTCTGTGTCTAAATGTGCTCTAGCCAGTTCAAATATCGAGCACAACAGTTTTTTTGATGACATTGTAGGGTTGCCTAATGTAATCAGATTTTTGTGATGAGTATTTATGTTTTAATGGGCTGTGAAGTTTCCCCTGAAACTACAAAATACAGTAAGTCCATGAGAGGTGTTTTATTACTGTTAGAAAGGTATCTGAGTCACCTTTCACTGTTGGATGCCTGTTTTCTTTATCTGGTTTGTCTAGCAGTTGTTTTCTTTGGAATTGTTTAATTTTATTTTTTGGTTTTTTGTGTGTGATTTTGCTGAATGTGATCAGGGTGATTCCTTATGTGACCACAGTTGTGACTAATTTTCCACACTCTACAGTTTACTTTTACTTGGTTTTGTTTGGTTTTAAAAGAAAAAGAAAGCTCTGCATTCCTGTTTGGACATGTCTAATCTCTTCTAAGTTAGATCTGAGTTACTTGCCAACCTTTGGCATATTTCCTTGGTGTAATTCAGCTAAGCATTGTTTCCCCCCCTCCCTGCTGTTTTCTGCAGAAGTCATGCTTCTGCTGCATCCTCCTTAGGGCAAATCTTCTATGCTCTGAAGGTTCCACATTTTGGCAACTTGTTTCTTTGGGGTTAAGGTTTATCAAAGTCCAGAAATTTCTCTGTTCTCACTCTTCTTTATTATGGTCCATGGACTTCCTTCTCCCCCAGTGATGGATTGGATAGGCTTTTCCAGCTGAAGTTAGACTCTCCAGTCATTACCTTGGGACAGTTGCAAAGCAATGTGCTATTATGTATTCATTTCTTCCCATAGTTCTGACTTCGTTTCACATAAGGTAAGAGTTGATAGGAGTTTAGCATTAATTTTCTGGTTCTTACTCTCTGTAACTAAGACAGACGGATTTCTTTCTCATCAGTAATAGTGTATATTTTTTACCAAAATGCAATTTCTTCAGTTGTTTTTCTGGACATAATATTCCCCAACCTATCCACTATCTCATCTGTTTCTCTCGTAATTCTGAAACATATTTTAATTAACCTTCAGAGGACTCACTGATTTACAGCCTGTATTGTAGCATAGGTGTGTAGAGTAGATTTGTTTGATATAAATTTAAAAAAATATAAATTAATTTGATATACAAGACATTGTTTTCATTCTAACACATCTGTTTGGGTTTACTGACTAACTTTTCTTACTAGCAGGATGTTCATTAGACATGAAGATGATTATAAATAAATTTTGCTGCTGATGACAAATTAGGTGTTCATTTAATGACACAAGTGAGCCAGCCAGGTGTTGGCAGCAGCAGCCTGTGTTGTGTGTGAGATACAGGTGCTTCCTTTTTTTAACTTTCAAAGGTAATCTGGGAGATCTCCAAGGGTAGATTTTGTTACTTGGTGATTTTTAGTACTTTTTTTTTTTCCTCTCTGTAATATTCCATCTAGTGTTTGACTAATTTCAACTTTTGGAAAGAATTCTGAACCCTTTTCCAAATAGCCTCTTACTCATTTTGTGGGAAGAACACATGCAGTTGCCTTTCCCTCTTCAGTGACGTTAAAAGGGTCAGTGGAAACAGATGTGAAATAAAGGATATTGAGAGTTAGGGTAATGAAAATAATACTGTCTAAATGAATATTGAAATGCAGACAGGCTTACTTGATTTAGCATTTCTTATGTCTTCCACAGATTGCCCTTGTTTGCCTCTTCTTTCTTTGTAATTTTGAACACTGAAACTTTGGGCGATCTTTTGAATATGCCATTTTCCAAACTTCAGAGTCAGATTTTCACAGGAGATATTAGAAATTGCTTGAAAATAGAGAAATGATCACCATGAATGGCTCCTTAGAAAAAAAGCTTTGGCAGAGCCTTTTTCTCTGCACATGTTTTTGAAATAGTTTGTTTTGCTTTTTGAGCAGTGGTTCTCATTCGTGTTTAGGTGTTCATGTGTGTGTGGTTACTGTGCTCAAAGATATGGACTTTCTAATACAGCAATACCCACAGATACCCATAGGTTTGTTGCTGCCACTTGTGCTTCCTGTCAGAGGAACAAAGGTCAAGACTTCTTCATGTGTTTCAATCACGCCTTAGCCTGAGTGCAAGTTTCTTGTTCTTGGGGAGCTTTTAACTTCAGTTTCCAATACTTTTTATAAACTGTGGTTCACTGGTTTAGGTCCTTTGTCACAGAGTTCATAGAGCTGAAGAAGGACACATGAACAAACGAGGCAGTGAACACGGGCACTGGGAGGAGTAGTGAGCACCTCCCAGAACTGGGAGCATGAATATTTTCCACTGGTGCTCATGCAGCTTCTGATGCTGGTGACCTGCTTCCAAAGTGCCTGGTTGAGGAACAGGTGCTGTGTTACTGCCAGTGCCTTCTGCATCTCTCCCAGGGTCGAATCCCAATCAAATGATAATAAGGAAACAATTTGGGCATTAATCCTCCCTATGATATCTTGTTATCTGATCCTCATTACAACTGTGGTGTTCAGTACCATTGCTGGCACAAACCAGAATGCCAGATTATATTTGACAGAGCACCCAGGGTATGTCAGGGCATCTAAGCAGCAGGTAATGCTGACTAATGCTTCAGAACTTGAAATGGTGTTGCTAATAGCATTCCATTCCTGTGATGACCCTGCTGCCTTTGGCACCAAAGTTGCCACTGTGGAGGAAGGGTGTTGCCTTTATTTTTGAGAATAGGAATCAACAGGTTCCATTTGCAGGAATCTAGGAGGATGTGATGGGTGTAAATATTCTGTCTTTACCAATATGAGTAGGTCCTGGAAAGAAAATATGGTTTCTGAGGCAGTCTAGGGATACAAGGCATTTGTGGTGGACAGAGCAGCCCAATTAGGGACTGTTCAGCCTCGCATCTACCCAGGAGCGGTCCCCATGGCAAGACAGCATTTGGAAGACAGTAATTGAGTTCACAGGTGTTGGAAATCTTGTTTCCAGCTCATACTTTCAAGATGAAGCGATTGTAGATGAGCACTCTGCAGAAGATTTCAGAGAGTTATAAGGTCTAAGATTTGATGGATGGCAACATATCACCACATCAAAAAGCCTGTATTATTGGTAGTTCAGCAAAAAGCCTTAGGAACAGTGTCTGTGCCTATAAACAAGTATCCTCTGGGTGATGAACTTGCTGAACTGATGGAGGCTGCTAGGGAAGTAGCACCTCCAGCATGGTCAGAAACTGTGTTTACTTTATTTGAGATGTCCAAAGGACAGTTTTACAGATTCACATTCATAAAATGCTAAGCATTTTCTGAGGGCATCCAAATTTGATGGTATATTCAGTAAAACACTCCTTGAAGTCTCCCTTCCACTTCCCATTTCTGAGTTAACTGATTGTTCCTTTGTTATAATTCCTGTCTGTGCCTGTGGACAACCATAAATGGGAAAATGGAATTTTTTCAACATGTTATGGAGCTTTCCTAAAGATATGTTGTCCATATGCACCTTCTACTACCACTTGCTCTACACATAAGGCAGCCTGGGATCACATGCTCATGGGGAAACTGAAATTTGGGGCATTTTGCCCTTTATGATGTCAGTGCAAAGAACATTAAACTATGTATGGAGACCATCGAATGCACAGGTACTGCTAAGTACTGCTACAAAAAGCTTATCAAGTATGCATACTTCTGTTGGAGTATACATATGGCCAGTACTGATTTAACTCTGATAACTTCCTTTTCTTTTTTCTGTTTAGAACAGTCACAGAGAATTGAATTAAAACAATCTTTGTGCTTTAAGTGAAACAAATAGTGTAATGTGATGGCATAGTAAAGTAAAAACAGGTCAATGTAAGTTTTTTCATGATAACCAAAAAATGGTACACATTTCACAAATAGATGTCTGAAGATATGTAATCTCCTGAGGATAGCTTCTTGTGAAGAAATCCTAGTCCCAGCCCCATGAGAAGGATTTCACTCTGTGATGAATGGGTTGACTCTGGCCAGCAATTAAGCTCCCCCCAGCCCCTTGCTCACTCCTCCTCAGAGGAGAGAATTGGAAGAGCAAAAGCAAGAAAAAAGTCACGGATCAAGATAAGGATAGATTAATAAGCAAAGGAGAAGAAAAAAAAATCCCAAGTGATGCACAGTCACTCACTCACCAACTCCCAGCAGCAGACCTGTGCTCAGCCGATGTCTGAGCAGCAGCTGCCTTGGAAAGACATCCCCCATCACAAAAACAGAGTTTATATTGCTGAGCGTAACGTTACATGCTGTGGAATATCCATCCCTTTGGTTAGTTTGGGTCAGCTGTTCCTTCCCAGTCTACTTGCTGGGGAGTCAGTATGAGAAATCAATAAAGCCTTGGTACAAGCACTCTTCAGCAATAGCTGAAACTTTGGTGTGTTTTCTGTTTTGGTCACAGATCTAAAATACAGCACCATATGGGATGGTATAAAGAAAATTAAGTCCATTCCAACCAGACCCAGTGCATGCTCTTAGGTGCTTATCCATAGTTAGTGATTTGGTTTTGATTTCTTTTCCACTGAAGTATTTATTATAACAGCTTGTGGTCTGAAAGACTGGGGGAAGAACATTGATATTTAAGCATGTAATGAGTTCTATGTACATAAATATTTTGGAATACTGAGCCAAAAAAAAAAACACAAAACAGCTGTGACTTGGAAGTTCAGAAAAGTCACTGTGAAATAACCCAGGTTGCTGAAAAAAAAGGGTGAAAGCTTATTGATGTCTTCTTATATAAAGATGATAAACAATGTTTCACATGTGTTTAAAACACACAGAATCTTTAATGAAGAAATCACCAAATTTGTAAAGGAGATTTAAGGCTGATTTTTTTTTGTTTGTTTGGTTTTTTTGTTAAAGGAAATAAAACACTACATTGTATTTTGAAAGGTCTCGAGATGAACTGCCTGGGGTGCACATGAGGTCAAAGCTGCAGCTTAGTTTTGGAAAAATCCTTGATAGTTTTTACAAATTAGAACATTTGTAATTAGTAAGCTTAGAGAAAGAAAAAATAAGTCCTAGACTTCAGAACTTAATAAGGTTGTTTAGGGAAGAGAGGAAATGCTATTTTTGCCTAGTATGCTTTATCACATAACTAGAGAAAAAATTGCCCTGCTTTATTACAAAATAAATTGAATATGGTCTTTCTCATGCTTAAATGAAGTTCAGGTTTGTACATCTAGTATTATTTCACTGTCTTTAACTTGTCATTATGCTATTTTTCTTTCTTCCTTGCAGACTCTGTAGACTTTTTTTTGAATACTTGTTGAACTTAACTGTTGGTATTTGTTAATCCGTTTAAGTATGAATTTGAACTCAGATCCACGTCCAAGCAAAGTGAACATATCTTACTGTAATACGGCATTCCCTTTTGTCCTGCATCATTACCTGGCTAGTAATGAAGTGTTATCATTGATACATCTGTTATCCTGAAGGTTACTAGAAATGCCCTCAAACTGGTGTCACTTTCGCTATTGTCCCATGATCTTGATTTGAAATACCATAGAGGCACATATGTTGTGTTTATCTTGGATGGCCTCCAGGACCTTGTTCACATCCTATCAGTTGGCTTTGATGCCTCCCGCCACCAGTCTTCCCTGTCAGGTGTTGGGTCTTGGTAGTGATAAATCTGATTAAGGAACTGTTGGTCTGAAACTGTTAGGATAATTGCAGGTGTTTTAGCATAATTGTGTCTCCTCCCTTCCAGCTTGTTGGACATAACCACTTTTTGGGACAGGACCTACCTCAGCGAGACTCAAAAGATTCTCAGCATAATTGCAGTATGCATACTACTGGATTTTGCATCTTACACCCTCTTTTTTTGCCTTTAATATAGTTTACCTGTTGATTACATATTTGGGTCTGAGTTTTTACCTGGCTCCTACACAGAACATACACAACAGAAAACAACAAATTGCAAAAGGTTGAATCAGTATGGAAAATTTTTTACTGTTTATATAAATTCATTTTTCCTAAAAGTCCTTTCCATTTCCTTCAAGAGGAAGAAATCCATGGTTAAAAAATGGCCTGAGGAAGTCCTCACAGTCCTTCATCTGTCATACTTTCAGAAGGGTTTTACTTCTTCCACTCTGATTTCTTTATGTCTCATATGCTGAAATAGTCTCATTATTTTCATCTACTCAATAATCCGTCCCTTTATAAATGTGTTTATTTTGGTTAGTTTTGCACTCTTCCTTTTATGCTGCTCCACTGTCCTTTAATCTAGCCCAAATTACAATTTAATAATGAGGTGAGGGTTGAGGAGGAGAGGCAGTTCTAATTTTAAAAGTTAGCTGTAAAACAAAACCTTTCAGTCATCTTGCATCTTCTGGTATTGTGGTCCACAGTTCAGTCTGCCCAAGCTTTACAGGGCACTTTTTTGTTTTCTTGCACCTTTGTACAGCGTGAGGTGCAGAAATACTACTGTGTATGGCTTACAAAACCAAAGGGGAACTGAAGCTGTTCTTTAATCGAAACTGTGTGCCTCTTTACTAGGGGTGAGAAAAGCCTTTTAATGGAAATAGTTTTATAAGTGCCTGCCAAAGTTCTTATAGCAAAACTGCTTTTTGAGACAATTCTTTGAATATTTGTCTAGTAGAGCATTAGAAAAGAATGACTAAGGACTTAGAATCAAGAAGAAATCAGCAGAGTGTAACACAATCAGTTTGTTTTGTCCCTTCCTGTATTTGTTAAAGGTTTCTATCTTTTATTCTGCATCACTGATCTTAACTACTTTTATTAATTTGTACTATTCCAATTAACATAGGAAGGTGTTTGGCTATACCAGCTAGACCTTGGCTGGAACTTTTATGGTGAGAGACTGGCATTTAATTTTAGCCTGTTTTGTGACTTCTGATCAACACTGGGAGAATAAAAAGGGATTTGGGGTATTATATTATACAGTCTTATGTGGTAAGAAAATAAACTCTTGGTGAATAAGCTAGTCACAGCCATAGTGAGTTGGGTGTGTAAAATGCATGTTGTGAATTCTAGATTTTTGTGCTGAAGTTTGTAAAGTTTGATTCGTGTTTATGACCTTTATTTCCATTAGTCTTCTGGCACATCTTTAAGGGAGAGGAGTATTGGGGAAGATTGTGTAAATTATTTTGTACAGCTGGATTTACCTCAGAGATCATTGCTTGGGAATGATACAGAGTCTTGCTTACAGGTCCAACCATTGTTGTTCTGAAGTCCCTAAAATTGTTATTGCATCTGTTAATTTGTGAGACCTGAGTTATTAAATTTATATGAACTTCCATTACAGAAGCAAAGACTTCAGTGTCCTCTTTTTTCTGTACCTAGTGGGTTTTTTTCCTGTTAATTAATGGAAACATTAATAGAAAATGGTATGTTTCATTTACTTTTTTATGTGCAAGATTTGTAATTAACAGACTTACAGACCAAGCTACAGTGCTGCCTTCTGATGGAAGCAATTCAGCTCAAGTCTTTCAGTAAGGTCTCTCTTTATGATACTTCAGAAAAATCATGGTTTTTTGGTTTTGCATCTATAAATTAGCAATTTAAAACATTTAATAAAATGATCTATCTCAAAATTAAACTTCAAATATTTAGAGATTATTTGTCATCCTTAGTTAACCTCTTCCTCATCCTTAGCTTCTTTGTAGTGAGTATTATTGCATATGAAGACATAAAATACAGTTCTGCATTATGGATAATGAATATCTCTTGACAAAGATTTCATAGTCTGTCCTTACAGGAAGAAACTTTGCAGTCCTAAGGGTCTGCTGCCAGGTTAACTGTATCTTCAAATGTGCATTTACTGCACAGAGCAGCCTAAAGGAGGCTTTTGGAATGCTTGAACGTCTGGGTTTCAAGACTGGGTCCAAGGATTTTGAAATTGTCACTTGTTTCACTGTGTATGTAATACAATGAAAACATGACTGCTTGCTTTCTTTTCTCTTGCATAACTTATTCTAGTAAGAGAGTGTTGATTACTTCAGTTGTTTACTAATGCTCTCTTTTTGAGATTACTTAGTGTTTTGGAAAGGAATCTATGGCTCTTCTAGATGGGAGAAGGTTTTTAAGATAGGAGAGGTTTATATTATACATTCAAAAACCATCAAGACAAAATAGTCTGTTGTCTAAAACTGAGTACCAAAAAGGTTTTGTCCCCAGATCCTGAGGATTTATCTGTGGGAGATTCTAATTTCTTGTCTCTTATGAATGAGTTGCCCCATCTGGGTCACAAATGCTGAGATAAATGCCTTGTTAAACTGGTTCTAGCCCTTAGAGGGTTGAAAGTAGGCAAATGCAGAAATTAAAATAGAAGGTTTAGCAGGTAACTACAGAGTTGCTGGCAGATGACTTTGTAGTCAGCTATTGTAAATAGGACATCCTAGATGACTTAAGTCAGTCTTTGAACAGGCTCCAGAATGACTTGCATTTAATATGTAAAGTCCAAGACTCATAATACATTTGTGCCACATGATGCTTTAGGATAAAGTTTAATGTGTGAACTATTTTAAAATTAAAATGCGATTGAAATGGTAGTAGAATTATTTTGTGTGATTCGAGGTGTTTTCTTAATTAGTCTTTGTACTCAACTGTCAATTAGATTTCTTGCGTAAGGCCCAGAGCCAAACTGAGCTATGTAACCTACCTAGACATTAGGATGGTACAAATGCCTTTAGCTCTGCAGGAACACCAGAAAACTTTGTATGTGGTGCTTTTGTTTCTTCATTTGTTTCTAAATGGTCACATGAACATTTTCAGGCTTGAAGCTTTCGGCAGGTGATGCACTGAAAGCACATAAAGTGTCAGAATCGCTGAGGTAGTGTGCATGCGCACTTGAACAATATAGTTTGTCACTTAGTGCCATACCGAAATAATTCATTTCTTGATGACAAAGAGCTGAAGCATGACATTTACTGCAATGAAAATTACTTCCTTCAGCAAACACCATGGAGGTTTCTCCTGCTAGGTACAGACCAGGTCAGGTAGACATAAGAACATGCAGTGCTGTAGCTGCAGGCTAGTAAGAACAAGGTCACTCCCTTAAGTTTTTCTTCTCAAATCAGCTTCAAACACAAGCGTAGTAATCTTATCATTTTATAGATGGCATCTTTAATCAAAGATAAGGAGGACGATATCAAAATTTGCTTGTCACATGGAGAGGGAGCTTTCATTAATGATGGACTTGACCCATTCAGAAGGGTAGGTGTGGCTGAAAGTTAATGCTTATGGTGGACAAATCAAAATTGTTTTCACTCAGAAGTGCATGTGCACTGAGATTAGCCAGCTCTGCTCTGACTATTTGTTAAATTTAAGAGACAAGGTAAACTTATTTCTTGTATAGAGGTGTGACCAGCAATCAGTGCTAGAGATAGAAATAGTTTGTTTTAATCAGCTTCCTCAAAGCTGAAAACTTACTTAGGTTTTTCCTTAGGATTTTTCTCTACAGGTACTGGTCCCATTATTGGAGCACATTCTTTTTACTCAGCACAAAGAGTCTCTGCCTGCTTTACTGTGTTCAGGATTGCTTGCCAGGCTCCATCCCAGACATTTAATATAATTAACATGAAGGTGTTTCCTGCTCAGGAGGTATTTAAGCATCCTAGGATGATCAAGCATTGAGGCTGGAAAATGAGCTGTTCACAACCAATAGTTTAAGGCCTTGTAGATTAGTAATCCAGAAGAGAGCTGTTAATGAGCAGAGTGGAAGCAGTATTAAGTAAGTGTACTGAATTGTAACAAAATGCTCATCATTTTAAATAACAAAGCCTTACACAAAATTAACTGGGCTGTCAGTGTCCCAGTTACAAAATATTCTCTCAAGTTTGTCTGCACCTCCTTTCCCAGGAGCCTCCCATTTTCATTTTCCATTTCCCCCTCTTCTGTTTCTTACATCCTTTCTTATATCTTCAGTCACTGCCTGCAAGATCACTTTCAGTAGCTGTGGAAAAGAGAAAGAGGTGAAAGAGGGGAGTGATAAATGGATTTGGCAAGAGGCAAAAATACTGTCAGGAGACAACTTCTCATTCCTCAAACAAACTCTGAAAGTGAAGCCCGTGATCTTCTGGCTCTGTAAAGATGCAGAGATGCAGGTAGGCTGCCTTCAGTGAGTTTGTATCCAGAAAGAATCCTGAATTCTGCTGCTACTTACTTGGTAAGCTAGTCCTTCTGAAGAAGCCAATATGACTTCAAAGAAGCACTTCATAGTGTAAATCCACGTTATGATGTCTATTTGAGCTGGCAGAAAGCCTGACCTCTGCGGAGGTATGTAGAAAACCCATCCACGTCCATGTATTTATTTTGATGTGTAACTTTTGACAATTTAAATAGCTATAATAATTGCTTTTAAAGGAATATGAGAATGAAGAGCGGTGGTGATAATCTGTAGAGCTCTGGAATGTACTGTGAAAGGGTATCTTATGTTGGTGCTGTGCTAGAGTTTGTGACAAAATCACTTCTTAGAATGCATCTGTGACTTCAGTTGATGTATGTTTTTGAGTTGTCTTTTCACCTTCTTCATTGTCAGCCTGTTGGAAAGTATAATAATTTTCAAGACTTCCCTGATCTACTACTTCTGCTGAACTTGTGACTTGAAAAGCCATATGAAATATGAGAATAGATTTTTAAAAGTTCTATCTAAAAATATGTCTGTGTTAAAGCATTTGTAAATTGTTTTTGTAAATATAACTGTAAATACACCTCTAAGGTGAAGATTGTTTGCTCTAAGACATGACAGTCATAGACCTGGCCCGTTAAACACTCTCACAAATTGTGATTGAGTATTGTCATCTTTTAAGACATGATTCAAACTTCACTCAGATGATCCACATTGAAATATGCAGGGAATTTGAATGAAAGTAATTAGTGGCTTCTTAAACCAAAATAGCAAAATGTTAGGATTTATATTAAAATCTCTGCAGATGCATGTTTTCAGACAAATGAGAAAATCCAGAGAGATATCTTTTGCAAAAAAAGTTATAATTATTTGAAACCTGAAATTATAAGTCCAATATTAAGTCTGGAAACAACAAAACATCTTGTATTACACAAGATGACTTATCTAAGTATAACTATGTGTTTTCCTATTACTTCTTCCTGAATATATCATTTTAATTCAATTTCCATTCCTGACATCAAAAAGAGGTTGCTTAATCATTGTAATAAATTGTTCTTCCTTACTACTTAAAGCTCAGTAAAATTTTAATGGCCAGTTTTCAATGCTAAACTTCCAAGTCTACATTCTTAACTGATACCTCTATAGTGCCACCTTTAAAAAAAGAATTCATTTGCTTTTTTCTGCAGCATGGTTGTAACTGTAGGTTACCTATTTATTTAGACTGTTGATATTCAAAAGTGACATAATAAACTTATATTAGTGCAATTTGTTATCACAGATCTCCACTGAAAAAAAGCCACTGTGTTGTTTTCTGAGGAAAAAGTGAATCAGTGCCTTGCTGCCAAAAGTCTGAGTTTCAACTGGGCTCAGCATAATTGATGCAAATGTAGAATGGCTGGTACCACACTAGTTGGTTGTCTTTGTTCTAGGCAGTGGGCTAATTTAGCTCATGAAATCAACTCATTTTAGATGAGTTCCTTTGCTATAATTGCAGGGTGTGGTTTATGATGATTTTGATGAAGAGATAAATGGATGAGTTTATGCAGCACCAGCCAAACCTCACAAATCCTGGTTGCATCCCATTCATTTGGCCCTTTCCTCACTCTCTCGGGCTGTGCTTCTTGAGGTTCAGAGTCGTGCCTGTCACTGGGCTCACAGGGCCTGCACAGGGGTCTTCTCACTGGCCCAATGGGTGCAGGAGATGCTGGAGGAGCGGAGAACATTAGGCTGCTGAAAGGCTGTGTAATCTTCTGGCTTCTCATGCTGACAGGGACCCTCCTGTAAGCTGCAGTCCCCAGCTGCAGACTGGCACTGTGGTCATTTATTTCCATATAACAAGTTGTGCCCCTGCCACAATACCTAGAGGTCAGGTGTGTGTAGCAGTGCATCCCTCCCTGCTGCCTCTGCACCATCCTGCACGAGTTTTCCTGCATTTGGCCAGTGGGAACTTGAGAGGCTTGTTCTGGTGTATGCAAACCTGTTTTATCGCTTCTTCTGGGCAGAAACTTTTTTTAAGAATTAAAGACTTCCCTGGTTGTTACTGGAATTGCACTGTATTTAGAAACGTCCAGATGAATTGGGCTTATTTGAAGTGGAACTTTAGTCTAAGGAAGATTACTAGATGCTCATAGCAGACTTTAAAGAGTAAAGAGGACAAACTTGGAAAATTTTTTTCCAACTATCACTTTGAACCAAAATGCTAAAACTCACATAAAAGAGCGAGGGGGAAGGGGGGGTATGGGGAACGGTGCAAGTGTGACTCTGTATATTCCAAAGTATTTTCATGTCCCTGAATTTGCAAACACCCTTCTGTATCTCTCTATGTAGGTACAGAAAGTAGGAAAATTATGCTGTAACATGATGTTTCTGTTCCTCAAGTCATGGTGAGTCAATATGAACAAAGGAAGACAAGCATCATGTGTTTAAAGAAATGACTGGTGCTGGCTTTCTGTCTCCTCCAAAGAACCAGTCAAACAGCTGGTTCTTTGAGCTTCTTACTATATAAAATGAGATATTACCTTTGTTAGGTAAGTCAATGTGATGATTATTGTTTATACAATGCTTTAAAGCGAGGCCAGAGTATACATATCAACATGAGCTTTTCACTCACATGAGATAGTCCAGTGCAGCACAGTTAAAACTGACCTTAGGGTGCAAGGATGTTACTAGCATGTACTTATTCATTGCCCACCAAAACTCGAATTCAACCCGGCTTGGGCTTGCTGGATTCTGTTACAATATTAGGCATGGTTTATTTTATATTACTACAAAGCAACAAAGTTTGTTACATATCTTCTCTGACACATCTGTCAAATCAATTTCAAATGCTCTCAAAAGTTACCAATACTTAAACATATTCAAATAATCAGGTTTCCCCTGACAGGTTTCTTCTATACTGCTTCATTTCCCCCCAAAATTAGAAGTTGAAAAATTACAGTGGAACATTTCAGGAATATTTTTCAAAGCCAATTTTTAGTAACCACATTTATCTGTCTCCCAAACATGGCTGCCTACACTAAGCTGATGTAATGTTAACACTTGGCTGTGGGAGGAATGGAGTACTTATCACAGCCAATGTGGATTTGTTGGGACACGCGTGGCATCTGTGTAGAGGTGCCACCCAGTGGTTAGATGGTAATAAAAAGTTTTTCTGATGATTTTTTTTTTTAAAAAAAAAAGGAAAAAAAAAAGAAAAAAAAAGCATGTCTAAAGGAGTACATCTTAATATTTAACTAAGTTTTGGGGTGTTTTTTAAACTTCATGATCAGCACACAGGGTTTAGTTTTACCAGTAACTGCCAAAATTTTCTAATGGTCTTGAAATTACAGAATAAAAAGGAGCATCAGTTAATTTGAATAATCTCCAAGTGATGAAATGACAAAATGGGGTGCTCCTGAAACCAGGTTTTAGGAAGTGTATCAGTACATGTTCCAAGTTATTTTGTACCAAACGAAGGTTCTGTTCTTGTTGCTTGTTGTTAGATTGTGATTTTTCCCTATGCAAATGAGAGCTAGAAGTACAACTGAAGAGAAGTGATTGTCTGTGCTGGGCATTAGCTGAAATTTATGATGCATCTCCTCATAGTAACATCAGTACAGAATGATAATCATCTGGTTCATAGATATAAAAAAGGGGGGAAATGGAGTTGCTGTGAAGATATTGCTGATGACAGCAAGAGACAAAATGAAATCTATTACAGTTAATTCCTTAGTTGAGATTATCAGGAGGCAGAGGGGTGAAACGGTGACGAGCATCTGGTACAAGCCAGCTGTAGATCAAGCTGTATGCTACTATTCATGAAGATTTTAACTAGCTATATAATTGCAAGGTTTCTGGTGCAGCTAAAGCCATTCTACTCTAAGTTTCCAGATTACCTAGGAGATAACCTTATAATTTAACTCCAGCTATTCTCAATCTGTACTGTCTGTATTGGGTTTTTTCCCCAATAGTAGAGGTTCTAAAGAAGTTAATTTTAAGCATAATGAATAACTGCAATAATTTCTATGACAGAGGGGCTTTTTGATTTTATAGAATGGGAAAGGGTCACTTGAAATAAGAAACAAGAAGCTGCTTGGATACACTGTATTGAAACATTTGGCTACAGAGCAACACTGTGTGTCTGTTAGTACTGAGAAAAACATGTTTTGAAGGCCTAATGACTATAGTATTTCCAATTGCATGGTGTTTGAAGTGCAAGAAAGCCAAAAGCTTGAAGCCATTTCATCTCATGAGTAGTTGCTCAGAGCTTCAACAAACTGCCAAATGCAAACAAATACATTTAATAACCTGAAATTAATATATTGTACTGGGAAGGCAGTAGAAAGAAAAAACAAATACATGTAGGAATGGAAGTGGACAACAAGTATGACAAGTTTGTGGTATTAGAGTGGCTCAGAAAAAGCTCTGTGCAGTTTTTGTGTGTTGAAATTTACCCTGGAACAAAGCAACGAGGCTGCAGACGTGCTCTTCGTTATTTTTTGTGAGGCTGGAGTAGGAACATTGTGCTCACCTCTGGACACATCTTTTCTGGAGGGGTGTTGTCAGAAGGAAACAGAGAGGAGAATGTGGGAATTCATTTACAAAAGGGAAGATGATGCTAAATAATGGCTGAGAGATAGAACTGAAGCCTGCAAGTATTTAAATGGTGTGAATTTGCCAAACAAAGAAAGGAATTATTTAGGCTGACTTAGTAAGGCAGAGTGGAGTAACTATAACAAAGGGTACTTTTAGGTGAGGTACTAACCCTCTTATTAGGATGTATGACAAAACACCTCGAAGTAAGCCAGTAGGAATACTTCTGTGCTGACAAGATGTGACCTAAGGTAGTTTAAACACACTTTTCTATCTTTAGGATCTAGAAAGGTGGAGGCAGAAAGGTAAAACTTGATTCAACTGTGAATCTGAAGCCTGGCCATTAGATGGCAGGGTGCTGGCGCAAGAGGGTGCGTGCCTCCCCACCACTTCTTAATGCCATGCCCAAGGAGGAGCTCAGAGCCATTCGTCAGTCACAAGGCCTGGGAGAAGTTTGACATTCTCGGTTTTCCTATGAAAATCACACACACACACACACACACACACATCCTGTCACTCCCACAACAGAAGGTTGTATAGCAGCTGTCCCCCAAGCACACAACCCTTCAAGGACTTGTGTGTCTGCTCTGGATTTTCACTGCTTGAAACTCTGTGTGAGCAGGTAGGTATGTACAAGAGGTGCCTTAGAGTAACAACCAATTTCTATAGGAGGTGAAGTTGGCTGTTCTATAACCGGGGATGCGGTAATGGGACTGCTGAGGCAGCGGGAAGAGGCGATGTAAATGTGGTGTATAGTTTGCTACAGACTGTTCAGGAAGTCTGCATACTGGTTTTGTGGAAGAGATGACAGAAAGAATAACAAGCAGTAGCTTTGTAAGGAAAACTTCAGCCCAGAGCAGGCTGTTTGAAACGCTCAAAATATATTAAGACTGTAAAACAGCAACTCAAATAATGCACAATTAAAAACCCCTTGTTTAAAATAGTCTACAGCGCTAAAGGATCTGCTCCAGGGAGTGATCCTGATATATGTATCCACATCTCTTACATCTTTGGAGTGAACTGTTTGTGTTTGTGCTGCCTAACATTTGACCTGGGTCCGATGCCCCCATGGCTCTAAGATCATAATTATATTTTTGTGGCTTCAGTTCAAAGTGTCTGAAGTAATGTGAGGGCTGCTATGCTGCCTGCAAGACTGGTGTTTTTATAGAATTATGCCAAAGGTATGCTGCATGCTGTGGGGTGTGGGGCATACAGAGGATGTCTGAGGGCAGGAGGCTAGTTGGGATGGTGTAGAGCAGGAAAAGCCACAACTGGTTGTAGTTCTATCCTCTCTGTGGCATCCTTAAGGCTGTCCATCCACAGAGCTGCGCCTTGACTTTTCCTTGGAGGAAAGTAGTTGGTTTCCTCCAGAGGAGAGTTCAAGCACACAGTGATGTGTGTGCAGCACAGCTGAGAAGGGGACCAGGACCAGGGAGTGAACCAGGGAGCTAAATTATTGGACAATGTAGGTGCACCTGTCATAGTCATGACCACTGAGGTGGTGGGTGAACCAGGGAGAAGTTCTTACTGCTCTTCATGTTGTTCTGTGTTCTGCAGTAAATCTTTAGTCAGGTGTTTTTCTGATCATATTGGTATTTGCTACTCCCAGGGAAAAATTCATGTGCTGATATGGCGTGGGAGGGGGAAGACTGGGCAGAGGATCTGAATAAACAAACAAAATGTCTTTCCATTTTAATCAAGTTGCTCTTGCTTGTACATGCTCTCTCTCTTTTTTAAAAAATGATCTCATCCTGTGTTGATGGAAAAATGGGAATTAATAGACAAGAACCTTCTATCAAGTACAGACTGAAGACTGTTGTGAAAAGTAGTAGACTGGAAATTGATCTCGGGACTGAATATGATGGATTATGAAGGAAGCAATGGCTCTAAAATTATAAGGATGCCAGTTTAGTAAGCATTATTAGTTTAAAATATATGTCAATCTCCTCTTTTCTTATTTTTATTTTTTTTATTTTTTTTTTTTTAAATTTATTGGTCCTGTCGTACTGTTTTCACATATTTATGTCTGCAAGTTAATTCCCTTCAAAATGATTTGTAATTGTCATGTTTTAAGTCAGTATATTATGACGGGGCTGAACTGTGTCATCTGGAACATAAAAACAGCACTCCCCAGTTTAATTCCTATCTGATGGTTTCCTTTTCCAGTCAGTAGTTCTACTGTAAATCAGTATCTTTGTACAGGTAAAGAGAAGTTGTATGTATCTACAGGACTTGTCCTTCTTCCTTTTTAGTGCCTTATGCTCTCTTCAAAAGCTTGATAATCTCCTTTGCTTCACTGTAAAATTAGTTATTAAGTAATAGCTATATGAAACATGTCTGCTGCTTTTGGCTGGGATGGTGTTAATTTTCTTCATCTGGAATGGGGGCATGGTTTGGCTTTGTGCTGGAAACAGTGTTGGTAGCGCAGGGATGTTTTAGTTGCTGCTGAATGGTGCTTGCAGAGAGTCAAGGCCTTTTTTGCCTCTCACACCGTCCCACCAGTGAGGAGGCTGGAGGTGCACAGGGAGTTGGGAGGGGATGCAGCTGGGACAGCTGACGCCCAATGACCGCAGGGATATTTTAAACCATGTGGCATCATACTCAGAATATAAAACTGGGGAAGAAGGAGAAAGAAGGGACGTTCTGAGTGATGGCATTTGTCTTCCCAAATCACCATTATAGGGGATGGAGCCCTTCTGTCCTGGAGATGACTAAACACCTGCCTGCCCATAGGGAGTGGTGAATGCATATCCTATTCTGCTTTACTTGCATACGCAGCTTTTGCTTCACTTGTTAAACTGTTTTTATCTCAAACCATGAGTTTTCCCACTTTTACCCTTCCAATTCTCTCCCCCATGCTACAGGGGGGGGAAGTGAGCAAGCAGCTGCCTGGGGCTGAGTTGTCAACTAGGATTAAACAATCACAACATGCCAGACGCACATTGCTGTAGACCAGGTAAACACACTCTGACCATTTTTGACATAATCAGTTGAACTATTTAGTAGTCAAACATGTAGTCTATCATAAATATTCACCCTTCAATTTTTCCTGATTTAAAAATTCTTACCTCCACAGACAAAGCTCCTCTCCAATTACCTCTAACAATTGACAGGCCTTGCAAAACATCTGGGAGGGTTTCATAACACGCTTAGCATGTTGCAAGCACCCGTCTCCCCCCAAGCCCTTGGGGCTCTGAGCAAGTGGGTATGGTTACACAAACAAGCCTGGGTGAGAAAAGCAAGGGTGTGGGTTGGCAGTGCCTCAGCTTCTCTATGGCAACTGTCCCCCCACCTGCCCTTGCCCCTTTGTGAGTTTCTCTGCCATGAGTTGGGGCGAGCTGCTCCACATTTGGGCTAGAAGAAGAGAATTTGTCTGGGCAGTTAGGGCGGAGGAGATACAGCCCTGTGCCCTCACACCCTGTCTTGCCCTCGAGGGCTTGTGTACATGCCCATGCCTTCAGGCGGGAAGCGTACTGCAGCGTTTCCCTGGAAAACTGCCCAGTGCCATAAAGTAAAACTTCTAGGAGGCTCTGATGAGCTCAGCTCATCACAGATTGTTGGGAGGATAGACCTTAAACTGTGAAGAAATTAAGAGAGTGCCTTTTCTCACCCATCTGGAAATCTGCAATTGGCTGTTTTCCAGTGTGATGTCTTTGGGTTGAAACTTTCTATGCTGCTTCTGTCAGGGTCAGTTTTTGGTGTGAAATCATGTCTTTAAATAAAGGTGTCTGAAAGAATCAGTGCTGCTGCATCATAGTGTACCCTGAGGTCTAATGGTGTCTCGAGGAGTGGGCACGTGGGGACATGGTATGAGGATGGCCATGGGGAGGACCTGCCTTCATTGCTGGAAGGGAGCCAGCAGGTGCCTCCCAGATGGATGTTGCCGGCTTGCCTGGGGACCAGCACAGCTCCCTTCTACAGTAGGACACGGGGGATCCTGGTGAAACATCATGAGTTCCTATCCTTTGCTTCTGGAGCTTCCTCCTTTTGGTGTTTGGGATTGGTGACATTTTATTTTCTGACATATTCATTATATAGCACTTGGGGTGCAGATGCTTGGCACCAGCACAGCAACACCATTGCGAAGGGTGGCCTCTTGCAGAGTGTTAGTGTCACCTCAGCACTTGACAGCTCTTCCATCCACTCCCATGATTATTTTTCTCCTCCTTACCCTGACTTCTCATCCAGACTTCCACCAACAACCCTCCCAGTCTCCTGCCCATTCCTTGCCACTTGTTCCATTGCTCTCGGTCAGAGAGTTGATAGTCCTCAGCCTACTGTTACTCCCTCCTACAGAGGCCTCTCTTATCGACCTCAGACAGGGTAGGGTGCCACAGGATCTTTCAGCACTAGCTGAGCAGCTTTTTTAATGTGATTTTTGAATTCTCTCATATGCAATGTGTGTGGAACCACCCCAAAAGTAACCTCTATCGGTGGAGGCAGAACATGAAAATCAAGACGGATAGCTCAAAGTCATCCTTGTCCTGGGGAAGGTAACCAGCTATTAAGAGTGATGTAGTTTCTTCCTTAGAATAGGTAAATAAACAAAATAATTGCACATGTTTATTGGGATATGTGTTAAAATGTCAAAACATTTTCACCACAATTATGCAATAAACTGAACAACTTTATAAATATGCCTGAGGCTTTTCTGCTTGTTTATTTACTCTTTGAAAGTTCTATATGAAAGTCAGTTATAAAACTGAATTTGCAACTAAAGCTGTACAAACAGAGCTGGATTTGGGACAATGGGATGAGTCTGGAAAAGAAGCCTGTGGGAAAAGAGAGTTTTGATTCAACCAAAATGTAAAATATGCATATTTTAAGGACAAAACTAAACAAGAATATTTTGAGACTTTTTTTTCTCTTGAAAGCAAAATACTTGATCATGGTGTTTTCTGCCTAAAGATCTGACAGTGTTTCAAACTGGGGTAAGTTTCTCGGATGGCCACCACTATGTTGGTTGCCTGTGAGGCTCCACTTGCCCTGTGAGGAGAGGGTGGAGACTTGAGGCTTGTTCAGTTTGGGAAAGGAGGCAGCTTTGGGGAGGGTTTTGGAGACAGACCCAGACTTTTCACAGCGGTGCATGGTGGGAGGGCAAGAGACAATGATCAAAAGTTGGTAAAGAAGGGATTCAGACTCAATCTATAAGAAAATATTTTCAGTGTTGTTCAGAGAAGTTGTGGTATCTCTGTCCTTACATGTTTTCAAGAGTTGTTTGGGTAAAGCTGTGAGCAATCTGGTGTGATCCCATAGCAGACTCCACTTCAGGCAGAACACTGGACCAAAGACCTCCTGGGGTCCCTCCCAAACTGAACTGTCCTATGACTCTATGAAAAATACCATCTAAGTTTGAAATAAAAATGTCAAAATGGATACATTTTTTAAAAAGCTGAATTTAACTAATTGTTGAGTCATCCAAAGGATTAAATATATAAATTGGCGTATCTATCAACCTTTTAATGAAACTGTATCTTCAGAGGAGATATTCTCTGTATTCATGCTTCTTTGATTTTTCAGACAGTGAAATGAAAGGCATTCTATAAATTGGTCAGGTTTTACTATTTTATTTCTCTCTTAAGAGGAGACTTAGTGAACTTTTTCACATTCTTTGGATTCAGAATTTCAAAATTGACACTGCAGAATAAACATAAGCAAAATTAGGTCCCTTAAGCTTTAGGACTGACTTGCTAAAAATTAATGTATTGTTTTAGAGATTGTATACACTTTCATTGTGACAACATCATCCCACTAAGTTACTTGTTTGAAAATTCAACTGATTCTTTACTGAGACAGCTTCCAGAAGGAATATGAACAGAATGTGTGGTGTAATGTAGAACTATAAACCCCAAATGTTGTAATCTGCTGTCTCTGGAAAGGTGGAGTGACAGAAGATAAGACGACTAATTTTTCTGCCTTGTGGCTCTGATGTGGTTATCCTGCTGAGTATTGTATTTGTTTTTTGGTTGTTTTATTATCAGGAAAAAGCTGACAGCTTAGTTTCAAATAGGTAAAGCAGGTGGGACAAAGTAATGTCTAATAAGAGGAGCAAGTAGTTTGGCTAAAATGAAGCATGGCTAAAATAAACTTTGAAATGCCAGAGGCCTGGAACTACTACAACAGGAGAAAACATCTTAGTGTTTTGTCAGAAATACAGCAGATACTAGCTCAAACTTTATTTTGTTAGGATGCATTAACTGAACAATGTTTACTCTCCTTTCAGGTACTATGATGTATCAGGCAGACGCTATACTGTTCAAGAAAACCAAATACCATCAGTGATCTGTCCACACTCTTATGTTCTTCCAGCAATATCAATGTCTACTGCCTCATTACCAGCAGCACTTAGAAAGGTAAGAGAAAACTGTGTGTTTATATATACACTATATATATATATACATATATATATGCAAACACACTTAAATATATCATGAAGATGACTATCCTGGAAACAGAATTTAACACTAGGTATAATTGTAGTCTTTCTTTAAAAGACCTGTGTTTGAAGTACTGGAAAATTTTCAAATTAATATCACATACGGAAATAAGGAAGGTACATAATGACTGTAGCTGTCATGAAGAGACAACAAAGAAAATGGCTCAGGGAGATCTTCCACATGCTCCCACAAACCATATGGCTTTTTGCTTTTGTTCATTAAAAATATATAAGCCAAAATAATACAGGAACAGCACCTATACTTCTGTAGTTTCTCACTTAACCCATACTGTTTTCTATGTTAAGTTTTTTTCCCAGGGAAGGAGGAATGGCCACACCATTTCTTTCTAGTGTTCTTTTAGCTCATGTAGTGTTACTCATTTGCTTGGCAGCAGTATTACTGCATGGAAGCAAGCTAGGGAAAATGCTAATTACTTCTGTTCTAATGTGAGAACTTAATTTCAGATTGCAGACAAAGTTGTGCAATCCCATTCTTGTCTTTATTGTAATCTTTCCATGGGGAGAGAAATACTGTTTTTCCACATTAGCAAAAGTACTGAGCAGGCCAGTAATTGAAAAAGTTGCTTTCTTCCCGGTTGTGGAACTAATATTTATCTGAATATATTTGATGAAGGCTTAAAATATTCTGTCTTTATAACAAATAAATTTATTGTCTGGTCTTCTCAAGCCAGCAAATCCTATCTACTAATTTCTGTATGAAGCATTTGGAAAAGACTTACTGATCTTTAGTTGAATACAATAATAATACAAACCCCAGACATCCCTTTGGCCTCACTCAGCATCTTAGTTCTATTGATATTGTTGAAACATCCAACAGAAAGATCTCAGCTCTCCACAAAACAGCAAAGAGGCACAATACTATTATGGGATGACATTTCCATTGCACTAGAGCTAGCTGGGGAATTACCTTTCCAAGAGGAAAAAATTGCTGTTCACCATATTGTGGTCTTGGATGCACTTGTGTATTAGCTCCTTGCAATGACGTCTAGAAAAGCAAGCAGATATTTGATATTTTTCAGTAAAAATTTAAGAATGGCAGAATTCAGCTGTTACTTAATGAGCTCTGAGTTGGCATTTTGTTCTTCTTTTGGAATAATTTGTTCATACCTACAGCTAAATTAAACTGTGGGAGTGTCACTCCTCTAACCTGGAACCAATCCATTTGTACTAAGAACATTTATAACCTTTTAAATGAAGCCTCTAAAAGTGTATGAGACCAGGCCACATAATTTTATACTTTGATGTATAACAGAAAGGTCTGATTGTTAGATAAATCATAAAAATCAAGGAGTTTGTGTGTGTGAATTCAGCAGTTTCTTCTGTATTGGGATAATTTGCTAAGGTGTGTAATAACATAGTCACCTGCTGATGACAGATGGTTTATGGGGATTGGAATTTAATGAAGCCCTGCCTTCCCTCAGCATTTCTTGTGGGAGAGCAATAGAAAACGGTGCATTACAAAACACAAGATGTTTGCATCAGGCTCCTCTCTGTTGCTGTTTTCTCTATGGAAATCTGTTCATAAGCCTTACAAAGGTAAATGTACTAAGTAAGAGTCTTGCAGAGTAATATACACAGCCTAATTTGTTTTATCCTCTGTTTTTGCCTAACTCATATTATTCCCTTTACCTTGGGTGATTAAGAGCTGACTCCAGCAATGACTAAAACAGACAGGCTCTCCTACATTCTTTTATTAATTAAGCAGTCTTCCTAAGAAATCTTGCTTATCAGTCTCTGGAGTTTTTAACAGTTGTTTTTGTTTTCTGGGAAATTAAAAAGTAATTTTATTTTACATCTTTCCCTTTTCTTTTTGTAGCAGTGATTTTTAAATGATGGAGTTTAACCTAGATTGCCTTCCACTCTCAGCCAGTTCATGCTTCCTAGTCAGCAGAAGATCTAAAATAGCCACTCCCTTAATGGTTTTCTTCACCTTCTGAAGAAAAAGCTGTCCCCAGCATATTCCAAGAACTTGTTGGACTGTCTCCTTCTTATATTTATTTTCCAACAGAAAAAAATTTCCAAGAAGTAATTAAAGCTGTCAGGTTCTGTGCTTTTGGATGCTTCCTTTGCTTGATCAAAAACCAGACTTCTCTCCACCCAATTAATTAGTGTATAATAAACTTCTATCATAACATACCCTGTTTTGCCCTTTTCATCTTCTTCCAGGATTGTTTCACAAATCTTCATCTTACCTATTCCTCTACTTCACAGCAACTGTTCCTGATACACAGTGCAACTTTTTCTTTTGTTTGACTTCCATAAATACTGCTGGTAAAACAGCAGGAAGTTAAAAAATGTGTAAGATCAATTGCTTAATAGTGTTGCTCAGTGAGTAAATGTCGTGTCGCCCAAATTATAAGGCAAAAATACTTCCTCTCACTACATAATTTTCTTAGGAAAAGAACAACATCCTTCTATAACAATATTGTTTTCTCTTCAAATACCTCTGATTTTGATTCAGATGTACTTCTAGTTTTGTACAAAGATTTCCACTTCTTTTCCTTTTGCAAGGCCATTTGGAATTTATAATTTTGTTTCTGGTAAGCTTCTGATTTGAACAACAAAAATGTCAGCTATATGACAATGAAAGAGAGATTTCAAAATGTTCGTATCAAATACATAAATAGCATATGTTTATTAAATTATTGGAGGTAACCGGATCTTTGAGAAATTACAAATCATACAAATTTGAGTATATGTTTTGGTTTTGGGTTCGATCTCCATATGGGCCATTCACTTAAGAGCTGGACTTGGTGATCCTTGTAGGCCCCTTCCAACTCAGAATACTCTGTGATTCTGTGGGATTCTTGACTTTTCTAGTCCTGTACTTTTTAATGAGCAAAACATTTGTTTTACGTAAATGAAGGTTAGAAGTTTATCTTTTGGTAGTCTGGCAAATAGACTTTTGATAACATTATTAAAATGCTCCTGAAATAATTTCTAGATGTCAGATCTGTAAAATACACTATTTCTAGATTTCTAAAACTCGTTTTACTCCTTTTGCCAAATAATGCATTACATCCCTTGTTCCATTTGCACAATCCAGTTTTGCTCAATGGAGCTAAACAGGAGTATTTGGTATCCTTGAATTTGTTTGCAAATGAGAGGAAAATAGCTCGATTAGATTCCTGTTTATATTTAGAATTTCTGTGCAGATTAATGCTGAAGGTTAGTTGAGCTGTCGTATAAGCTGTACTGCATGAAGTAGGTATCTTTTAGACTGTTTCATTAATAAAACAATACGGCCAGTGTTCTCACTCTGAAGAAACAACTTCCTGAATGTTTGATTCATTCCATTCTCTTTGGATAAATAATAATTCAGTTTGAGGACCAAATCACAGATGAATGTGTATTTTGCAGTCCCACAGCTTCAAGTGACAAAATACTATTACTAATACCAAGGGAGAAAGCGTCCTACCTGTGATATGGCAAACTCAAATGACCTTAAATTAGGTACTTAAAGACAAACAGGTGTTAAGCTGATAGGTTTTTGTAGAGCTAAGCTGAAAGGCATTTATTCCCGTAGAGAATAATTTCAAGTTTAGATTGGCTTCTGCTGATAGTAAAATGAGTGAGTGAAAAGCAAGTTCTTAGTGCTTCATTATTTATCTATTTCCTGTGCATTAGGAATAACGATCACAAAAATCTAGACTTTAAAATTTCATGTGAGATACTTAGGCCTAAACATTTTTTCCTAAGTCACATCTGTGTACTGTAATGCTGTCTCTCCTCTTATATTCAGATGTTGATTAGTCACATTTTCAGACTTACAACCAGGTACCTGTCTTAAGGTTTCTCAGGATTCTCCATCTAGATAAGAGTTCTCACACCTACTTGCTACCTGAACACAGCCACTGCCTTTCACACAAAGATTCAGTCCTGTGACATGAATATTTATCGAAGGAAACTGGGTGGAGTACTTCTAACACCCAGGTGTGGCTGTGGAAGCACATTTTGATTCTGTGTCAATTTACTGGATTAAATGAGTTTATTCTATCATTGCCTTTGTCATGTTCCTGAGACAGCAGATATGCAGATGCCTAATTCCTCCTGCTGTTTTAACTCATCTTTCGAGATGACAGTGCATCAAGATGTAGGATATTTTCATGTTAGGATTCCTCATCTGCTTCTTTAATATAATTTCTGCTTTGCTCAGAGAAATGGTACCAAGATGTCCAGCCCAGGTCCTCATACGCTTCTCCTTACAGTCCGTTATTTTCTCAAGAAATAACAAAACCTAAAGTCTGTTTGGGATCCACAGGGTTACTAAATTACCTCCCAGACTGATGTCTAAAGGGAGAAAGAAAGCATTTTATGCTGTCATTTGATAAACTTCAATACCAAGTCAGTGAGAAAGCAGGTGAGCCACTTTCCAAACTAACAGACAACAAAATTATTAGTTCATGGATAGGTGAGAGGAGCCTGCCCTGAGGAGAACAAGTCATCGCCTTAAAATTCACCACAATTTTTAATAGATAAGGCCTTTCAATGGTTAACCAATCTCCTCCCAAAACTTGAGACTGAAAGAAGAGAAGGCATCCTTCTCCAGCTTGGAAACAGAGAGCTAAAAAACCCCCTGTAGCCAAGGTCCTACAAAGTGAGTCATGCGGGGGATAAGAATATTTGCTGGTGTTGGTTTTCTTAAAGGAGGAAAAAAACCCACCATTTCAGGGGGAGCACAAACCTGCCTTGTGCAAAGACTGAAGGGGGAAAGGGAAAGGACATTATGTGGCTGAAGCATTTTTTTGTTTTGAGGCAAAGGGCAGGCATAGAAAGGATGTCACCTAAGAGGGGCCAGCGTGGGGCAGAGTGTGGGCTTCTGCCTGGTTTGGTTTAATTTTCTTTTACAATCTCGATACGTCCTCCCTCAATTGTTGGGAAGTGGTTATACCTTTCCAGCTAATTAAATGTTGCAGCAGGACAAAGTTTTGCTGTATTACCTGAAAAAAAAACCCGTATAGGCCAAAATCCAGCTCAGTGCTGTGCTGGATATCTGGATTCTTGAGAGTTTTTATCTGCTTAACTACACTTATGTTCAACTTTTGTATAAAATGAGGCACTATGATCTGTTGTAATTTTTTTTTTTTTCTCTTCTGCAGTATAACTATTGTGTCCTTTATCTGGTAAAATCGCTATGATTCCTTATGTGGTAAATATAGCAAGTGTCACTCAGGTTGGGTTATAGACCTCACTGAGAGCATGTGTTCAGTGCAGACAGGTCATTTGCTACCATATGATGGTTCCAACCACCATCCTTCCCCAAGTGTAACTTGTTTCTCTGAAACAATGGGCAAACTTTCCACCTCCCTCCCAGGTTAAAAAGGTTGAATAATTTTCCTTTCCTTTTTTCTTTCTTTTTTTTTTTCTTTTTTCCTACTAGGGATGTTAGTAGACACATAGATTTTTGTGCTCACTCTGCTAGGGCTACTTTTTAATCATGTTGCTCCCCATCGTCATTCATACAGAGGAGACAGTAGCCTCCCGTGTTTTAAATTTAAAGTTTTAAGTTCTTTATATGGCCACATCTGCTTATGGGAGTCACCTACATGTTATGTGCCTCTAGTGCACTAATTTATGGGAAATCTGGATAAATAAATTTATTTTATTTAAATCAATAAAAAATACAACAATAAAGATTTTTATAAGCTAAAATATATATAGTAATTTTATTTGCATTTATATATATACATATGTGTATACAGATATATATGCCTGAATGTATATTAAAATGTATTTATGAACTGAAGGATTTTTGGGGAATGTCATTCATAAGCCATAGCTTTGAGATTGTTGTCCTGATGCAGTTGTATGAATTGAAGAGGACAGTATATAGAAAGAATGGAAAAAGATAGATGCGGTGAAGCATGGATCACATGAGAGTTCTTTGACAACAGTCAGAACAGCTCCATTATTCATTGTCTGTTTGGCTTTTAGTAGGATGTTATAGTGCTGCCCAGCACAGTAATTCCTTACTGTGGTTTAAAATGTCTAGGAAAACATGAGAACGTTATAATAATTTATCCAAGTTGTTTTTTTTCCCTTTTATCTTTTCTATGCAATTTGTTCCTATTCCTGGGCTGCAACTATGATGTGATTTGGGCAAGAAAGTGATGTTAATAGGAGAAGAACTGAAAAGTCTTTACTTTGAAATTCATGGAGGGGGAAGTAATCAAATTTTCAAACCAAACCAGTTGAGTAGGGTGGAGAAATGTGGGAAGGGAAAAAGAGTGCTTCATTTTACCCTGGCCATGCCAGCATTTTTTATAGGGTTGACAAAGGATTTATGAAATTAGCAAATATTTAATTTGCTCTGTCCTTTAAACTTTTAGAGTTTTTAAAGATGTTTACCTCTGAGTCATGCTGTTTTGCAATGGTTTGAAATAATGAATACAGAAGTATTTTTTCAGAATTATTTAGTTGATAAATATGCTGTTCATAATTAAAAGCACAACAACACCACAACCATTAAGAAACAAACAATCTAAATAGTACTGTAATCATCGTGGAAGCCAGAAAATACAGAACTGGGACAGAATTTAAATGCTGACTATTTAAATCACAGTGATGGCTCCCAAAACACTTGTGCTCCGACAAGCCACTGTATCTTAAATTACTTGTCCACAGTATTTGGTGAGTAGTGTCATAAACCAATAAACTGAAAGGAGATGGTAAATGTTAAACCCCACAAAGTACAGGGGGAATAATCTGAAGATGGCTTCTATCAAACCAGTTCCCGTCGAGAGAATATTTAAGAGCATGGTCTGTAGACATAACGGCAGTGTTGACTACCATAAGTAACATTTAACCATTTAACAGAAAGGGATGCTCAGAATCATGGACACAAAGCAAAGCTGACCCCAGGTGGTCTGTGTGTAATACCACCTGCTAGCAAGATCTCACATGTAGGCAAGCGCTTCCTAAAGAACAGTGCTAAATAAGACTGGAGGACTGAACTATGCTTTTGTTAATTCTTTCTGTTTTAAGAATGTATGGTACTGTCTTTTAGCATAAATATTTCTCAACATTAAAACAAAAAACTATAGAAGTAGCAGAGCCCTTATACAAGCAATTTACTTTTAATAGTGCATGGGTACAGTTGTACCTGTAGGAATGCTGAATCAGGACACTTGGACAGCCAGCTGTAGTTGTAAGTCACCATGGGTGAAGCTTATTGGGCTGATAGATATCATGTCTGTTTTAAAGAAAAAAGACAAATGTGAAATGAATTTGCATATATCAAGCCCATTTGCTTTTGGGCTGCGATAATTTTATATCCATTGCTTTATCCATGTCTGTTTGTTAAGGCCTCAGTAGGAGGAGCAGAGAGGACAAGAGGGCACCAGAGAGGAGAGACCAAAAAGATTGCACCAAAGCAAGCCAAAACCCCAAAGCAAGAACAACTAATTATTTATAGATTAAATTCACAGCAGATAGAAAAAGCTAACCCAAAAATGTAATTATGAGTGTATGTAATTATGAATAAGTGGTTTCTGTCATTTACAGTTACATCATAAAAGGTTTACTCTTTTCTAGGATTCTGCTGTAAGTCAAGTTTATTTTATGTCTCTTCTTAAAGAACTACAATTCTGCTAATTGCATCCCCAAAAGAGTAAGCAATTCATAGTAGAATTGTCTTTCTAACATGATTGATCTGTCTGAGACACATGGCAGAATTAAAAATTTCTTAGTTAAGAGTATTCGTAATAACACATACCTTTGGTAAAGTATCATTCTGCCCAGGTTTCCCAGGACACAGCAAGCATTTATAAGACAGCAGCAGAAAAAGTCTGAATACAAACCCATGATTCATTAATAGAAGAAAATAACAGGTGCCCTCAATTCAGCCCTAGTTGCTAATATTGAAGACAAAAGAATCAAGCAACTAGTTATGTATGCAGTGTTGTACTTACTGTGTAGGCAGAGACCAAAATTCTGAGAAGTTGCAATGTCCAAAAGCTTGGACATCAAGTCCACTATAAAACCAGCTGATTATTATGATTTGGCTTTGTAACACAGCTCACTAAAGACCTGTTCATCCTTTTATCTTCCAAAAAGTCTGGAAACTTATGGCTAATTACAGCACAAGAGAGGTTCTCAGCTATCCATGACAAAACCTCTCTGAGTATTGCTCAACAAAATTACTTCCCTGCTTAATAAAATACCGTGCTGCTGACTAGACTGATGGCATCATGGCAATTTCCTTGTCGGTCCACTTTTTTTCCATATTCCCAGCTCATTATGCTTCTTATCCCCATTTGAACCACAAATTCATTTCAGTATTAATTTCTTAAGGTTTTCATTTTGCTGTTTCCATTGTGGCTTAGGACACCAACTCTCTTATTTCCTAAAAATAACATCTAGATTATGTTCAATTCATATGGCTGGTTCTGAGGGACCTTGAAAACAACCTTTTCTCTTGTATTTCTGCTGCTTTTCAGTGAGTTTAATAGAAGAGCATTTACACTTTGGTTGATTGTAGGTGTGCAAGACCACAGGTGACAACATGGACCCTAGAGAAGTGCAAAATACAGGAGGGAAGGTGGCATGGAGTTACTTATCATTGTCATAGAAGGAACATAGGCCTTGGAATATTGGTACAAAAGGAATTTGTCTTGTAGTCTAACACTTTGGCATTCAAGATGGCAGTGGATGTACTGAGTCAAGAAGGTTCCCTTCAGCCCTTTAAAACATATTTGAAGGCAGAATAGGAGTACCAGTAAATTCTTACTCTGATAGATCTTTCAAGTACTCACAAAGTGTATTGAGGAGATTGTTGGGGTTTTATAAATACAGTTAAAAAAAACCCCAAACCTAAACCAAAACACTGTAATTTGTATCAGACAGCTTACGTGTATTTACTCTTAGCTGGCAACTTAAGACAGATGTCATTTGGACAAGTCTCCTTCCAAGCAGTTCAATACATTCACCTTGATGCAGGTGAAGTACAAAAAGGTTATGTTCAACTTTACATTGGACTTGAATCTTGAATAGTCTTCATGTTGAGCTATGCCCTGAATTGAATTTCATCTTAATTGTTACATGCTCCACGTAACACTGTGAAAAATTTAGTTGAGGCAATGAATGAAAATGTGTTTCTGTTTGAGAGGGTTAGGCTCAAAGTCATGTGAGCAGTGGCCCTGGAATGTGATAGTGCTGAGGCCTTCAGGGCTGGATTGCTGAATAAACTACAGTCTCCCAAGCAGTGACAAAAAGAAAGGTCTACCAAACCAGCACACTACTGCACTTTGCATGAGTGAGATAATGTGGATAGCCACATACTCAGTGTGGTATTGCCCAGGGAATGCAATGAGCCATTCGTGCATTGCAAATTATTAAGGAGGTCTGTCATCAGTGATCAAGCATGGACAGTACATAATGACTCTGGTAATGGTGACATGGGAGTGTGCACCAGGCAGTCTAATATTTCAGAGACCATCCTTCATCTGCCCCACCTTTGTGTATCATCATGCCAAACACCAAGCTACATAGCATTTCAACATCTCACAGGTGTTGCTTCTGCTAGTATGTAGCTCTTCCATAGGATGACACCAGGCACTTTACTGGCTCCTTCTCAAAGGGCATACTCCTCCCTTCTCTTTTCCTTGGTGGGCACAGTCCTGTGAAGTTGCTCTTTGAGTCACCAGGGGTTTGTTTCTGGCCTCCACGCTGGGCTACTGTGCAGTGATCTGTGTGAAGAGCTGAGGACTGTTTTGCGTCATGCTTTTCTTGTACCACTTCCACACTTGTGCAACACGTTGGAATGGTTTTCAGGACCTTGGCAGCTAGCTCTGCTCTCTCCTTGGGTGTGACCCTATTTCCATTTTGCCATGCTATGTGACCAGGTGGCTCAGCATACGCACAGTATACCTGAGCACCCTCAGATCTGAGAAGGTTGCAACACAAAGCTTTTACTAAAAGTTCATTCCTCCTGACCAGACTTTTGCCACTTTATAAGCTATATAATGCATATGACAATTAAGAATGTGTATATGTATACATATATGTGTAATTTATTGCTCTGCAGTTCCAGCTGCAGTATAATAAAGGGTTTGCAAAGGGTAGTCATGAAAAACTTCATCTTTCTGGTTTTATTCTCTCAAGAGCTGAATTCTAGTGAATAAGCTGGAATACTCCTTCACTTACCCCTTTAAAACAAACACTTGATCAGCCATGGCTCAAAATCTGCAAAAGCAAAGTATGATCCACTTAAAAAAAAAATTGCATAAACTAGTTTGAGTAAGATTTAGAGATTATAAGAGAAATCTACCATTGCTACAAACTAGCATTGTTCATATAATTTTCAAAATCACAGTGGCTAAGTTTTCACCAGACAAGTTTTGAGTTTGTTGTGGTTGCAAACAATATCTAAAAATTTAAATAGATTGTAATGTTTTGCACTACAAACATTGCTTTTTTTTTATAATGGAACTTTGACATCATCATTTCCTCTGAATCATACATTATGACATGCAAATAAAAATTATCCTCTTTCCCTCTCCTATCTTTATAGTTCCCCTCCTAATTTTTTTTTCTTTTCATTTTACCAATTGGCTTTCTAGGCTATATTTGCTGAAAAAAAAAGGAGAATAATTGTCTAGGAGGAAAATAGGGATTTAAAAGTGTAGCTTTTGAAAAGTCTTAAAAATCTGACAAAGTACACCGTAAGTGTTTAGCAGCTACAATTTAGATAAAAAGAACATCAAAATCTGTTTAGGGTTTTTTTGTGTTTCATCTGGAGAAACTTGTGATTTTAAAAGGCTTATCAGTGGTAATTCTGGATATTCCCCTTCCCTCTTGGCCAGGGGAGTTTTGATTTTTTTGCTTCTGGAAACACTGAGGGTGTGTTTTTTCTTTGGCGTGTAAGACTTAGTTTTTATCAGATAAATTTCTGACTCTTTGACCCAAAATAGAAACCCACTTTCCAAACATGGAAAATGTATGGACAGTTTGTGAGGGTTATTTTCTAAGGGCTGCCAGCAAAGCAGAAGCTCACCATGCTTGTTGGTGCCTGCTGTTCAGAGCCTTGTGCACAGCTGGGAAACTGAAGAGGCTGGTCAGGTTAATCCCATGGCCAGCTGGGAAAGCCTGAGTTGCAGAAGAGACAAAAAGATGGAGCCACTCACAGATGAAAAGGGTAGGTAGCTAGACCAAAATCATACAGAGTAGGAGAGATTTGTCTTCCCACCTTTTCCCACCAGGTGCCAAGAAGTCATGGGAGGAAAGTGGTAGATTAGGAACATGAGAGAAGGTTCATGCCTGCCTTCTACATACAGAAAACACTTGTTGTCTACCAGGTTTTAATGGTTGGCAACCAGCTCCCTTCTACATTCCAAAGCAGCAACACATAATGGAGTAAGTTTATGCAAAGGGGACCCCAAAAGTTGCTAACGGAGTGTTTTACTATAATTTGTTTGGAAAGTATCTAAAATAGTTTGAGCCCATCACTACAACAGTTGTAGCTAAAACTGTGTTTGGCTAATCATGATGCTTCTAAGGGTTAACTGAAGAAGTACCTTTGTCATGACTCTTGTTCTAAGCCACAGACACCAAAGCCAATTGTAAAGTATGTTGAGTTGGTCTTTGCCCAAACTAACATCTTCAGACATTCAAGTGCAGAGTCAATAATTCTGTGTATTTCTTGGCATTTCCTGGAAATCTGAATATTTCTGAACTGTGAGATTTCATCCACTTTGATCCAATTCCCTCTTGCATTATTATTAATCCACAAAATATATTTTTAGAGGTAAGACTTGAGTACTTAGACCTTAGGAATTAGAATTTTCCTCTGGTTATTCACAAATAATAGTAGCAAGATTTAAATGCTGTTGGACTCACATCTCCTTACCAGCTAACATTTAGTAGTTTAAGTGCATAGTGGCATAATGCACTGTGTCTGTAATAATAGATATGTAATAGCAGGAAAACATGTCTCTCCTGTTTTCTTCAGAAGTAATAATGTATCTGTTTTCTGGACAGACATGTATTGTTTTTATTTTAATGTTTTATATAATTATTAGTTCTGGTTGAGCCTAAAATAAACACACCTAAGAATATAAATGCACTTTATTAAAACATTTCCTCTTAGAAGTTTCTCCCGCTTAATGGTGACTATTGCGATATGGATGTAATTGTGGGATTATTAGCAAAGAGTTTGAAGGACTGTTCCACTTGATTTAGTCTTTGCCTGCAGCACTGCAAGCAACCAGTGGGTCTGGAGTAATTTCCACCTTCTTCATCCTGGTTTTATAAAGTTTATTCTAACCAATATTAAGGCAATTCTCTTTCATAATTGTTATAAGAAATAATTTCAGTGAATTCTGTAAGCCTTCGGTGAACACTTATTTAGAATAAATACTAAATTATAATATTGTAATTCAAATGTGAAATTAGGTGTTCAGCCAATTTTTATGAGGTCAGGATAAGGTATTTTAGTAATAATAGTTCCTTGTACTTAAAACTCTTCATCTGTACATGATCAAAAATCTGTACATCAAAGAAGTTATCAAGGAGTGTAAATACTTTATACATTTCATAAAAGGGCTCTTTGAAGCACACAGACTATCAAACCCAGATTTTCCAAAGCAGCTGCTATGTTGGGTACCTTCATACTGGGGAGCTGACTTGAGACACATTTCAGTTGAAAGGTACAAAATGGTACCCTGGCATAATATGTAATAGGAGTTACATTGCATGATTTTTATCTATTTAATGAGAACTTCTGTGGAGAAGAGGGATTCTATTAATTTCATTTTTAAATACACTTTGATTAAATACCGTCATTTTTCATCCTGCTAAATGGTTTTCAGAATCATAAGCATACAGTAATCTTTTTTTCTGTTACAAGATCATACATCAACTTTCAAAAGCAAGCATGTCAAATACGCAGTTCACTTGGTTGTTTACGAAATTTGGCTTTGGTCCGTCTAGCAGTCCAATTTGCAGTTTGTTTACAGTTTTTGCTCTTTTACATCTTTGCGTCCTCACCTTGGAACACAGCACTCAGAAGGATGGCTTTCTGCCTCTTGCCCTGTATGGCTGTGACAGCCCCTCTTCTATTGTGCCTGACCTGGGGAAAGTCCCTGAGTTGCTAGCAAAAAGCTTTCAGTTTCCCATTTGTAGTTGCAGACTATCTGGTTTACCCAATAAAAAGATCTCCAGTTTTATAAATTTCAAATTGCATAACAAGTTACCCTTATATATCTGTAGCTAGAGCTGCTGAAGGAGACTTTGGTGCTTTAGCTAGTTAAACTAGTTCCTAGGCATGGGAACTGAATTAAAACTGCAGGTAAGACCTAGGTTTCCTACCTAGTGCAAACAATGAGACAATCTATATCCTTCCTCTGCTGAGCATTTAGAGCTAGCTAACAAGAAACACTGGGCACAGGAGCATATTAGAAATCCCACCTTGCTTTTGAGCTACATGGAATCATAGAATACCCTGAATTTGAAGGCACCCACATTGATCATGGAAGTCCAACTCCTGGACCTGCACAGGACATCCCCAAAAATCACATCATATGCCTGTGGGACTGTTGTCCAAATACTTCTTGAACAGTGGCAGACTTGGTGCTGTGACCACTTCCTGGGGAGCCTGTTCCAGAGCCCAGACACCCTGTGGGTGAAGAACCTTTTGCTAACTTAACTTAAACCTCGCCTGGCACAGCTTCATGCTGTTCCTTCAGGTCCTGTCACTGGTCACGAGAAAGAAGAGATCAGTGCCTGTCCCTCTGCTTCCCTTTGTGAGGAAGCTGTAGACTGCAATGAGGTCTTCCCTCAGTCTCCTCTTCTTCAGGCTGAACAGACCAAGTGACCTCAGCTGCTTCTCATACAGCTTCCCCTCTGCTCCCTTCATCATCTTCCTAGCCCTCTTTGGATACTTTCTAATAGCTTTATATCCTCCTTATGTTGTTGCAGCCAAAACTGCACACAGGACTTGAGGTGAGGCATGTAGAGATGCCCAGGAAAAGCCAGCTCAGGTAGCCAGCACAGAATAGCCACATCAGTGCTGTGCTTGGCAAAGACTGATAATGTACATGTCTCCTTAGGATTATTTTCTCTTTGCTCCATAATCATTCGATGTGATGCTGGAAGACTTTTTCAAATGTCATATACTTTCATGACTGTGGCTCTCCTATTGACAGCAACAATTTTGCATGAAAGCATGAAGAAGAGATCAAGATTGATTGTGCTTAAGAAAGAGCTCATTTCCGGTGACTGATAGGTTAGTCTGTCATACAGACACTGAGATTTGCAGGAAAAAATCCCATTTCCTACCCCTGGTAATTATACAAAAAAACTTTGAAAGGAATTCGTAAGTGTTACAGTAAGCTATAGATCTAAATTAGACCATTTATGTTAAATCTATACTTAGCAGTATACACTATTTAGAGTTAGTGACAGGACGCTGTACAAAACAAAAGAGAGACCTGCAAACCTAGAAGAAAGTGATCTTGTAAACCAAAGCCACTTTTGTAACAGATTATCATTCTGAATTGCATTCATAGTTGAAAAAATGAAAGGGGTTACATTTATTAGTTGTGGCTTCTGGTTAGGAGAGACTTAAAAAACTTCCAAGCCCTTATCTTCCCCTCCAAAATGCTTTTTCCATTTATCATTTATTGTTCAACAAAAAGACGACTTTCAAGTTTCTGTCTCTTAGAACCAAACACTCATAATATATTTTCACTGTTTACTTTGAAAGAGGTGGTCTTGCTGAATCTTTATAGTGACATTATCTAATGATACAGCTCTGACCCCGCAGCAAGACTCAAAATCCTGAAAGCGAAGACATGAGGCTATCTCATATCAAACTTCCTCATTTTCCCTTATATTGAAACACAAAGAGTTACAAGTGCAATAACTTATGTTAATGCTATTTTTCGCATATAATTTTATTTCTGGAAGTTTTCCAAGTTCAGAAGAGCTTAAATATTCTCTCTGTTCTTCAGTGTTGAATAATCCTTGCGCCTACTTTTGGTGCTAGTACTTTTCTGCTTTTTCAAGTTCCTTTCTAGGATCACGTTACCACGAGTAGCTAGCAAAATACAGGCTTCCTACACCAACCCAGGATGGCGAAGAACCAAGGATACCTATATAAATCAGTCTCTTTTGGAAAAAAGGCATAAGTGATTTTTGTTTTTTTCCTTTGGCCATCTTAAATGTTGATCAGAAAGCAGTAACTGGGTCTGTGAGAACCAACGTGTGTGGTATACTTTTTCCTACTGTTGCATATCTGTGCTCCAGTATTGCATGTTAATTAATGCACGTAAGGTGTTTGCCCAATACTAACTTCACAGTTCTTTGCAACAGGTTCTCTGCTTCTGTAGAGGTGCTTACTGAAGAACTTGCTGCCAGCCTTCTGCAGTTCTTTCTCCTATCCTCTAATTGAGCCCCTTTCGTAGTGATAATTTGTCTGCCAAACGACTTATCAGTTGGAAAGGCTCAAGTCAGATACTACTTCCTTTTTTTGCTTGTTTTTACGTGTGCGCTGCCAGAAGAAAGAAGGGGTTAAAGCGTGGGAGGATTGCTAAGAAAAAGGGTTTGGTTAGTGGCACACAGGACTGCATCTCACACACCATAGTTTGTTTATTCTTCTGTAAACAGCAGAAAGAATTATCATCATCATGGTAAGGCAATCAACACTCTCTTCTTTCCCCTTTTTAAACTCCACCAGAAATCTTTAAGTTAATACAGTTAACTGTTTTAAACCATAAAATTAACTGATTTCCATTCATTTTATAGACTGTCTCTTTAACTGACAGATGCTCCTGTTGACATAAGGGGAGGGGGGAAACATTTTAGTATATGGAAATAACTAGCTCTGGGGAAGAGCAGATGGGAGCAGGCATGCCTTTTCTGACATGCCTGTTCTTTTTTATCTCTCATTTCCTAAATACTCATGTAAGGATCTGTTCAATTTTTTTTTGCTTCTTTGTCTTTCCAGAGCTTTTTCGAAAGATTTCCATTCATTTGATTCTGCATTATTTGCTTCTTTCAATTTTGCTGTTCTCTTTTAATACAACCAATTTCTAAACCTCTGTGTTTGTCACCTAAGAAATAATATGGGATTTATACTTACTTATTTTTAGTTACTTATATTTATCTATGCTTTTTCAGCTGATTATTTTCTTTTAAAAAATCCATTAAACATGCAGACTCAGTATTCTCATTAATCTATATGCTGTTGCAAAAAATGGTCAATTTTCAGTATACTTTTGAACTAAAAATTTAGTTACATGTTAAAAAAATAAATTCAAAGCACACAGGTCCTGTTCTCTTGAAGACATGAAGTGCTTTGCTAAAACGTCCTAACTTAATAGAAAATATAGTTTGTAGGAAAATATGGCTATTAACAGTGTCACATTTATAGCCGCTTGGTTATTCAGGTAAGTTCCCCAATCTAAATAAATGCATTCTCTTCACAGAGAGTTTAGGTAAAGCTGAAACTGTTTTAAATGCAGTTATTGCTGTTTGTACCCTCCATATTTGTGGTAGGGAAAGAGCTGGAAGAGGCAGGGAGCGAATTCCATGCTAGAGTGAATTTGTTAAATTTAAAGTGTGTATTTCTTTCTCTAACTCTGAAGAGGACACTGTCAACCTGGAATATGATGTATTTAAAAGAAATGCTAAAAAAAAGGAAGTTTAAAGAGTATATGCCAAACTCTTGGTATTTGGAAGAAGGCAGTGTGGGAGTTAAAATAATGTAAGTCATACTTTTCATAATAGTAACCCCTTTTGTGGCTTTGTGAAGGGTCAGCATAAACAAGGAAAAATTATTATAGTGAATTGAAGTAATTCCTGTCTGTTTGACTGACAGCAAGGTAACTGGTTAAATTTAGAAATCATTTAGGTTAAAATATAACTCCTTTTTTCCCCTTGGTGAGTCACAAAAACAAAATTGATTCAGGTCAAATGTTTCATTAAGCATATTTTTTCCCCATGCTTTTAAAAGAACACAAGCAAAAGCAGCGAGCCTTTATTTCCATCTGCAGCTATCTCCCTCTCTCTCCCCCACCCTCCCCCGTCTCTCCCTCTGCCCCTCTCAGTAGCTATGACACTCACCTGTAGAAGAGCAGTATGAAGTCTTTCTGTAGGACTTGAAACAGAGACTCGAGTGGGTCTTGTGCTTCTCAGGCTTTTCTCTCTCTTACTTCGTTCCTTCCAGTTGCACCAGCAATACTCCAGCAGTACAAATTTTCAGCATAACAAAGCCTATCACTGCTAGTGTTAGATATTTGAGCCTCAGTCTGCAGAATGCTAAAGCCTGAAGAGTAATAGTTTATTTATTTAAATGTTTTTGGCTAACGCACTTTTTGGAACGTCATGTGACTGCTAGAACTCTGAGGCTTTCTGTTTCTCATGGTTGGGTGAATTATGATGCTGTGATTTAAAGATACTCAAACTTACTGGCATTCCAGCATGCTCTTGTAGGGAGGGATCCTACAAGAATTGCTGAAGACAGAAGGGTCTCAGAGGTTTTCATATTACTTGAAATCCAGTTATTGATGACCTAGTGAAGCTCAAACTTACTCTTCACTAAATGGTTTGTTGCTTTTTCTCCCTCTCTGAAGGCGAACATGTGCTAGAAAATAAATGTTTAAATTAAAGAACTGTCTACACTAGGTATTACCACCTATTAGTTACCACAAAGTTGCTAATGACTAGTAAAAATACTACTTTTTTCTATAATGTGTGCTCTAAGAAGTGTTTTCATTTATGTTGAGCTGACTCAGATGAATTCATCTAAGAAAATAACATCCAATTGATCCCTCAAGACACAGCCTGAAGTTCTGAATCAACAAATCACAGTAGCTCTCTCTCCACTGGAGATCAGCAAAGCACATGTTTAATTACATTGCTAAATTAGGGGTTTGGCTGTGGCAACTTACATTAGCTAATGAGAAAAAACCCCAGCCAAAAACAGAGGAAATATTTTAATGCTAACATAAACAGGTATGAATATAAATACAAACAAGATTTACATTTCTTGGTTAAGAAGGCGGCCTTTTGCTTTCAGATTAGAACACAGCTTTAAAGGTTCATGCAGTGTGGTTGAAACAATCTTCCTCCATGCTGTCCGAGTCATGGATAGGCAAGTCCTCTATTTTTTTCAGCTGCCAATGCCTTTGATCAGGGATTTCTCAAACAGCTAATGTCTCAATAGTAAGAATGCTTGAGCAGAGAATACTTGAGCAGAAAAATGTTGAAGAAGCCTGATCTGCAGAGCAAGGATGCTTCTTGCCTTCTGAAATCAAACATTTCTATGCAGTGTTCTGGAAGTCAAGCATTCTTGTGCTGTGCTCTGTCAGGCTGGACCCCACTTTGGAGTCTCTTGAGAAGCTCGGTCTGTGTGCCCTCTTGCACTGGCAATACTCGCTTGCCTACATTTATCTGAGTTAAAATACAAGCTCTTCAGGGCAAGTACCCAGCCTTTTATGTGTTTTGAAAGAGCTGTATATAATTAAGGTACTTTGTATGAAGAAATTACTTCAAAACGGTTTACATAGGGCAGCTATTTCAAGATCAAGAAAAAATCTTTAGCCTTGTTCCCTGAGGAAACAAGGCTTATGTGACTGGACTGGCTGGCTGTCCCTCCTCACTGCCATTCAACACCTTTTGAACTTGTTGGACAGTTTAAACTACATTTGAAAGGGGGAGACGTCTCAAACATAATTAAGTTCCCATGGACTTTATGAAAATCAGTGGCTGGGAATAGAGAAATCCAGATCCATAGTTCAAATAACTAATTTTTCCACGTGTAATCTTGCAAACCCAAAGACCTGGCTGCAAGTGTAATAATGACTGTCAGGGTGATAATATAATCCCAACTACTTTAGAAGACTGACAGCTATTTCAGATCCAAATATTAATATGGTTGGATATAAATATATATAAACAGATTGACATAATAATGAAGTTAAATTTCTCCTGTTTTGGTGTTTCATGAGTTTTTTAGTATGAATATGCATCCTCCTCACACTTGTAGTTATTATGAATTTTCAGACAAAATAGTGTCACTCATTCTTTATTGGCTTCCATTAAGTATAAAAATTTCCTATTTTTGCCCCCTTTTTTTTTTTTTTTAGCTAGCAGTGTTCATTATTGTCTTCTCATCCTTTCCCTACAATTAGTTAGTACTGGCAATACATACAGAGAATAAGAAAGTAGATAGTAATTGGGCTGTATTACTCATGACTGTTGCATCTGATAGAGAAATTTATAGTTGGTTTTGTTATCACTAAAGCACTTTACCTGTCTGAGTTGTATGAACTTAATGCAGCCCTCAGTGTTGCTCTTTACTTAATTGTTTTGGTTCTACTGGTTGAAAGAAGTCATCAAAGGGATTGAAAAAACAGACATCAAGCTTTCTCATTTGCAGATTATTTCACTATCTCAAAAGAAAAAAAAAAAAAAAAAAACACAAAACCAAACAAAACAACAAACCAAAACCAACAACCCAAAAACTTAAGCTTAAGGTCATGATCAACCTATTTGAAGGCTGCTGATGGAGGATCACTCTGTGTGGGGGACACAGGACTTGGTGGTACAGCTGCTTATCAGTTGAATGAGTGACATTGTTTAAGAAATGTAGGCAAGGACGAGGATTCCCACGAATTTCCGTTTGGTTGCAGCATGATAAGCCAACTCTACCTAGTCCCCAGTTTAGGTTTTTCTGTGTTTTTCATGGGTTTTGGTATTTTTTCGTGTGCCTCGACAAGGTTTGCTGCCATATATTCACTGGCATTAAGCAGGCTCTGTAGGGGTCTCCTAAGCCAAGACCTTATTACACAACTCGTGTCTGGGGGAGTTTTAGAAGAGAGGTTAGTCTGTTGATGAAGCAAAAAGAACTAACTTAGCACTTTTACAGCCAGAGGAGGAAGTGACTGTGCAAAAAAAAGGTCCTTAATTCCTTCAATAGCCGGAGGGCCAGACACACCACGGGCCGGGCCGCCTGGCCAGCTGCAGGCAGCTTGACCTGATGTCTCCCCTGCCCCCGCACCGGGCCCTTTAGAAGCACCGAAGTGAGACCTGCGTGGTCCTTCCTGTCGAAGCTGTTCCACTTCATATAAGTAATTAAGCGTTAATTAGAAGAGGACTAGTGGAGCATTCATTAAACATTAAATACTAATTGAGCGCCCGGGGAGAGCGCCGGCACCATTTGGCCGCGGAGTCATTCTCACGCCGCCCCGGCCCCTGGAGCCGTGGGGCGGGCCCGCGGGCGCTGTGCCGGGGGCAGGCAGGCGGGCACAGAGGGGCACAGACGGCAGGCAGGCAAGCAAGCAAGCAAGCAAGCAAGCAGGCAGGCAGACGGGCACAGACGGCAGGCAGGCAGGCAGGCTGGCGGGAACAGAGGAGCACAGACGGGCACAGACGGCAGGCAGGCGGGCGAGCACAGAGGAGCACAGACGGGCACAGAGGCAGGCAGCCGCGCCCGCCGCGGCGAGGTGCAGAACGCGGGTCCATCTGCCTGCAGGGCTTTGAACGCAGATGTCCCGCAAGGGCCGCGGCACTGCCCAGGGCTGGAGGGGGCCACGCCTGCTCCCGGGGCTCGGCATCCCCGACACTGCGGGGTCGCGGCGCGGCGGGATTGCCGTCGCTCCTGGCGCTCCCCGCAGCCGCCGTGCCCGGCGGTGACAGGCCGGAGCTCTGGGGCTGCGTCGCCCCTTCCCCGGGCGCTGCTCTCGCCGGACCGCCCTCCTCCACCCCTCGGTGCTTCTCCCTCCGCATCAAAGGGCGTCGGTTCCGCCCGGGGCGGCGTTTTGCCCTCAATAACAAGGCGGCAGCCGCACCGCGGGCTGCTGGGGCACGTACGGGGCGCGGCGCCCACTCGCGCCCCGCCACCCCCTCGACGGCCCCGCCTGTGCCCGTGGGCGCCCGCAGCCCTCGCAGGGCCGGCCCAGCCCGGCCCGGCCCGGCCCCACCGCCCCGCCCTCCGCGCTGGGGAAGGCGGCCCGACTGGCAGAGCCGCAGCCGGGCCGGGCTGTGGGGCCGGGGCGGGGCAGGGAGCACAGACGGCCGGCGCCGGGGCAGCCAGGTGGGTAGCGGAGAGGTGCGAGGGGCAGCTTCGCTCAGGGTTTGAAGCGAAGCGAGCCAAGCCGGGCAGGACAGGGCAGGGCGGTGAGTGCCGGGCCGTCGGAGGGACCCCTCGCTCGGTGGGGAGGGGAGGTGAGGTGAGGCGAGGCGCCCGCACCTGCGGAGCCGGGCGAGGATGCGGCGCGGCTCGGGGCGGGTAAAGTCTGCCGCGACTCCCTCCTCCCGCTTGTCCCATCCTGGGACGGGAAAGGACGGCGGCAGCCTCGGGAGGATCACCCTCCTGGAAAGCCGTGGCTCCTCCGGAGAGCCGGGGCTCCGCAGCTGCGGGGAAGGGCGCGGGCGCTCCAGCGCCGGGCGGGCACTGCCGGGCGGTCTCTGCAGCAAGAAAGAAACAAGTTTGAAAGGCGCCGAAGCAGCCGCGGCGCTGCCGAGGGGACCCGCTCTCCTAGGGAGGTCTGGTCCTCTGGAGTAAAAATTATTCTCGACGTCTCAAAACAAGTATTCATCCTACCGGCATGTTAAAAGGGCTAATACATTAAAATGTAAATATGCATGTGTACTCGGCGGTGCTGTTGCGTGTTTCCTGTTTACCATGTTAATTAGAAGTTGTAAGGCAAAACTTCACCAGGAGTAATCCAGGGCAGCATTTGACCCAGTAATGCCCATTGAATGATGCAGTGGCTTTTATAGTTCTGGGTTTTCTAGCCCAAAACACAAGCTAAGTATTTGTTGAAGTTCATTAATGAGAAATGTATGAATTGTAATACAGCTTACACCTTTGAAACTATTCTGTCCCAGCACAAGTGTCAAAACTGAGTCAGCCGGTATGGAGAGGAAAGTTTAACTCCCCACTCTTGTTTTTCTAAGGAAAATTTTGACCAAGCAAAATTGACCAAAAAGGCACTGGTCTTGCAGGCACCAGGATGCTTTCCTGTATTATTTTGGGTGATGTTAACTAATTGTGCAAAAGTTTGAGATTTGGGACATATAAGGCAAGATGAACATACTTATAAACAAATCCAGGCAAAAACATACAGAAGGATCACGAAATTTTAATTGTTTTTCAAGGGGTTTGCTTTTCTTGTTCTTTTTTGAGAACTGGTATTATTCAGCAACCTGTTTTGTTTCCATTCACTGTGTCCTTTTAATTTATAGGGTGGTGCTAATACAAACAAATGTATTATAGAAACAATTTCGACATTAACCAAATGTTTGTTTGTTTGTTTTTGTAGTCCACCTCACACCTTCCAGATTCTTCCAGAGAAGAGAATAAAAAGAAACCAGTTTTGGAAAGACTTGGAAATTTGTTTGGTACAGGGAAAAGGAAAAATGTCAAAAGCTCAGTAGAACACACTTCACATCATAGAGGGGGGAGGTCAGTTTCTCCTCACAGAGCACAGCCAATATACTGTAGGCACTTACAGGAAGGACACGAAGCTCCTCACGTACAGAACCAAGCGAGAAATGTAAGTGCCATTTCTGAGGCACAGGAATACAATTTCAGTGGGGAAGTAAGACCGCTGTATCACGATACCATTTCAGAATGGAGTAGTAGGGGAGTCTCCTCTGACAGTGAGTGGTCAGCAGATTGGAGCGGCAGCAGTGAAACTATTAAAAACTCTTTCTGTGAGAGTAGCCTGAATGTGGAAACCCTGGGACTGGAGAAAGAATCTGTCACAGATATAAATAATTCCACAACTCCAGATTTCATAAAGAGCTTGAGAAATTTGTCTAGTGAAGACTTAGAAAAGAGTATCTTAAGCCACAAGCAGCTTGTGAACACGTGGGTGTCTGAGGAGCCTGGGCATGCAAAACCAAAGGATTTGCCATACGAGTTGGAATCTGCAGCGAGTGAACACGCATATTCTGCTAGAGTGTTAACAGTTGATATCTATCTAAGAAAAACAGACGAATTCCTTAATGAACCTGTGACTATTAGATCAGAAGAAAATAGTAGTGATTTCGACACAATGGATAAAAAATCTGCTAGTAAAAGATCTGGAAAAAGGCGAAAGTCTCAGTCGTCTAGTGACATTCCAAATGGAGAGAGAAACCAGACTGAGATTACTGCAAGAGAAGAATCTGGTTTTGAGGATGACGTCTCTTCTGAGGTGTTTTCGGACAAGATAACAACCTCTGAAAGAAAAGTGAGGTCTCCTCAACAGACTCCTGAAAGGAATTCCTCTTCATCAAGTAATAATCAGGACCTAAAAGCTGGATCTGCCCACAAAGGGGCATCTAAAGCTGAAACTGACAAAGGCAAGCAGCAAGTCTCCAATGCAACATCTGCAAGGAGAAGATCATATAAAAAGAATCAGTCGGATGCTGTACCCATTTCCCCTACTGGTTTGAAGGGTCAGGTAAAAGATTACTCTTCAAAAAGGCAACCTTTAGCATCGCCAGAGAATAACCCAGTGACAAAAAGAACTTCAGTGGAAAAAGGAGCTATACCTGTGGCTTTTGGGGAAGACAGCTTGGAGTCTTCCAAAGTTTCTTTGGCTGCTAAGACAGAAGACAATGCCTTGGTGCTCGCTGAAGGCAGAAATGAGACCAAGGCTGTAAAGCATGGTAATGGTTTGGATGGAAGAACTTTCTTGCATACTGATGGGATTAAAAATGGAGACCTGTGTCTGTCGGCTGAGAGACAGACGAATTCTGATTTAGACAACTCGAAGCTGAAGAGTTTGGATGCTTCCAGAACAGTCACGACCAAGATTAGCCTGTAAGTAGCATACTAGCTTACCTGGTCCCTATAGCTGTAATTTTGTTTGCATCTGTGTTTAGAATTCTGTAGGAACACTAGTTATTTATCTGTTCCCTATCTAGATTGTTTAAAAAAAAAAACAAAAAACCTAAAAACAAACAACCAAAAACCATAATGACAGCTACCACTTAACAAGCACTGTAATTTACATGTATTAGAAAAATAATTGATCTTTACTTTTTTTAGTGGATAGGGAATGTCTTTGTCAATTCCATTATACGGAATAGTTTAATGTGCATAAAAGCTGCTCTGTCATCATTGTTGTTGCTCACATTATCTTGTCTGTCATTGATCTTAATGCAATTTTGCTGTCTGTAACCAGCTCAGAATGTGATTGAAGATTTTGTATGTGAAAATTTTTGAATAAGGAATGTGTTCATGTTGTTCTTCGAAACAGCCTAAATTCTGCTATTATGAAGAAATGTAGGATGCAATGTCGAACTTGATTGTTCAAATGATATGATAAATCACACTTCAGAAGTTTGGATACATATAATTGCTTTCTTAAGTACGTGCAGGATGAATTATGTAAATTTTTATGCATGTGAATGCATCAGGTATTTGCAGAATTATGCATATATTAGTTTGCAGGTTTTGGTTTTAGACTTCACAAAATTTTCATCTATCAAACTGAGGTGATCAATGTTTTCTTTGGGATTATAAAGAAGTGAATGTGTTCATAAATTTCACTGTAACCACTAGTATAAGCCCTGTGATTGATGTCCTGGATTCTGTTACATTCTCATCCACATGGAATTATTTTGTTACATTATTTGTTTCCATTGTTTGGTTGTCATGACTATGTACTCTGTGCGGTTGCACTGCTCATTCTGGTACATTCATTTATAGGTGTCAGAGTACATTGAATCCTATGGGCCTATCAGAGGTACACCAGGTGTTCATAACTGTTGGAAGGATGTGAAGGTTCAGCGTCATGGCTTAAGACACATCTGTTTCCAATTATGCTTCCCACATCTGAGAAGCTTTAGGAGCAGTTTCCTTTTCACAGTTTGTAATACTCCACATGTGACTTGTTAATTTGTAACTAAATGTAAAACTAGTACTGAAAGTTGAACTATGCCATTTTTGTACATGGTGATGCTTTGCTGTCTGGCAGTATAGATCACCAATCTTAAACTCTGAAGCTGTACCTTCCCAGCTCCACAGGAAAGGTAGCTTTAATGTTTTTCTCTTTGTATCATTGTCGTTAGTGATGACAATGTGTGTGTGACACTGTCTTGGCCTTATCTGCAGCTATAGGAACTTTAGCCCTGGGTGGGGACTGCTATCTTGCCTGTAATGTTCCTGATGCATCTGATAGCTGTCGCTGCGCAGTGCCACACCATTTCTTCAGCTAGAGTTACATGATCAGATTACCTGGTATAATTTATAGTCATTCATCAGAGCATGTGAACTATTGACTTGAATGTGGGTTAAGATGCTGTAAAACGGGAAAGGAAAAGATGGTGCCATTACTAGAAGAAGGAGTGGTTTTGTTCTATAGTTATTGCTTTGAACAAGAGAATAGATAACTTTTCCATTTTCTTATAGATTTTCTTTTTTTTTTAATAATCCAAGTAATTTTCCCTTAAAAATGCATCATGTCTCTTACTAATGACACTGTGCCAATTCTAGGAATCAAGTCTTTTTAGAAACAATTTTAAAACAGGTCAGTTCCTTCAGTCACCTCCAGAAGTGTGGGTTCCCTATAAGTAATGACAGCATTTTCTGTCTTTTCTCCTTTTAGTTCTGTGTACTGGATAACTTGAAAGTCACAGGATACTTTCCTTCAAGCTTTTGAAAGGAAAGTATATCAGATTTAAAACTAAACTGAGGTTCATGGTACATCTTAATCAGCAAATAAAAGCTCAGGCAGTAGTTACTTTGATGTGCTTAGCAGAAAATTTGGCTTCAGTTGTCATATTTTATGTTCAGACATGGTTTTGTAGTTGTCTTTACATTTATGTCCACTTGTTGAATTAATCTGCTGTTTTCACATGCCATTTTTCTTTGCTCACCTCAATCTGATGTTTTGGCATCAGTGTTTTTTGGCACCAGTTACGTGCTTGATGTGTGACTCACCTTCCATTTATGACTGTTGGGAGAGGTCTAACTGCTTGCTTCCACCAGTTTAGCTGCAAGGTGTAGCCAAAGAGAAGGACATTGGTATTTCTCTTGTGCCTGCTTGTTCCTAGCATTGCATATCAGGGATGGGGAGTAGGAATCAGCCACACTGGGCTGTTTCTAAGAAAGCATTTGCAGTGTTAAATGAATTCATCTTTCAGCTTTCAGTGCTTTCCCCCCATATTAGATGGGAGGCTTAAAGGATACTGAAACATCATCTCCATTTAAACAAGCTTAGAAACTCAGTTCTTGCAATAAGATGCATCTTTTGACTATATTTAAAATCAGTATTTCTTAGCATGGAAAAAGGTGTAATGTAATGAAAAGATTAGTAAGAGGAAGCCAGTTGTACTGGATGGAGCTCCAGGGCTGAGCTTTCTATTGCTTTTTGGTCACACCAGTTTGGCTGCTGCTGTGCAAAAATGCTGCAGAATACCAAATACAGTGTTGAAGTGGTTGTTTCTGCATAAATTTGCAAAGCTTAAAACTATACCTCTGAGGGGTTAGCTGTTCATTTAAAATAGGTTTTAGGTGTGGCTGGTAAGTATCACTGTTAACCATTAAACTTGCTTGTGTCAGGGCTTACAGGGAGACACAGCTTTTATGGGGAAGATATGTGCTGTTAAGTTGAAATAAATGCATGTAGTGGTGCAAGTGACTGGCTGACTAAAGGGTGGTATGGGAATGAGCTTACTAAGATAATTAGGCTGTTACTGATCCCTCTTGAAAATGCAGGTAGAAGAAGAGGACAGAGGGAGTGTGTATCGCTTGAGGAAGAGGAGAAAGGAGTGATCTCAGTATTTGTGTTGTTCATGTTAGCTCGATTGAATCCCACGCTTCTTTCTTGGGCTAAAAAGTTGCCTGAGAGCTCAGGAAACACAGTTTGTGTAGGGAAGAAAAAAAAAAAAAAAGAAGAAAACACTTAAATACCAGGATCATCCATTGATTGGTAGACCATTGGAGGCCCTAGAGATCATTGATACAAGCTAGTTTCTTTTATCTCTCATCTTTGCCAGTTTTCATGTAGGGAAGTTTCTGCCTGTTCTCTCACCATCGAGTGTCCCCAGATTCCTGTTTGAAGAATAGGTCTCCCTTTGAGGTGATGGTGAGCTCCTTGATGCTCCTTATATCTGACTGATAAATTTTGAAGACATCTGCCCTGCATCTTCACAGCTCTTCATACTGTTTCTGCAGTAGGAAGTGACATGAACAAATGATTTTTCCTGGTTGCAGGTATTCAGGAGAAAGAGGCTTTGGAACCTTCAGCTGTGTGTCATCAGCCTTCTGCCATAATATGAATGTACTGTGTGCTGTGTACTTGTACATGCTTCACTATCCACTCTGATAGAGAAGTTTTCTAAGTGTTTCAGCATTCAATTCTTGTAAAATTAGTAGGGTTAGTTTACACAATTTAAATTGTTAGCTAACTTTACCCAAAGGAATTGAAAGAGCCCTCACATGTGATGTTTGCTTAGCCAAGGTGGTGATGGAGTGACTGAGGACAGTTAACCTGTTCCCCCAGCACTAATGAGGCCAGAAGATCTCTTTTAGTCAATTTAAGGTTGCTTCTGCAGTGTAAGTGTATAGTCTGCAAAGAATCTGGGCAGGTGTCTTCAAAATTTGTTGGAGAGGTATATGCAAATATTAACCAACTCATTATCACCTTAATGAATTGGAATTTGTTTTCTAAACTCTGTAGGGAATTGCATGCATATAATTTATTCTGCCTATTCACTATTAAATTTTAATATCTGTCAGTCATAAGTAGTTAAGTTCTCTGCCTCAATTGCAGACGCTGTAGGCTGCTGTATTTTTGTTTTACTGAACATTAGAGAACTAAGTACATGTTTGAAATGTATTCTTCTTATTTAGTGTCTCTGGTTTTTTTTTTTTTTCATTTGTGTATTTACTTGGTTTTTAGTTGATCCCTTTTGAGATACCAAAATTTAAACTAAGTCTATGGAACGTTGTATTATAATGCTACATCTTATTGTTTTGAAAATTGTTACAAGTCTGCTCAAGGTTAATTAAAGCTGTCACTCTGTATCACTTTTCTTCCTGTAGTCCAGCCAAACCGAAGAACGTAGAACTGAATTTGAAAACACCTACAAATCAAGACAGTTTAGAAAATGAGCAGGATACTCTCGAAAAACCAGTTAACAAAACTAACAGCAACATTGCCAACAAAATTTCCTTGTTTGAAAATAAATGTGCTAACCAGAGCCAGAGGCCTACTGACATCCCTGCCTCAAAAAATAGTACTGTACCAAGCACATTTGTTGGCAGAGCAAAGTTGAAATTTGGAAAACAACCTAAAGAAAATGAACAGCCTGATAAAACGTTAAACAAGCAAAGCAGTCGTCAGAAGTTATTTGAGAATGGCACATCAGAGAAGGAAAGTGCTGCAGACTTAAAAGGCAAAAATGAAGAAGGCTTTGCCTCTTATGAGGATATTGGGAAGCCAACAGAACTTAAAGTAAAAGCTGCAATATCCCTTTTTAACCAAAGCAGCAAAAGTGATGCTACTAGTGTCTCTCTGAAGCAACCAGAACCAGAATTAACCACAGCAAAAAAAGAAAGTTCACCTTTTAAACTGTCATTGCACTCACCCACTAAAAGTGAAAATGCTCAAGATACTTTCTACCAAAGAAATTCCACAAGCTCAGAATTCCACAGAAACGAAGAAAGGATGCTGCCAAACACAGAGGTTTTATCACCTTGCAGTAATGATAAATATCCTCTACCATCTCATCAGGTTTCTAGATCAGAATTTAAGAAGATGGAAGATGGAGATAAAAAGGCAAAGCCAGGAGATTTGACCTTTGCAGCACTGCAGTATGATGACAGCAATCAAGAAAGTGTATCGATACCAGAGCACAATGTCAATTCACAAAAGAGCCCAGGCAAAGCCTGTAATGGATCTGCTGAAGATGATAGCATTTTTGATTCCCCAACTGACATGAAGAAGTTTGCTGAAACAATAAAGAACTTGGAAAGCTCAGTTTGTTTACCCCAGAAAAAGAAGAGGTCAAAGCTTCCGAAATCCCCAGCACCCCACTTCGCAATGCCTCCCATTCATGAAGACAACTTAGAGAAAGTATTTGATCCTAGTGTATTTACTTTTGGTTTGGGACTGAGGAGGGAAAAAACACAGGATCTGTTGCCAGCCCAACAAATGAAAATGCAAAGCCTGGAAACGATAGCCAGAGTCAGGCCCAAGCGTGCATCAACAGAGCAAAGTATCATATTCAAAGCTCTTCAGTCATGTAGAGAGGAACCTGTCTTCACTCATGAAATAAATGGAAAAGAGACCATTGATGGTACAGATGGTGAAATTAAGAGATCACGGCTTGAAAAAAGCTCCCTCTTCTCAAGCTTGCTGTCTTCTACACCTAAAGAAAAGTTTTTTAATCCTTCTGTCACCTCAGTAAATAACACCACAACAGCTTTTGCGACTGACTCCTCAGGGATGCCTCTGTTACAACTGGATGCTTCTGGGCCATTTGGCATGCCTCAAAAATCTGAGGTAATAAAGATCATTCTGGAAGTGAAACAATGTTTGTCTACCTGCTGGATGATTGTTAATTTTGATTTTGCAATTCAGTCTCTTTCAGATATGAAGTTTCCAAGTTTTGTGGAGAAGTACATGCAAGCAGACAGTGCAAAAAAAGAACTAAGCTTACAAATGCCCAGCTATGGCAACCCTGAGAAAAGTTTTTCCAGCTGGCTAGGGACAAGCAGATATGAATCAAATGTCCCCCCTGGTTTATTAGATGTGGATGTAAGTATTGTGCTGTTTAAAATTTCCCTACAAACTTACCCAGCGTTTGTTTTCTATAGGCAATATGCACACATTATTTTGTTTCCCTTCTTAGGGATATACGTAGATTACAAATACGTAGAGGTGCACTTACATGTGGTACCAGTTTCATCTGATAGGCTAAGCATGAAAATGAGATGGCATCTATTAATATGATTAAGGTTCTTCATGGTGCACTTATTTTGAGACTTTTTGCAATTATGAATTGAAAGCATATGAATATATCTTCATACTAGATTTTGTATTACATTTAAAGAAGTCTCACGCTAGCTTTATTTTTTGATTGTTTATTAGTAGAGTGCTTTCTGTGAACTTCAGAAAGCTTCTGTTGACAGTAATCTCTCTCCTATTCCAGCAAGACATTCAGCCATTGCACTGTTAAATAAGCACAGAGCAAACTTTTTTATCTTTGCTCTCTTTTGTTGGTCCCAATATTCTCATGCATTTCATAGAATATGTATTCTTTAAGAATACTTTAACAACTGGATAGTAGTGATTATTCAAAGTGCTGCTATGGTAGAGGGCTGTCTCTTGGTCTGATTACAAGCATTTCTTCCTCATGAGTGAAGACAAACCTGCATTTTCCCTTCAAAGCAACTTTAACGTGGAATATGTTTGTATTTTCTGTTTTAAAAATTGTGAACTAATGTCCCATAGTATCTGCTATTCCTGTTCGCATGAGCCCTTATTGTCATCCAAGGGGTAAGCTATAATCAGAGCTAAGAACCATGGGAAGAAATATGTTCTTTGAAATTTAATAGCCATATGAATGGGACCTGTGGAGTTGAACAGAATTTAAAAGTTTGAGAGATACTTTCCAAAGCTGATGGTTATGTGCTGTAATGGTTCTACTAAAAGGAGTGAGGTAGTAGAAATAGCTCCTTTCTTCATCTTCACCGTGCAACAGGAAATCATCCATCATGGTACCTTTCAGTTTTGAGAGTGTAGATTTTTCTCTCATGGGAAGTTTTTAATTAGTGTGGGGATGAAAATTAGGGGGACTATTTGTAGGGATGTAGATTTATGCTGCCAGTTAAACAGGCTTTCTTACTCTGGTGGTCCTGCTTGGATTTAAAAGATTGAATTTAAAGCTAAATTACTAGTATTGTTTTCTTTTGGATTTTTTGGTATTTATAATGTTGTTCTTGAGGGGGTTTCAATTTTGCAGTGGAGTATGGAGGCCTGATATGGCAATGGAGTGTGTAAGCACCTAAGACTGTACTTGAGAGAATCCCTATAGGCTCCAAAGCATTTCTGGAGTTCTGTGGCACTGTTGCTGACTGAATTGTCTTGCTCAAGTTAGACAGGAACCACAAATGTTTATATATTCTGTACCTACTGTGCATCTTCCACTGACTAAGAAAATGATGATGCAATGGCTAGTGGGTAATGTGAAGGAAAGAGTAAGGGCAGCCCAAAACAATGACTTAAAACCCAGAACAAGTTTTAACTGGAATTGAAGCACAGGCTAAAAGACCAGTCATGCTTCAACGTGTCTTGATGATGCCTACAAAAATCTGATGGTGGTGAAGAACTCTGTCCTGAGACCACTGCCTGCCCAGTGTGCTAACTAATATGGTCTCATTAATTCCTTGCACATGTTGCTGGTTATCTGGGGCTGCAGCCTGTTTAGAGGCAGGATTTTTTTTGGTTCATTTGTTTGTATGAATAGTTCATAGAAGAACGGGCCCTTGTCCCAGAACAAGCACTCCAGTCCTTGCTAGGAAACCAAATATGTAATTGCAATGCTTGCTTTATTTGTTTTAGGATGACGTGATGCAACCACAACTTTCCCATATATTCTATATCATATAATTTCCTGCTGACTTCAGCATTGTTTTAGATTTTGTATACCTCAATATGTTTTATTTGTTATTTTTTAGTTTATCACTTGTTGCACAGCCTCATGCTTTTTGAGGAAACTTACTTTGGCACAAGGTGTTAGACACAAAATTGATTATGCTAGTTAGCTCATACATGTATGTGCCTCCTCAGTATTTTCATATATTCCTTCAGAATTATTTCATGCTTCATGGCTTGACATTTGTAAGCATTTAAAATTTCATTAATATCTTTATCATTGTAGAGCATGCTCTTTATCAATCCTAGTTTTTATAGTAGTCTCAGGGTATGAAACTCCTGGAATATAGGAAACTCCTGAAACTATAGGAAGCTGATCAGAAGGATTTTAAAGCATTTCAAATCTGAGGTTAGTTGACTTCAGTAAGATGATAATTCAGTGTTAAAAAAAAAGAAGTATGTAAATTTTATACATTTGTGACAAGATGCTGTTCTTCAAGAAGATTGAAGCAGTAAGTAGGAATAGTTGAAATGTTACCAGTTTTTTACTATTCAGACTAGTTCTTTTGTTCTACTAGCCCTATTTTTTATAGCCAAGCATCTTTATTGAGTATGTTTCTAGTTTTGTGTGGGTTTTTGGTGATTTTTCTCTCTGTCTATTAGACGCTTTCAAGAAATGGACAAAGTAAAATCAATCCCAGACCTGGCAAGGTAAGATCAATTTTAGTATTTGCACTTTCTTTCTATATTTAAAGCATAGGAAGATAGAACTATATATTGCTGGTGTGGTTTTCTACTTTTTTTTTTTTTTTAAACACAGCTGGTGATATACTGTGACTCAGACTGTCAAAAAACTGGTATTGAAGTTTTCCATGATGTTCTGGATTGCACTTCTTGGGTTCTGTCACCAACAATTTTCATTAAAGTCATCAGAGGATGGTAAGAGATGAACTTTGACTCCTGACCATTGGTCTATCTAAAAAAGTTTTGTCAAAGAAATGGCATGTAATTCACATTGCCATTTTCAAGTACAATGTACAATTTCAGACAATGTAACATGGGCACTTGTGAGCAAGAAATACAGCATTTTTATCTCTGCAATAGAAAGTTCTGGGCTGGGAAACCTATTTTGATGACTGAGTGTTAGCAACTGGAGGGGTGCAAGACTTCCCCAGGCATAGATGTGGGATGAAATAACAACTTCTCTCCAGTTATGCTGCCCATTAGGGTTCTTACATAGTATTTGGATTGAGCTAAAAGGCTAACAAATAAGTTTAAAGCCAGGTCTAACATGATTAATTTCATGTCCAAAGGAATAAGATGGTGCTGTAGAGATAATTGACTGTTCCTCTGACAAATCCGGAGGGATTTTACTCTTCAAGTTATATTGCCTAAGAGTATTCAAAACAAGTTCATCTTCTACTTTCTTCATAGCATCAGCAGAATGGCCACTAGTAGTGTGACTAGCATGGCAAGTTGTATTGTGGCCAGGCTATAATGCAGTCAAATAGCAGGTTCTCAAAAGTAATGATCTGATAGTAAGTTGCAGAAACAAGTGCTAGCTGCAGTAGGAGGTACTGGGAAGCATGCTGATTGCTGTTTTGCTTCAGAAAACTGGAATGAAAAACTTTTGATCTGTGTAGACCAGGTCATATTTTCCAATATGGACTGGAGGCACTGGTTTTGGATTTTTTTTTTTTTTTCCCTTCAGTTGAGAACATAAGGGAGGAATTTGTATTTGCAGATGGATAAAGTTTTTATCCAGTTACATCTTCCAACCTGCTGTTAAAAATGAAGTTGTACTTGAAGCTGTACTTGAGGAGTCTTATCCTTTGGCACATCTACACCAGCCTCTGTGGAACTCCAAGCTATTGTTCACAGGATCTAAGTAGCTTGTCTGTTTATACATGATGCAGCATTTTGCAGTGTCAGTGTTTTCTGACCTATGAATTGGTTCTGATTAGTATCTCATACAGAAGTCTGGTATTCACAGACAGTAGCCTTTGCTGCCTCAAATCAATTAAAAAAGATGGAGGAGTTTTTGGTGAAATTACAATTCAGCAGTAGATGTCTTTGGTTTTGTCATTGCTTTTGAAAGTATCAGAGACTGGAAATTTCTTGCATCAGCAGTGTTGGGCAAATGACTGTATTGGGGAAATGGGAAGGGACTGGAATTAGTACTTCTTACGAAAAGATTTGTTAAATCAGAGTATGATTTTTGCAAATCACACTTGATAAAGCACCGTTAAAAATTAGAATTTTTTATTTTAAGCTGGATACTCTATGAAAAACCAAATTTTGAAGGCCCCTCTATTCCATTGGAAGAAGGAGAGCTGGAACTCCCAGATATTTGGGGTGCAGGTGCTTCTGAAGAGCAAAATGACTGCAAATCTGTAAAGCCTGCAGTGATTGGTTCAATAAGACATGTTGTTAAGGCAAGTAATATAAGTAAAGAAAATTTTGTATGGATCTTAACATGTAGTGTTGTCTTATACTGACACAAAGTGTGATTGGTGTCTTAGGACATGAGTGTAATATGATTTACAAATGCATGAAACAATTTTCCATGTTGAATCTCTTGTTTAATCACAAAGTGCATATGGGGGCTTTTGCACAATGGGAATTATGGAAACATCCACTGGAAAGATAAGCCAGGAACAACACGTAATGTTTTTTATTAGAATAGCTGCCAAAATGCTACATACAGCATATGCTTTTGTAGCCTGGTCAGGCGCAAGAAAAGCATCACAGAAAACTATCAATAATTCTGTATCCGTATGTGGCTTTTTCTTTTTCCCTTTTCTTTTTCATTTTCAATATAAACTAAATTTATGCTCAATATAGACTTCAGTGTCATACACCAAACCTTGTTTGATGCTCAAAAAATAGCCCTGTATGCACAAACTTACCCATGAGTTTCACACATGGTGGAACTTTTCTGCATGCACTTTTAACCTACCATTAAGCAGTTACCTATGCAGGTTACCAAAACAAGCATGAACTATAAAGTTATTTGACTAGGAAAGGAAATAGGAGGAATAAATATTGCTTGCAACTACAATTCTTGTTTAAATTGCAGTTCTCTTCAAGGATGGCTTGCTTGGTGTTATCTTAGGATTTAATTTGTTGGAGGAGATGTTAACTGATGAAAGAAGATGCATTCCTGCCTAGATGGCAAAAAGTAAACAATGTAAATGCTGATTAGAGATTGACTGACTGTCTTGGTCCAAATAGAGACAGGCAAACTGGCTTAGCTATACTTTTATTATAGGCATCTAATGGCAGTAGTAATTGACAAGGGGGAAAACAATTTAAAATAAACAGGTGTTTCAAAACTGATTTAGTTACCCACAGTAATTACAGAACTCGCAGCACAGATTAAGTGATTATGGCAATCTTCATTTTTCAGGATTACAGGGTTTGCCGAATTGATTTGTATACAGAGCCTGAAGGGTTAGGAATCGTGACTTCCTTTTTTGATGACACTGAAGAAACAGGGGTGTTTGGCACCACTCAGAAGACATGTTCTATTAAAGTACATTGGGGCATGTAAGTACATAATTCTGTATGAATGTGTAGTGCTGTGAAAGGAATTTGTTTTAAACCATTGGTTACACCTGTCAGACATGCTAGCAGGCTGTATTTATTCTAGTCCTACATTTTGGTAGTATTTGTTGACAGTAGCATTAGTGCATCATTGTAATACTTCACTCTTGGAGAGGCTGAGCCAGTTTTTCGTCTGTTTGCATGTAGTGAATACCAAATAACCTCTGTGTATTTGTAACAAAGGGATGAGTTTGCCGCTCTTTCAGGCAAACTTACCATAAGTAAGGCATGAACTGTTATGATTCATTTCCTACTTTATTTATTCTAAACTTGAAATCCTTGTACAAAAAAAAAAAGAAAAAAATTAAGTTCCTCTGTTACAAAATGAGCCTTAATGCTTTACAGAGTTCACACATGACTTTACTGCATTTCACAGTGCATTTTGATGCATGTTTTTATGGTGATGTTTAGGATATATGTTATGTCACCTGAAAATATCTCGTCATACGAGTTAGGAGAGTAATGTCATGAACCAAGCAAGCTTTCATGAGAAAGGAGACCTCTAAGGAACAATCCAGGTGCTGTACTAATGTTAGTTTTGATTACTTAATATACAAATGTGTAAATTATTATGGAAAATACGCCTCAAAGTGGTACTGGTGGTACACAGGGAGGCTGCTTTCAGAAAAAGTGAGACTGGAACCATTTTTTGTGATGTTGGGTCTGTTGACAGGGTGTACAGACCTTGGTTGTTACCTGTTAGCCATGCTGCGTTTGGACACTGATAGCACTTGCCTTGCTGCAAATGGTCTAACTATGAAAAACTGCCCAGTCAAAGACAGGTGTTACATACCATTGCAAAGATGTATTCAAATATGCCACATGATATATGGGGCATTTTAGTTGTTGGGGAAGGGTATTTTATTTGATTAAATATTTACACCTTGCTTTCTGGGGAAAAAATGAAGCATTTTGGTATCTAGGTAAGTTTTAAGATGGCCAAATATTTGGTTCTCTGACAGGAAATTATTTCTGGTGAACTGCAAGCTTAACCCAAATTACACATCTTCCAAGAGTAGTGAAATCAGATACGTTATTTGGAGGTTGATTATTAATTCACTTCATCCGCCTCTCCACTTTATTCCTGTCTCGCACTTAAAAGCTATCTGTGAGTGGTAAAATGAAAAAAAATTTTGAAAGGAGGCAGAGCCTGTGCACATCTCTGGCTTGTCTGTCTTTTGCATCAGTGTGACAGCATTTTTTTTGCATCAAATCCATGTGAAACTTTACAGTCTGTGTCTCTCTGTTGCATTTGGACCCTTGGAGGGAAAGCAGACGGTTTGCACCAGAAAGGAAAGGAGATTATTTTTCAGCTGTCTTTCTTGGATGTCTGTTCGTTAGTCCAGTGTAGAAAGAAGTCACTTGTGTGAGAAATTCAGTAAATTGCTGCTTCTTTTTTGCATGTTGCAGGGTTTGGTTTTTTTGGGTTTTTTTTTGCCTTCAGTTTACAAGCATGGCATAGTTCACTGCATTGGCTGTGAGGGAGGCTCTGGTTCTGAGTCACCTTGTCATGTGGGTGTGGTTGTATCTTCTTAAAGTTTCCCAGTGTTCGTGCTTAATTGCTGTTTGTTATAAGCTGCCAACAAAACATGAGTCAGTGCACCTTTATCTTTGGTCTGTGCTATTCCTTGGTCTTCCATGTGTTTCAGTCCTTGGAGTGAAGTTAGAATCATAGAATTATTTGGATTGGAAAAGACCTTTTAAGACAATCCTGTCCAACCATTAAGCCAGCATTGCCAAGTCCACCACTAAACCACGTCCCTAAATGCCCTATCTACACATCTTTTAAATATGTCCAGGGATGGTGATTCCACCACTCCTCTGGGCAGCCTGTTCCAGTGATTGACAGCCCTTTCAGTGAATAATTTTTTCTTGATACCCTGTTTAAGCATCCCCTGGTGCAACTGGTGGCCATTTCCTCTTGTCCAATCGCTTGTTACTTGTGAGAAGAGACTGACCCCCACTTGGCTACAAACTCCTTTCAGGTAGTTGTAGAGAGAAAAAAGGTCCCTCCAGAGTCTCCTTTTCTCCAGGCTAAACAGTCCCAGGCCCCTCAGCTGCTCCTCATAAGACTTGTGTGCCAGACCCTTCACCAGTTCTTTCATGGCCACCTGGGCACATGTTCAGGCTCATGTTCAGCACTTTTGACCAGCACCCCCAGGTCCTTTTCCACCAGGCAGCTTTCCAGCCACTCTTTCCAGCCTGTAGTGCTGCAGCCAAGGTCAGAACCCAGCACTTGGCCTCATTGAGCCTCATAAAGTTGGCCTTGGCCCATTGATCCAGCCTGTCCTGTCCACGTCCCTCTGTAGAGCCTTCCTACTCTCCAGCAGATCAACATTCCCACTCAGCTTCTTGTCGTCTGCAAATTAGCAGAGGGAGGACCCAGTCCCCTCATCCAGATCATTGATATTAAGGTAGTAAACAAAATTTACCCCAGTACTGAGCCCTGGGAAACATCACTTGTGACCAGCCACAAGCTGAGGGCTCACTGAACAGTGTGAATACAAGGCACACAATATATCAAATATTCATCTATAGACAATAATAAAAACTAAAGCACCTTGTTTGTTTCTTGGGACTGGGTATCTGCAATGAAACTATACCAACTTGTGTGAGTTTACATCAGGTTGAAATCTGTTGTTTAAGTACTATAGAGCAATGGACTATTTTAACACTGTATTGGTATCACCAGATTTATATATTATGATCCTTATGTGATTTAAGTGGTCCTGTTTATGTGTTTTACACTGCTCCATGCTGCACTGTTCAGAGATCAGTAAATTTAAATTGAAGAAATACTTTGACATCCTTATGCAGAGACCAGCAGTATGATTCTTTGTTTCCAGTAAGTGATTACTGGCTAAGATTTTCTTGAAAAAGCTTTGAAAAACTATTTTTGCTGTCCCTATCAAGAATTCTGAAAGTTATGTGATTCAAAGCAGATTTATTAGCAGACATAAACCATGAGGAAGTAGATTTCTAAGGAGCTTTCAGGTTTTTCTAGGTATTAGTAAACAACATATGTTTAGAATTTTTTACTGAATAGATTTTGCATCATATCCAAGTCTAGGATACTAGAGATCTTTAAGCTATAAATTGGTTCTGCATTTTAAAACTATTCTAAAAAATAAAAGAATAACCTTAAGCATCTTGATATTTCAGTCTAAAACATGTTGCCTTCAGACAAAACAGTCAAATATTTAAATATTCATTGTACTGGTGTGTTTTGGGGTTTTTTTTTGGCCTGTTCAAATTGGTGATTTCTGCACAGGCACAGAAGTTTGTCAATATACCAGCTTGTAGTTGGCAATTTTGATGGTAGAGAAACAAGGTATTGTTAAGGATACAATTATGTCTTTCCTAAAGTAAGCATATTATTTGTTGTTTACTGTTCAGAAATGGTCTGGAGTTTTTATGTTTTGCTTTTCTCCTGCCACCCCTCTACTTTTAGATGGCTAATTTATGAAGAACCTGGTTTCCAGGGAGTCCCTCTAATGTTGGAGCCTGGTGAATATCCTAATTTAGCATTCTGGGAGAAGAAGGAAGCCTACATTAGGTCCATGAAACCCTTGAAGATGGTAAAATGCTGTTATTACCTGCAAGTTAAATGACCTGTGTTTATGTGTTAGAAATAATGCGTTGTTGGCTAGATTTTTCTAGGTGTACAAAAATGTAACTCTTTAAAAAACTCAAAATTTTTAGTCTATAAAATTCTTGAGCTTTCAGCATTTGATTGCATCCATTTCTGCCATTAACCTGCCTTCTTATTTTTGCTTGCACTTTTCAAGGAAGGTTTCATCTTAATCCCGCCTTTTTATGACTCTTAGAGATACCTGTAAGTTATGTAAGTATAGACAGCTCATTTTTTTTCTTCCTTTTTTTATTTTTTTTTTTTTCACTTTTACAGGGTGGTCGCAAAGTTGAATTCAGTGGAGAGCCAAAGGTAAAACTCAATATTTATTTGAGTGTCCAAAGCTATTTTACAACACATGAACTGCACAAACTGCATATGGGTAGATAAGTATGTCTTTACTGTGTACCAGCTATTGATGGCTTAGTGGCTAGTCCTTTTGTATGTGGCCATACCATGAAACTGCAATTTCTGTCAGGTTTATGTATCCATCACATACATATATGACAATATTAACAGCTATCTGGATAATGCAGATTGGTAATGAATATTCAAGCCCCCATGTTGCATCCCTAAAGGCAAGACCTCTTGTGGAGAATAGAGAGATCTCACTAGTTGGTTTCATCATCTTGCTTTCACCCTATGTGCCCATGCAAAAGAAACTGTCTGTTCTCAGAATTTGTCCTGCTCTCTGCAACTTTTACTTAATTTCCACTACAGGTAATCGTTTATGAGAAGCCTTTCTTTGAAGGGAAACATGTAGAAATAGAATCAGAGGTCTTTATGATTGATGACAAGGAATCAGAAGAAAAGAGAAGACTTCCACTTACATCAGTGGGATCCATGAAAGTACTGGGAGGAATGTAAGTCTGGAAAAATGGTATTTCCCCTTCAGCTCAAGTAGTAACTCCATAGGCTGAAAATTGCAATGGACAAATTCAGTACCTATTTATTTGATCTGCTTTCCTAGTTTTTGGGTTGAGGTATATGCCTGGGTTAAATTTGAAAATGTTCATAGTGAAAGAACAAATACCACACATCTGTATCTGCTGCATAGAAACATGGAGTGGCAGTTGTCCATTTTCACATGGAGACCCTGTTTTGTTGTGTAGTTGGGTCGCTTATGAGAAGCCTGGGTTTGAAGGCCATCAGTACTTGCTGGAAGAAGGAGCGTATCGGGATTGGACAGATTGGGGTGGCTATGATGAGGAGTTGCAGTCCCTGCGACCGATTGTTGGCGTAAGTTCCAAGAATGTGTTATAAGCATCTCCTGAGTGCTCTGAGATGTTGTGGCATTTTCCTTATGGTGCTTCTCTTTGTTTTAACAGGACTTCACAAGCTCCCATATGATAATGTACAGTGAGAAAGACTTTGGATCAAAGGGTTCCAATATTAATGTGTTAGGAATTATTTCCAATTTGAAAGACACTGGATATGGGCTGAGGACACAGTCTATAAATGTGCTAAGTGGCGTGTAAGTGATACTTTTAATCACTGTTTAATTTTAGATGTGCTATTCTTTTCAGAATTTGATAGTATTTGCAGATATTTTTCAATACTCTGTCTTCTAATGTCTGTGTGGAGTTTCCAGATAAAATTTTCTGCCCCTGACTGCAGAATGTGAAAAGTAAAGTTTTTGGGAATGTGTAGAGTAAATTGTCTTTCTCCTCACAATAAGATAAGATGGTCTCAGGAAATGTTGACTTACTGATAGACAAAGTAGGAAAATATGAGATGATACATCATCAGAGAGGAAGAAATAGCTCGTTCTTTTGGCTATATTTGTTTTAAGCATTTCAACAGCAAAATTGTTATGGAAGTAATTTTTGGTTTCAGAACTAATTTCCAGGCTTCTTGCATTTAACCACAGGCAGATTACTTGCTCTTTCTCTCACTTTTGTGTAAAATGGGGATAACTCTTCAGATATCAAGGAGAGTAACTGTTCTGAAAACTAACATTGCTTTTGCAGTGCATCCTATAGGTTAACAGTGGTATAGTGCCATGGCATTGCGTTTTGGTTTTGGGGTTTTCGTTTTGTTTTGGTTTGGTTTTTTTTATTGTTTGTTTGGTGTGGGTTGTTGTGTTTTTTTAACACAGTGCTTCCCAAAATTTTGTATTAGCCATGGCCATTAACAAATGCAACTCTTTGGTCACAAGTGCTATCATGTGCCATTGGTAAGTTGATAGACTTTGCTGTTTGATTTGTCTAGTGCATCAATTGCAGATTGAGTTTCACAGCCTTGCAGACTATATCAAAGTATTTTGGAAATATAGACAAGTACTAGCAATCATGTCTGCAAATATACAAAATGAACTAAGGCAGTAGAACCAAAAGAGTGTGAGATGTACAGTCTGTCTCTCTGCCCAGTATGTGTGCAGGTGACTTGCTGAGAGCTCTACTTACCCAGCCGCACCCTAAATCTTTCTGTGTGTTATCTGTGCAAGAACTCTGCAAGTTTTGTCTGGATAAAGGTTGCAGAATCAACCTTGGTGCATTCCAGAGGAATGCTTTTAATTTGTGTATGAATATAGTGCGACAGCAGATTTTTTTCTGCCTGGTGACCTTTGAAGCTGCTGTAGCCTTTTGTCTTCTATAATATGCAAGGGAGATTAGTGGGAAAGAGTCACCTTGGAAGGTTGGGAAACAAATTGTGGGTTACCTATCATGCCCTTCGTGTAGTTGTTCTAGTAAATGTGTCTGGTGCAGCTGAGATAGAAATCATACTTGAGTTTGAGTATTCTAGTAATTAAGAGTGACTCTAATACTCTGATGGCAAAGGTGGCTAGGAGTCATTATGAACAAAACTTGTCCCATGACTCTGCTACTGCTCCTGTAATCTCACCTTGTAGTCTTTAAAAGATGTAATTTGTAGCAATAAGCTTTCCAAAAATTTAAATGCATTGTTCATAACAAGTGGTTAGCACTCAACTCTTAACAGTCTTGTACGACCCTTTTCTTTCCAAAGAGGTTGGGAGTATTTGGAGGTTTTGTGGTGGTGTTCTTACTAAATGTTAGTGTGTCAGAAAGCTTGAATGATTCGTGTTTAGTCATGTTTGGTAATACAGTGCTTTATTTTAAGTGTTAAACATCTGTTCAGGTAGAAGACTTTATATGCCTCCTTCCAAGAAATCTGTCATAGAGCAATGAATAATCCATTGAGCAATTTCCTGAGCTGTTTAGACTGTAATGCAGATGATGACATAGTGAATTGTGACAGATTCAGTAAAGGCTTGTCATAATATTTCGAAGTAACTTTTCTGCTATCATATTGAAAATACGTCATTAAAATAAAAAGTCAAAAATGTAAGAAGCACTGAGCCTTTCATTGCAATTTCTTAACTACAGGTGTCTGGGGTAAGTGATTAGAGCAGTAACAGATGATCTGTATTTCCCACATAATTAAATTGATTGCTCTGTAATTTAGAGGGTATATCAAAGAAAAGAAAGCCTGACACTGCAGTGCACAGATACTTCTGAACAAGTTTCGTGCTGAATTGCAGCTCTCAAGAATGTGCTGAAGACAGCCCAGCTCTACATTTAGGGAGTGAATATTTTGGGGAAATTGAGCACTAGCTGCATTAAAATTTTCAGATATTCTGTTTCTAAGAAATGTATTAATGTCTTTGCTAAATGCATCGTAAAGACAACCTGAAAAATATATTCTAAGGTGATGAGTATTGACTTTTTTAAAAATGAAAATGTTTTGCTTTTAAGCATACTTCAGAGACTGGCCAAACATAAAATCCAAAAATTATTTTTCCGCTGTTAGAGCGGGAGAAAGTAATCCAGACTGCCTGAAAATAGGAGAGGCCTTTCTTCTTTTAAGTAGGGTTTGATCTTTACTTCTAAATTGGAAGAATGTGAAGTGGCGGAAAATAGAAGTATTTACTAGCAACAGGTAACACCCTTTACAAGTTCAAGCAAGTACTAAAACCAACGGTTGTACCATTTTGATTTCCCGTCTGCTTAGAAACTCTTTGAGCATGTATTCAATAATGATCAAAATCTCAGGAACTGCATATTTGAATAGTGCCTTTTCTTTATCCATAAACACACCAAACTTTTGCCAGAACTCCTGAAGAAACCCGTGTCTTTTGATTCCTTTAGAACTTGCTGGAAGAATTTTTCCAGATTTTTTTTTTTTCATGTAGGCATTTGTTTACTGTGGTTGTGTAATCAGCCTGGTTTTCCCCTAGTTATCAAGTAATTAGTCCACAGTGTAGATTTGGCTGCTTCTAGTATAATTATGGATATTGATATTAAGGAAATAATTAGGTGTTGAGTAGTTCATATATCAGAAGAAACCAGAAGATAGTAAATTTAATCCAGATGCAGTCAGGAAGGTAACATGAGTGAAACTAAGGAGACGCAAGGTATAAGAACAAACCTCCACTGGGAGCTGAAAAGGGCAAGAGCCCTTCAAACAAAGCTTCCACTTCTCCCTGTCTCTGAATTGATGTTTGGCAATGGCCAAACCCTAACCCTAACCCCCCCTTCCCCTCAAAGTTAGATAAGATGAATACTGGGCTAGCCATGGGCAAAGCTGATTTTTAGCAAATTACCTATTTTTTGTTTTCTTGGCTATTCTTCCAGACTCTATTTGGAGCTGCACTTCCTTGACATGATACGTAGAGGGATTTGGAGCAAGGTGCTGTGTGTGTAATAGCACTAACAATACATAAACAAAGCCTTACACTACATCTCTGGTTTGAGGGGTAAAGGTGGTGCAGAGGACCGAAGGTCTCCAGCACCACCCTGCCATCAACCTGTGATGAAGCTGTTCCTTAGCCTTGCTAAGGCAATTTGTAGGGCTGGGGGTTACAAAATCTGTTGTGTTAGGAGAACTCGCTCCCTGTGGGGCAGGGCGGTTGTTGCTGTGCTGCAGAGCAGTACTTCAGTTTTTGTTGTGCCTGGCAGCTGGAATGTTGCTCTCTTGCTCAGATATTGAGGAAATGTCTTGCTCTCCAGGCCTTTCTGTGAAGTCAGAAGTTGGATTAAAGCAGTGCTCCTTCCTAGGGATAGTCTTGAGGTCTGACAGGTTTAGCTGGTACTGAATTCAGCTGCCTGTTCTTGATGTCGTTCTTACTACTTTCAACAGCTTGCATGGGCTTCTGAATGAAGTGGAAAAGCATAAGTATTTCACCATTAAGCCCTGACTCTAAAAACATTCTAACTGCATAAGCTGACTTCATGGAAGAGTGGTACTTAATTATTGAAATCCCATTTATTTCAATGGAAACATGTGCAGGTCAGATTTGTTGATTACTTCTGCATTCAAGCTTCTTTTTAGATAGGGAAAACTAAATAACTGCTTTCAAGAGATTTTTAGGAGGCATCTTGTATGTTTTATAATTCACTTAATATCAGAAACAGTTGCTTTCATAGATGTCAATCAAATTAAACTGTCATGCACCATAATTGTACCCTGGCATCCATGCATTGAAAAATCTAATAAATGTCTGCTGAAGGAATTATTTAAGGAAACCTCATTTTCACTGCATTTGGTATATGTGGTATACAGGTATAGACACACCTGAGACATTTGAACTGTCTGCTCAATTTATTGTACATACCAATGTCTCTTTGATGAATTACTCTGAGGTGATTTTGAAATGGGCCTTGAAATATGCCGTAAGTAATTAGTGCATAACAATTTGGAATAATTGATTATATCTGAGGCAAACCAAGAGATGTGAATAGTGATATACATGAATCATTATTTGAGTATTTGCCTATTTGAGTATTTGCCACGGACAAGTAACGCAAAGTTCATACTCTTGGCACATACATGTTGATGCAGCTTTATTTCAACTTGAGGTTATCCCATTTTTTATATCTGCAAAGACTTTGGCATTTGTACTAAGAATAAACTCGCAGCTTAGTAGAATCTGATCGCTTAACACACGTAGATCATTTTATGGTGAATTTAGATGGTGAGAATTATCTCACACTGCAAATTATAACTTCCATATCATTTTACTGCTTTATGATGTGAAATTTTTTGTTAGTGTTGAAAATTAGTAAGGTTCTGAAGCCACTGAAAGTGGGTTTTGGCGTAACATAGCATATGCTCGTTATGCACCACATTGGTTAAAATTAAAAGCTGGTTGACTATGAGTAGATTGTTTTCTTGTAGAACCAAGAACCAGTAAGACGTCCTGATTTGTGCATAAATATAATTAATGAAATTCAGCTGTTACTGTGGCCTGTTCTCATATGGGCACTCAAAAAATAACCAAACAGAAAAAAGAGTCAGGGTATAATTATGGGAGAGTTTGGGAAGTCTAGCAGAGAAAGGCAAGAGAAATTATATAGGTTATCACAAAATCAAAGGTAGTACTGATTGAGGGAGTGCTCTAGCTGGGCTTTCAGTATGGACCCAGGGTTAGAAGAATGCTGTGGTAGAAGGTTTATTGAATGTATAGACTATGTATAGTAAGGCTATGTAGCTGTGTAGCAATTTGGTTGCTTTTCAAGTGTGTATCATCTCAAAAGTTGAGTGTCTTTCAAAAAGGCATATTCTGACTGAGACAGAAGTTATGGGATTGATGCAGAACTCTGAGTTTGTGACGTATGTCAGGCATGAGATCAGACTAAGTAGTTATAATAAAGTCTTTGAATTTAAATACGTTAATCTGGTCAAATTTGTGATGGTTTTGATGCTTAACTTTCAAAGATGTTCTTTCTGCTGATGTCTCTGATTCCTAGCAGAGAACAGCCTGCTCTCATTGGCATGTATGTCTATTGTTGCAACTCAGCTTTCTGTTGGGATGTGTATTTGCTTAAACACAACTGAACTGTAGCTATAGGCAATGTGAAAAGTCACCATTCCCATCTTGACTGCCCAGATGACTCTGAAAGTTAGTTTTATCCAAAAAGCTGTATTCTGTTATCTGTCTGGGGGTTTTTTGGTGCTGTGTTTGTTTTTTATTGTTGTTGTTCTTTTCTTGTTGTTTGTTGGTTTGTTTGGTTTCTTTAGAGAAGGACTTGATGTAGGTAAAATAATATAATTGCAAAACATCTCAAAATACTCTTAGTGGAGATAGCTTTTAGGATGTCTAGCAGATAATGTATCTGAACTTGTCTGCTTTAGCTAATTCACTCTGAATTGTATTGACGCAGAATGGAAGTAAAATTTGCATGGGGTTTGTAGTATCAGATACACTGGTTTGTTTAAGGTTTTAATAGCATCACAATTTGGCACTTCAGAAATTTATTTGTGCTTATATTAAGACAGTAATGAATATACATGTCTTTATTTTGCAAAAGTGTGACTTCTACTGATCACCCTCCTCTTCTTTCTCTTTTAGATGGGTGGCTTATGAGAATCCTGATTTTACAGGGGAGCAGTATATACTGGCTAAAGGACTGTACCCCAGCATTGAGGCATGGGGAGGAAAGAATTGCAAAATATCTTCAGTTCAACCCATCATTATGGTAAGGACCTAATTTTATACTTGTTTTAAGAGTTTCTCTGAAGCATTAGGATTTATACTTTTTCTATCAAATTCAGTTTATTTACATTCTTTAGGCAATAGTTAATGGTAAATTTTGTTATTTTATCACTGTTGAAATTATTTTTTCCTTTTTTCCTCTCAAAACTGTTGCAGGATTTTGTTGGAAGCGAGAGGGGTAAAGTCAAGGTAAGATACTTATCTAAGTGCATGAAACATACGTTGTAGTGTCTGTAATACGTGCAAATAAAGAAATGGCTTTTTGTCCAGTATAACACTCAGGTATTTGCATAGATAGCTACTAGTTGGACAAAGAGTGAGAACTGCAGGTGAAGGAAGGCTGCTCTCCAAACCTCTTGAGTAAGGCATTAATGATCCAAGGAAGGTGGGATTTAATACATAGTTGCTATTAGAACTTCCTTAGGGCACTAGCAATGTCTTTGTTCAGCAAGTGAGCTCTTTTGGGGTATCAGTGGTTGTTTTGAGGAGCTGGAGCCCACAGCCTTCTGAGCAGAGGTGCAGCTACCTAGAGTCTGTTGCTGAGGCAAGGGTTCCTTAGAAGATAGATGTTGTTGTTCATGGTACAGTGGTGACTTAATTCCTTTTGGACCTATTTCTTTGGTTAACTGTTCTGCTAGTGGTGACTGCACTTCAAGAGAGTCTTGTTCACTCACAAATACTGCTGAGTTGTGTTTAAAAGTTAGTGCCATCTTTGTCAGTAACTTAGGGAAATGGCAGGGACAACTTGTCTGTTCAGTGAGTTAACGTATTTCTACATTGGACTGTCTCCTATGTGAAAGTACTAATACATACTTTTGACTGTGAGGCTAATGGGTGGCCTTTTTCATCCTTTCTCAACTCTGAACCTTTTCAGGTTTGTTCCTGTACAAAGTTATTTCTATTTTTATTTCAGTCAAAATGCTGAGTGTATCATGGAAATGAAAATTAGGGAGAATTGTATTAGCTGACTTGTTTTGCAGTCCTGATTAGTAGCATGCCTCACTGGAATCTCCTGCATAGGGATATTATATAAACTATGGGGAATAAAAATCTCAAGGCTGCTTATTTTCAACTTTGTGCATGAAAAATTATTTGCATCTATATATTATGTGCCTATCAAGACCCTATCCTGAGGAAGACCTTATCCTAAGGAAGCAAAGAAGTAGTGGCTTGCAGTCAGTATTTTGCATTCATCATCAGCGTGTTCCTCTTTGGAGAACTCTGTACATGCCCACGCTTGTATCACTATTAAGAGTGAATAAAGCTGGTAGGCATGTGATAATGTGAATGACTTCTGTGTGATCATGGTTAATTATCCTCTAACCAAGTTAGCAAGTTTGCTGCTTAGAATTTTTTTTTTTTTTTTAACAAGGACAAAAGACTGGGTGACATATCCTCTCTTATCCTTTGAGCAAAGAAAGAATCAACATGACTGCATAGCAGTTAACAGGCACATAAAGCCTATGTACCCTGGGAATATATACCATGCCTCTTGGCATGCTGTCTGGGTACTTTGCCAAGATTATGCCACACCACTTGTGTTCTGAGAGGCAGAGAGTTTTCATTTACTGGGAAGAGTATGTATTTTGGAGATTAATTGGATTGATTATATAAAAGAAAACTTTTTATGGCCATTTAAAAAGTGTGTGCCTAACCTGGCAATTCTGTGGGAATTTAAAAGTCTTTTCCAGCAGGTACACCAAGGTACTATCTTCGTTTCTGTTGTTTTAATTATTTTGTTTGTTACTGAGTGACTTACAGCCAGAAGTAATTTTAGAATTGTTACCTTGCTGTCTTGAACAAGGATTGCAACACTGAAGAGGTAACAAATAATACATGTAACTGAGGAAGCTTGGGTGTTTTAAGTATGTTTTAATCTATTTATAGAAGTAGTGGTAGAGACGTTACTGAAGGTAGAAGAATGCATTGTTTTTAAATATGTTTCTAATTTTTTAAAGGTCCAGTTATTTTCAGAGCCTGAATTCAAGGGTAACTGCCAAATATTTGAAAAAAACACAAGATGTATTGATTCATTTGCTGTAAAGTCTTCAAAAATTTTAGATGGCAGGTAAGTTATATTGAATGAATACTACAAAATCGCGAAGATAGTGTATGTTTTAGAAAAACAACCAGCTTTCTAATACCTGAAGTGGTTTCATGTATGGGGAGTTACAGAGAGCAATGCTTTTCAGTTTGCACATCAATCTTTCAGGGCAAAACATTGTAAATATTGTTCCTGTGCTTTATTTGCACAGATGTCTTAAGAGGCAATTTCTTCTCCTTCTTCCGGCAGCTGCATAGTGTATGACCAGGAAGAGTTCTCTGGTAACCAGTATGTGCTAGAAGAAGGAATCTATCCTGACCTGACGGCAATGGGTTGTTCTCCTCAAGCAGTTCTAAAATCTTTGCAGATTATAAATATTGTAAGTAAAGCTATAAGAAATATTGTGAAGTAAAGGTAAATACAGTGATGATTCTGACATCTACTTTTTTTTTTTTTTTGGTGTTTTTTTCTGGTGTGTTTTTTTCTATTTGCACCAGTAAAAATTCTAGGATGCACAGACAACAGAGAAGGGTTGGGGTTTTTTGGTGATTTGGGTTGGGGTTTTTTTTTCTGTGCAGTAGCAGTTAAATGTCCTAGCTGCAGTCAGTTGGGTTGCTTTTGTCCTCTCTGCTATTTCTGCAAAGGAGAAGACATCACAGAAGCAGCTGCCTGAGATCCTCATTCTTAATAATAGCTTGTAAAACAACTCTTGTAAACAAGAATGTGCCAGAAAGACTCTATTTCCCAGTAGGAGAGACCATTTAGAGTGGGTTGAGAAAGTGGTAGAACAGTATGAAGAAATATCTGTACTGTGGACCTCTGTTTTGATGCATATTAAAAAAGCAGATGTAACTAAGCAACTTTGCATGAAATACATGTAATTATAAAACACTGTTGGTATCATCAGGGAAATGCAATTTGAGTTAAACACAAAATAATGCATACTTCTAGATAAAGTAAAGCAACACCCAATGCCATTTGGCAAAATTAGGCAGTGTTGTTGTTTGTGGTGGATACAAACTAAACTACATTTACATATTTTGTAATTCATCAGTGGGGAGGAATGCATTTGCTCAAGCCTCTAACCAATCATTACAATGGATCACTTATGGAATCTGCAAGTATCTCGTAAGATTAAAGTAATTACTAGCAAAACATGGTCAAGATTCCAGGAACTTACAGCAATATGGCAATGGTACTCATTTTAAAAAATAAGGAGCTCGCTATTGACTCTCTTCTTTGAATTTGGCAACTTCATTGCACTCCACTGTAATTTTGGTAACCTGTCACTGTAGCAGTTGATGGAGAAGAACTAAAATGTGTCATCCCCTTTTATGCCGCAAGCATTTTGATGTACCCTGTAAATAAACATCTGCCTTCTGAACTCTTTGGCTGTCTTAGTAGAGAGATCCTGTTAAAAACAATAGAATTGTTTGTAGCCAAGCATGGAGGGTGATCAACATGAATTAAAATAGGCTCTTCTGTACATGTCAGGAGTTCCTGGGTTTAAAATGCTTATTTCAAGCTGGAAGGATCAGTATACTTTTGAAAGATTTATTATTTGTGACACAGACTGTTGCCTTAAAACAGCCAAATGCCAGTTTTGTGCTTCTTTTCGCTTGTGAAACTTGTTCTAATCCTACAGTTTATTACACTTGAGACAGTGGCACAGAGCTATGTCTGTCTGCAAATCATGTGCTGCTGCTTCCTTCTTAGAGGCTTCCTAGCTGTGGGAAAAAGGAAAATGGGTTGCTTTGCTCAGTGGTTCATTAGCAAACTGCAACAGAAAGAATAAGTAGTTAGACAGAAATGATCATGTTGTTCATTTTTGATGATTTTCCAAAAGCTTAAACCTTATTATTCTAGCTACTGGTTTGACCTGTCAGACTTATTTTGGAGCTGTTCTTTGGCAGTGCCAATCTTAATTCCTTCCCACCATCTGTCCTTTCTATAACTTTCCTCATGATTTTTCTGTGGCATTTCTACACAAGAAGTAAGTTTGCTATTTTATTATGTCACATTACCGTACTTATCTAGTTAAACACCCTTTTACAGGGATCCATTTATACAGGACCATAAAAAATGAAATTAAAGGGATATTTGATAAACTCGTAAGTTAAAAGGGCTTTTGTTTATAAACTCAAGATTTTGGGGTTTTTTTATGCCACTGTATCTTTGCTTGGTTGCACTTGCTTTGTACACTCCACATGGTTGTAGAAAATAGCATTTTTCCTTCTTGAATTTTATACATGTTCTTTTTCCTGAACATACTATAAAAACGACTGTGTGAATGTGGTTTATGCTTGAACAATCATGCTGAAAATACTTCTTTTTAATGAGCAACTCTGTGGAATAACTAAATGTAGATATACAGGGACACCAGCTTCATACAGTGCAGTACATGGGAAGTGTTGAAAGAAAAATTCATGATTTGACCTTGTACTTCTCTCTGTGGGGAGTGCTTTATATAACAGTATTGCTGCTGAATCTAAGAAATGCTCAAAGTGTAAGGCGTGGCAGAAAATTAGAGGTTTTCCTTTTCTGTCTCTGCTTTCTTTAAAAGTAGATTATTTCTAAAGCATTGTATGTGACTGGAGGACTGCTGCCTGAGTAGTTGTGTGTCTCAGAGTGCAGGTGCTATTCTGTAAAAGGGCTGAGTGGTCAGAGGCACTGGGACATCCTCGTGGTGTGACTGCTCCTGTTGGGCTCTTTACCTGTGGTGATGCATTAACTGGTGTTAACCTTTCACTCTCAGTGGTGGGGATGAACATACTCTGATTTTGGAGTAAGCTGAAAGGCCTCTTCTCCTGGCATTTTCCACAGCCTAGCAGCATGTGTGCCATCAGAAAGCATAGCTCAGCTGCTGTACAATAACCTGGGCTGCTGTGCGTGAGCGTCACCACTATCTGCGATACTGTCATCTGAGCCCTTAAACATCTAAAGGGAGATTAAAGAGGAATTTAAGCACTGGAAAATTGGTAGATGGAAATTGGTAGATGTGAGGTGTTGCCTAACGAAGTCACATGGACGCATGCATATATGAGCTGTCACATATGTATGGAGCCAGCTCTGCCTTGGAGGGCCTGTTTCCATGCCTGAGGCCAGATGGGAGTCTGTCGAGACTTTGCGTCATGTCAGGCGTTCCCGATGCAGTTGATGTGTTTGAGTGTGCTGAACACATGCCAGAAGGAAGAAGCTCTTCTGGCTATGGTGTTGCTTTTAAGCAGTCATTGCTGGAAGACTTGTGAGAAAGGGAGTGGCAGTGTCATTTCTGCCTATGAGTGTACACTGCAACACCAGGACACTCAGGCTTCATTGACTTTACCCTGAGGGATTTCAAACTGTACCTTCCAGCTTCCACAGGAAGGCCTTAATTGTGAGAAGTTATGTCCAGTCCACTACAGATACCTTGCCCCACAGAAGAGTCCTAGGTTTGTTATCCAGAAGACATTTAAATTGGATTCAGTGATGCAGGGAGCTTTACGTGGGCAGAATCCCTTTGACACCAGAAGCATTTTGACAGATGGGGAGGAGAATCATTTCCCCACTGCAGTTTGGAGGAGTCAGATGTTACAGTTTTCACTTGTCATGAATTTCACCTCAGAAGTATGAATCTTGACTAGCTTTTATCTAGTCAGAGATTGATGTTGCCATAACCTATTGGAAAAATTAAAAATGAAAGCAATAAGTGATAAGCAGTGCTGTCATCATTTGAAGTGCTAGAAAGAAATATTATCATGTGTTCAGGTCATAAGATGAAAATTCCTACACAGAGTTGGGTTTAGTGCAATGGAAGAGGGTTATGGCATTGATTAAAATGTATTTTAAAACATACTTCAAGATATTATGCAAGAGTCAACACAGAGGTATTTGTGTGTCCCTTAAGATAAGGAATTTTTGTGTTCCATGCAAGAAGATCCTGTATGTGTTTTGAGTAAGACATTTTTATGACTTAAAATTTCTTTTAAGTAACCAGTTGCAGAACAAAAGCATTCAGAGTCTTTGGTCTTAAACAATCAAGAAGAAACCTCTGAAATAAGAGCTGTGGAGAGTAATGATGTTCACAGTCACCATCTGGAGTTCTAACATCCTATGAAAGTGCTCATCTTCTTTTTGTAGGAGCTGTCTGAGCCCTGCATAGCTCTGTTTGAGAAGATGGGTTTCCAAGGAAAGAAAATAGAATTAAGTACAGAAGTCTTAAATCTCCAGTTCCTGGGATACAGTCCTCAAATAGCTTCAGTTCAAGTCCTTGGCGGCATGTAAGTTTAAAATGACTTTTTGATTCTATAGAATGATGTACTTATTCAACAGAAGCATTACAGATGTCAGGAACCATGAATATAAAATTAGAGTATCATAATGTGTGTACTGCATTAATGCAGTTTCTCCTTACAGAGCATTTTCACATCCTGTTTCAACAATGTTTTCACTGACTAGTGTCCTGGGCTAGAAGTTGAAATGAGTTTGAGTAAAACTCACAAGGAAACTGGTGTCTTCTCTTATGCCATATTATAAAAGTCAGCTCATATAGCATCCACAAAACCAACTTCCATGTTCTTGGTTTAGGTCTCAGTCATGAAAAAATTTTCTGATCTGTGTCATAAGTTCAAAATTTTTTAATAAGTCTTCATGTTCATCCTTTAGCCTTGTTATGGACACAGTGTTGCAATCAGATCATGATCTGGCCCCTTTTGGCATTAGTTTTAGTTCCTTTTCCTTCAGGAATTGGATGAGACTCTTGGTTGTAAATCTAGCGGTTAAATTTGTTAGCTGTTTTTAAGCAGTTGTGTTCTCTAAATGTACTTCTGAAGATCATGTTAAAAAAGTAGTCTGTCATGAAGTTTAAAAGTTGTTTGGAAGCATTTTTAGAACTACTGTGCTATCTTCTAGGGTTCCAGCAGATCTGTTAAATGTCTCTTTTTGTTTTCCCTGTTGTTAATAGCCTCTAAGATACTTGCCCCAAGTATACCTTTGGGGTTTTTTTCTAACTTGAAGAACATGACTTTTTAGAATGATAGATCCATGTTAATGTTGTTTGCATTTAAATGTGTTCTTTTGAAGAGGTAAATTTCCAATGAGTGTGCTAGAGAGATGCTGTTGAAAAGCTTAAGACTGCCCTCAAGTGGATATCTAATACCAGTAAAGCAAACCATTTTGCCCATCTGGATAAGCTGGTCAAAGGGTTTCCTTAGCACGTTGAACTGAACTTTGAAACAAAGGTTATAAGAAAAGGTACATGTTCCATATTCTGAAGCCCCCTGAGGTTTCAGTATCTTTCACCCTAACCACAATATAGTTGATTCTCACCTTCCATAACATGAAGTCGAACATCAAGTTACTTCTTTGCCAGTAACATGGTTACCACGATTCCAGGTAATGGAGTCGTGAATTGTTTCCTGCCCAATTCATATATGTCTTTTTTTCTGGTGAATCACTGGAAACATATAGAATACAATATGAAAATTCTGATTTCGTTATAGCAGTGTGAGCTGCTGAAATGTGTCAAAATACAGGGTTTACAGTTTCTTTGTCCCTACTGCCTCCTTTATTGAAGGCGGATTTCATCTTCTTATGCTTTGCTAAGAGACCTCCACTTACCATTCCCTTAATTTCTTACCTGGGATAGATATGTATTAGGCTGTGAAAAAACACCAAAATGAAGGTGATGTGCTTCTAGATATAGATGTCTGCTGACAAATCAGTCAGAGGAAGGAGGTAACAGGAAAATGTGCATGTCCTTAAAAATCCATGGCTGTTTGATAGTCCCAGTAAATCAGTGTGAGAAAACTCTCCGAATGGCACTGTATTGCAGCCTGCTTTGAAGCCTAGTTGTAATTCACTGCCTGTGCTAATAGTAGAGAATCAGAAGTTGAGTTCTGACAGATGACACTCAGTGTGTGATTGTAAGTGTAGTTGATTGTGTGCTAGGGAATGCTAATAAAACCTCTCCATATGCACTCTTGCTTCCTCTCTCTCTCATCCCCACCCCTCTTTCAGGTATGTGGAAAGAAGAAATGTGTTCTGAAGTAAAAGCCCTATCAGAACACCTGAGAGAACTTCACCCTGTTGCAGTTTCCAGTATTTGCCTGTTGAGTCTGCATCCACAGCAGTTCTTTCCCAAGTGCATCAGGCCAAATTTAGATACATAAAACTATGTTCTGCACCTGCAGCAATCTAGCATATAAAGCACATGTAGAATACAGACCTGTGCTCCTTGAGGAGTCACAGTGCCTCCTGAAAATAGATGATATTTAAAAGTTTGGTTCACCCAAGAAAATGGTCTATTTCATTCAGCTTGTAATTTTTAAATAACATGGCTTTAAAATTTGAACTCAAAAGTACTCATCTTAATATGGTCAATCTAAATCAGGACACAATTTTATTATTTTTAAGGCCTCTTATAAAGAAGGTCATTGACTTTCCAAAGCTAAACCCTACTACTTTGTGAGATAGATTTCTGTTAAACCCATTTATTGATCCCAAAGAAGGATTTGGCAGTAAAAATATTCTTTTTTTTTTTTTCCTCCTCATAGATGGATAATTTATGAACATAGTAATTACAGAGGGCGTCAGATGTTGTTAACACCGAATGAAATTCCAGACTGGTATAAAGCAAGTGGCTATTGTCAGATAGGTTCTCTGAGGCCTTTACTGCAGGTAAGTAGGCTTTGACATGAGCTTATCAAGTACTAATTTATATTTTGTAATGGGGTTGGGGAGATATTACACAGTTGAAAGCAGTGTTAAAGCCTTGATGCACGTCACAAGCTTCAGTAATGGCAATTGTGTAAAGAAATCACTCTACAATTTTACTTGTAATAAAAGCTATTTAATTGTGCTACATGGCTTTGCAGTTATACTGCTTAAACTGTTCATTAAGCATACTTTAAACCAAAGCACACAAGACACCATATAAGGATTAACAAATAATGGATATAACTACTATATATAAATTATTTTGTTTCATAACTAGCACCCAAACTGGTTACTGGGATATTATCTGTACTATATGCATTATTGTTTTAACAACAAGAAAATTGGTGAAAAAAGAAAAGGTACTTAAATTAGTAGTGATTTTGTGTTGATTTAGGAGCAAAGGTCCCTCCCTTTTAGATTAGATTTGCAAATCTAATGCAAATTTTATTCTTGTGGTACCCTTTCCATACTGTTCCTTAAATAAAGACTGTGTGATTTTGTCCAATGGCTTGGCAGTCCCAGGAGTTTTAAGATTTGAGGTTCTTGATGAGCCATATTTTATTGAGAAAGTAACATTTTCTAATTCACAGATCACTTGTACCTGCAACCAACTGTATTTGCGTGCTGTCATTGTGTTGTCTTTGTATAGCCTTAAGCAGACTTTGGAAGAATGCATTTGGACTGGCCTGCTGAGAGCTTGTCTAAACAGAAATGTAAATTAACAGGCCACAGCATGAATGTGCAGTGTAATACTTGCTGCCAGTGAAATAAGCAGCTTTGCACAAGTGCACTCTTAATGAAAGCTAAGACCATCTATGCAAGGAGTTAGCAGAGAGAAGTTAGTGCTGCTCTGAATTAAAAATTCGTAGCTTTCCACTGTGTGCTGATTTTGGTGCGTAGGAAAACTTAAAACTCTCCAAGCAGAATGGTGAGTTTGCAAAGTTTGTCTTGGCCAGGATGTTTTGGGGCTTTCAAATTAAATTCTCAATAAAAAAGTTAAGCTTTGTATAAGAAAGGGAGGCATGGAGTGCAGCACTGACAGTAATTGCTCTGAAGTTAACCAAGAGCAGGACGTGTTCTCTGTGGTTAAAGAGTTCTTTTGTTTTCTGCAGAAACGTGTGTACTTCAGGCTTCGAAACAAGGAAACAGGAAAATTCATGTCAGCTGATGGAAACTTAGATAATCTGAATCTTCTCAGAATACAGGTTGCAGAAGATACAGACTCAGATGATCAAATCTGGGTTTATCAGGATGGATTCATAAGGTGCCGGGTAAGGTTCAAGTTCAAAGTCCACTTTCTCTTTTCTTCTGTAAAAGTAGGTCTTTCTGAATTTAATTCCTACTGCATCATCTTATTTTATAGGCATATTCTGTTTCAGCTTCAATATAATCTTGCAGAAGGGAATTGTTTTTAGTGGGTTTTTGTTTTGTTTTAATTGAACTCCAGCTTTTTCTGGTGACACTAACTAGTTGTATGATTTTTAAAAAAAAAAAATAATTGAAATTTTGAGAGATTATAGTTGATTTATTATCTTTTAAAGAATAGTAGCCTCAGAAATACAGTCAACACCAGAAGATCATTGTCTTGCACTTCATGAGCTCCTTCCATGCTCATGCCCTCTGTCTCCTCAGTGAAAATATCACAAAAGTGTCAAAGCAGGAGAGACCTTTTAAAATACAGTCCCTTCCTGGTAATGTTTTGAACTATGCATACCTTGTGGTAGGTCAATTAGTGTAATGTAGGTTATATCCTCTTCTGCATTCTGGCAGACTTAAAATCCTTCTCTTTGGAGTTGTTTTGTTTTGGGTTTTTTGTTTTGGTTTTTTTTGGGTTTTTTTTGGTGAGGGTTTTTGTTTGTTTTTTGTATTGTTGCTTTTTCTTTTATTTTTGATTTTTTTTGTTTGTTTTCTGATTACCCCTATATCTGTCAAATTCATCTCTTTTCCTTTCCTCTGTACAAGTTTCCAAATGAAGCCTTACTCTTCTCACAGTCCATAAAACCAATCATGTGCTAATTGTCATTGAGGTGAACAGAAGTATGTGCAGTTCATGTAATGTTTAAGCATGAAAAGTCTTAGGTAGGGATGCCAGCCAAAAGAAAATTAAGTTACTTTAATACTGTTAAATAGCTGCACTGCAAAGAATCATGCGAACATTTTCTATAGGATTGTATAACTTCAAAGGAGCCATTTATAACTATGTCATCTATGCTGGAGGGAAAAGTCTTACTGTTAATAAGCTAAGGCATTGTTCAGACATGTTTACAGGACACATGCAGTTGTAAAAGAGATTTATGCAGGCAGCAAAATGATGCAAAGTAAGCTAAAAGCTTTAATATTGCATACAAAGGGCTTCTCTTTTGATGGGTCCTCTCAAACATGTCACTTAAAATATTTATGTTGAGACAGTGGGGTATTATATAGCTTTAGGTAAATGCTCTTGGTTTTTGTCCATAATCTCATAAAGCAGTTTTTCTGTGCAAAAAAATACACACCTCGTGCTGTACAGCAATCAGGTGGCTTAGTGTGGAGTGCAAGCTGGCAACACTGATCTTAAGTGACTGAAACCTTACAGAGCTCTGCCATCTTTCTCTTGAATGGTAGCAAACCTACTTTGCACAAAACAAGAATTGGTTTTTACCAAGTAGTAAAAAGAAAATTGAGCTCCTGAGTGGGTAGGTACAGGCATGTAGGCAGACATAGGTCATTGGAAGAACTTGTGCCTTTCTTCCTGTAAGCTTGGGTCATTTCATGGACTGAGTCACAGTACCTTGAGGTATGCCTGAGGTTTTCAAGGAAGGGCTGTTTTAAGTATATATAAATATATACTGGGATAACCAGTAAGCAGGATATGAAAGTCATTCTGCTCATTTTGTCAGAAACAGATAGGAATAGCAGATATAAATTCAGGTCTCCTCACTCTTCATGTGTTTCTCAGAGGTGAATTAAGTATGGGCCCAGTGGACCTAATGCATAAGCTCGGTCTTCCTAGTTCCCGTAGAGAATATTTTAGATACAGAATTTAGATACAGGTGAGAATCTCAGACCTGCAGAACTAAATTGACTTACTTGAATTTTAGGTTATGATAGTCAGAAGTACTACTTTTTCAAGTAGTGCTTTCAAAAATACTTGCACAAAATAATTTGGGGCTATATCAACAATGGCAGATGGGTGTTTAATCTGCCACAGAAGTGCCTTCAGGAGTTAAAAGGCATGGCTTAGGGTGATCTATTGAAAATCACTGTTCATCTAGAATAATTAACTGCTATTTACTACTAATACAGCCTTAATATTCTTATGAAGTAAGCTTGATTTTTGCCAGTTCTTTTTTTAACCAAGAAGAGAGTTTTAAAATCAAGTAATACAAATGACTAGGAAAAACGTACAGCAAAGAAGCAAACATTATTCTGATCCACCGTGAAATTCATACACTCGATACTGTGCAGATATGTCCTTTATCTCAAAAGGTTACTGCAGAATTAAAAGTGATTGAACAAAAAAAAAACGTGCAGAAGAGATGGAGGGCTTCTATGCAAGGAAGAGACAAAATAGGTAGGACTTTTTAGCCTGCAAAGGGGACACTTTGAGGGATGATATACTTGAAGTGTCTGCAAGCAGCATGGACAAGACATCCATTAAAATAAGGGAAGGGTGAGGAGAGCATGAGACAAAACTATTATTTTTAATTTTTTTTTTTTTTTTTTAAATAGTACTCATTAAGATTTGGAACTTCTTGCCACAGAAAGGTTACCATCCAGAAGGGTTTTCATGTAAAAGGGTTACACTGATCTTGGTGGGTAGTGACTAATAAATTCATACAGGGGACATAAAATGAGCATTAAAGGTATTGGGTCTGCATGGAAAAGCCTGGACTGGCAATTGCTGTAGACTTGGAGAGATAGCCAGGAACATACTGCATACAAGAATAAAGTGCATGTAGTCTTCCACAGTATCTGTTATTGGCCACTGCTAGAGACAGGTGCTAATTATACCTTTTGATCTGATACAGCATGGTTATTTTAATCTTCTTGTGTAGTGGAGAGTCTCAGCAGATACAGGAACAAAAGAAAAATAAGTAGTCTTGAGGTCAGGGCAAAAATACATTCCTTGAGGGAAAGTAATTCCTGAATTCTCTTCTTACCTGATGACACCTATCCTATCTGATAAAACAAAACCTGTGAATACTAGAAGTAAGGCCATTTTGAATAATTGCTGTTGCCTTTCTAATGATACAGATGGCAGAGGATTGTTGCTTGACAATTGTTGGAAATCTTATAACTCCTGGCTCTAAACTTGGTCTGTCATTTGAGCGGAATGAAGACAAACAATATTGGCATATTAGTCCCGATGGCAGGATTTATAGCAAGATGAAACCCAAGCTGGTTTTAGATGTCAAAGGTAAGCAAATGTTATCTTATTACACTGGGTCTTAATTACATGGTATTTACAGTGGGATAGGCACTAAATGTGCCTATAAATTAAGGATGGTGCTCTAGGTACTTTAATCTAGAAGCAAAAAAGACCCGATCAGCTAGTTTGACCTCCTGAATTATACAGGCCCTAGGACTTCATTTTTCCTACATACAATTTAGAAACTCACAGTACTTGCTTATCTTGTATTCTCAGTGTCCACTCACTGTAGATATCCTCAGTTAATTTTGGGGTGATGTGAATATGATTATTTAAAATGCTGAAGCAAGAACAACCTAACTTCTCATTAACTTTAATTTGTATAGAGCAAATTTTCTTATATAGTAGTTGTTGATGCAATAGCCAAAAGGATATTAGGAAAGCAAAGGCAGGCTTTTACACTGATATGATTAGATGCAGAAAGTTTTTTTTCATCGGTTTATTAATGGCTATATCTTTATTGCAAGCTTGAGATTCTGCCATAGCAGCCTAGGGTCTCAGTGCACTTTGTGTGTTTTGGAGTCCCTTTTGTCATAGTAATTTGATTCATGTAGATACTGTTTCTGAACTTTGTTTTCATAGCTTCGTGGGTCTGAAAAAGCGGCAGATGGAATGATTAGCATAATCAGATGTTCTTATGTAACTGCCTTTTTGGGTGAGGGGAATAATCATTTTCTATAGCTGCTAATTTTTATTTTTTTTAGCTCTTTTAAAATTTACTTTGCATTGATGCTCTGACGTTAATTGCATCACTTGCAAATACCACTGCAGGCTGCACCCTTCTTCCTCTGCCAAAACAGCCCTCCCCAACCGCTCCTCCCCCTCAAAAAAAAAACTAGCCAGAAAAATACCAGTCAGTCAGCACTTGAAAACTAAAAAGGACAGGACTCATAGATCATAGAATATCTTGAGTTGGAAGGGACTCACAAGGATCATCCAAGTCCAACTCCTGACCCTGCACAGGACACCCCAGGAATCACACCACATGCCTGAGAGCATTGTCCAAACACTTCCTGAACTCAGACAGGGTTGATGCTGTGACCACTTGCCTGGGGAGTCTATTCCAGTCCCCAACCACCCTCTGAGTGAAAAACTTTTTCCTAATACCCCACTTAAACTTCCCCTGATGCAGCTTCATACTGTTCCTTTGGGTCCTGCCACTGGTCACCACAGAGAAGAGATCAGTGCTGGCTCCTAGTGAGGAGGTTGTAGACAGCAGTGATGTTTCCCCTCAGCCTCCTCTTCTCCAGGCTGAACAGACCAAGTGTCCTCAGCCATTCCTCATATGGCTTCCCCTCAAGGCCCTTCACCATCTTCATTGCCCTCCTTTGGATGCTCTCTAACAGCTTAATATCTTTCTTACATTGTGGTGCCCAAAACTGCATACAGGACTCAAGGTGAGGCCACATCAGTGCAGAGCAGGACAATCCCCTCCCTCAACTGGGTAGGACTATCAGAACTGCAAAAGAAAGGGTTACCTGATGTCTGACCATAATACAACAGTGGCACAAATAGTCACAATTTTGCTGCCATAAAAACCTAGTGATGAGTCATTATAAACTTACCAAACATACTCCAGTTCAAGGGAGAGCCTTCAGTAATGACTGCCATACCTTTTTCTAAAGTCAGTTCTTGGTTGCACCAAACAAACAAGAAATGCTGTTGCGTTGCTTTTTCTTCAGTTTGATTTAAGAAAGCCTAGTAGGAAAAACACTGTTTCTGCCAATTCTCCTGATCCCTTCTGGACCACAAATTGAGTGTTAAAGAATTCAACGAATTAATGCAGTCGTTCAACTGTGCAGTTACCAACGCCACCTTGTGGATATACTGGCATAGCACAATGCCTTGTCCAGAGCACCACGCTACCAAAGCGCCTCTATCCACTGTAAAAAAATCCCATCTTCTTCCATTTTAACATGTTTACATTCTATCAGATACTACTTACAAAATTATTTTTGCACTCACAGTGATTACTGAGCTATGTAGTGAATGGTTTTGGTTTTTTTTTTAGCTGCTGGTTAGGGTTTTTGGGGAACTGTTTGATCTGGTATTCCCTTTTTTTCCCCCCACTTTCTGACGAATTTTGAAAATTGTGTATCTCTACTGCTTCTTAGTAATTGCCTGGCAGTGACAAGGAGAGAAATCATGTTGGTTAACCTTCTCAGAGACCCATCTGATTTGGGACAGTGGCCCCAGAAAGCCTCCCCCCAGATTCTTGGAGAACAGCTGAGGTTGAGACAGCATTTCCTTACTACAGAAGAGCTGTTCTTAAGTGTGCTTGCCCCTGCAGGACTCCACGTGCCTAGTGTACTTGTTTATGAGGTCTGCCAGAATGCGTATTTGTTACTCACCGTAAGCTTTAGGCTGCCAGGCTTGTCTTTTGCTCATTCAGGGTGGGTGAGGCAGTCGGGGTGCAGAACAAAAGACAGTGTCCATGGGAGTATCCTGGTGCTTTGTATAAATGGTTGGCTCAGATGGCTGCTTCAAGTGGGAATACTACCTGCTGTTGAAGGTGTGTTATACTACAGGAGATGTACATGTCCTACACTTCTGCAGTACATACTAGATCAGAGGAAAAAAGGTTAATTCCGTCTTTGTTCTATGTTTCTTTGCTTCTCAATTTCTTAAGTCAGAATATTAATGGTGCTCTTCTATGGGAACGTTTGGTATTGCATCACGTAATTAAATTAAGCTCCTCTAAAAAGGGGTTCTATTTTGCATTCAAATATGTTCAGCTGCCAGTGGAAACAGCTGAACATTGGATGATACTCTGCACGCAGCTGGTCAAAATAAAAGATTATAATGGCAGAATAAATGAGAGGCAGACCTTGTCCCTGAGTGGTCACACATGTATTGTCTGTTAGCAACAGGATTTCACTCTAAAATGACGTTTACATGATGAAGTTAAGTTACAAGTGATGACTGTTGAGGGGAAACTGAATAGCCAAGTGTGACTTTTGGGAAGTCACAGTCTTAAAGGAGCTACACCTGACTGTATTGCAGTGTTTCCTTCCTTTCCCACCCAGGCTGAAAAAGCCAAGGAACTGAATTACTGAAGGGATGAAGAGAATCAGGCAGACTGATCCTGATTAATTAAAAAATTGTTTCAAAATTCATTCCAAAGGCAGGCAGTGATGTAAACACATCTGTCTTTGCAGTGCCCTGGGGAGAAGAGAAACTGTCTACAGCAGCTCTTACTAGAGTTTTTCTGAAACCCTGAGTATTTGTCTCTTATTTCAAAGACAATCTACCCTCTCTGAAATTTTTTCTTTACAGGAGGCTCACAGTATGATTGTGACCATGTCGTTGTCAACACAGTCAATGAAGAAAAGTTAACACAGTGTTGGGAGCCACTAGTCGTATAAACCCGAAGAAGCAAAGATAATGTTTCAACTGGCCACTGCTCTGGACACTGGAATTGGCACTGCCATCTCTGAAGGATACAGGATCAACAATGAGAGTTTTGTCTTTCATTCACTATGTTAAAAAGGAAAAACAACAGAATGATTTCACCTCCCTGTCCAAAATTATTATCCCTACAAAAGCATGAGTATCTCTAAACTTTTTTTTTTTTTAAATCAAGACAACTCAATGTTGACTAGAGAGTGGTAGTATGCCTCAGGCTAGAACAGAACAACTAAAGGTGGGAGAGACCACATGGAGTTACAATTTTGTCAGTAAGTAGTTAACCCAGAATAGTCAATAAGTGTAACTTTAAATTATTTTTAAAAGATTTTTTTTTTAACTAAAAGAGGGGCTAAAAATATTAAAGCTTATTTTATAAAGGACAGGACTGCAAGTGTGTATGTGGGTATAGCAACTTGTACCTATGGGCTGTAGTATAGAGAAATATTCACTACAGGAAATTAATATATTTGTTTCACTGGAATAAACTTATGTTTACTGAAAGTTGAAAGACTGCTAGTGCAGCACATCCAAAGAATCTTTAACATGTGGCTTCAAGTATAGTTTGTATGCTAATATAGAAACTCCTAAATTAAGAAAAAATTCTAATTTTCTCATGTGTAGACAACGTAAAGGAGTAGATGTTTGTTAGAAAAAGGGGTGGCAAAAGGATGCATTGGAATGTGAAGAACTTGCCTGTTTTCTAGGCCACCTAACTTTTTGAGTTATGGGTACTTTTCTTCTTTGCCAAGTCAAATTTGTACCTTTTAAAATAGTATAGTCTTCCTGAACTCCAAAATCATATTGAAAACTAGAATTCTTAGGGAAAGTATTACTTAATATGACTGCAACAGCACTTAAGCGCTGTGGTTACTGCGCTTTTCAGGCACTGCCTGTTGGGCTTACAGTGGAGAATGCCAGACTCCCCACTATTTCTGGTGGTGTTGGAAAGCAATGTCTGTGGTGGGCTGCTGGCTCCCAGTTGGACAGAAGTGTCAGACTGCTCTAGGAAGGGGCACAGCCAAGCTCGGATATGTGCCCAGCCACAAGGGCTGTGCCTATTCAATATAAATTTTACTCATTTAGTAAAGAGCTTGTGACAAGTAGGACATCCTTATGACTGCAGGAGGTCCTTCTGTTGCCCTGCTTTGAACCTGGTTATGTTAGTTTTCCTTAATAACGTTGGCAAACAGGTAAAATACAAACAAAGTCTTGTACTGTGCTGCTGTGTTTTGTTCTGGCTTAGACCAGTGTTATTACAAGCTGCTCCTAGGAGCATCTAGGCCTTTGTCTTGCATAGTAAGTCTGTTTAAAATTAACATTTTCATTACTATCATATTGCCTCAAAGGATACTGGTGCTTTTACTATTAGCACCCTAGAGGAAGTGCCTTACTAATTTTTCTCCTTTTGTAAAGACGCACTGAAGTTTTGTTGCTCTGAAATGTGCTGCTTTTAGTTCTTCGTAGAAAATATGTTGTTAATGGTTCCAAACAGTGGTACTTTGTCATATTGATGTGCCTCTTGCTATATATAATATAGCATTTTACAAATAAATTTAAGTTAGGTAACTTTTTATTGAAATTATTTTTAGAAGTAGAAACCTGACGTTTTTAGTTTTGCTTCCATCTTGTGCCTGTCTCTGTCCGTAATTCCTCTGTGACGGCTAGCTAAGGAGGAGGGAATATGTGCTGTGGAACAGCTGCAGGTTCTTGAGATATGGGTGATTCTTCTATACAAGCACGTGCTCAGTGCCATTTGTGCATGGGGCCACAGTTCACACTGCAGCTGCCTCTGTTCTCCAGTGAAGTGTTGCATGACATGATTTGTCCACCACTGGAGCTGCACTGCAGTAAATGTACAGCCCTCAACTAAGAGGTTTCCACTTTCCTTCAATCTACTTTCATAATTGCAGGGGAAGTTACTCCACAGCCCATCTCTGGCAAAACATCAAGTTTAAAAACAGACCACCAGACAAGCACCCCCTCAAGCACTTTACCCCCACCATCAGGGACAAAGCATGACAGGAACAGGGGCTCCCAACTACTGACAGAGATCATATCTAGCCTACCTGCTTAAACACTGCAGTCAGCTGAATCTGAGCCAGCAGTTGGGCTATTAATTACCAGTTACAGACTGATTTTGTTCCATGCTTCTATTTAGATTAGTTATGACATGAGAGAATTGCCTTATCAAGATTAAACTAACAGTCTTGAGACTGTGATGTGACTCCTCAGTTTTGAGAATGAACTAGACTGAGTAATAATATATACTAATGAAGGTGAACAGAACTAGGAAAGGCCAAGGAAAAACAACACAGGTTTCATATGACAATTAGATAAAAGCATGCCTCATGGTTTCAGGACTTAGCTAAAACATCTGGAAAATAAAAGCTCCAAGAGCTACAATCCAAAGATGCTGCAGACTGTTGTCTTGTCCCAGGAGTGAGGGGTGTTCTGCAGAAGTCGCAAGTACATTCTTGGCATGGTTTTCACGTGGAAATGCCTAAGGGACATTAGTATGTCTTGTCTGCATATTAACAGGCAGAAGGAATCAGAGGCTTTTCTAAAACAAGACTTTTTTTATAAGTTATGCATCCTGTACATACTTTTAAAGAAGAAACAGTTGCTACATACCAATTCATGTTCAAGAACTGAATGCAGACAGAATAATGATTAGAGATACTTTATTGTCTACTAATTACATTGATTACTGTTTTTCCACGTGCATGTCCTCCTTCCAATTTCAGAAAGGCCTTTGGAACTTCAGAAAAAGAGAAGACTTCATCAATAACTGGTTGAATCTACAGAATAAAGAAAAAGTCACTAGATTAGGAATAAAATAATGTATCACCCTGACACTTCAAAACTGTATGAACAAAGGAGGGAGGTTTCATTAAAGTATTTAGGGCAAAAATTGCCAAATATTGTAGTCACTAGCTTTTAATGTTTTTCAGGGATACCGCTGCATGCAGAAGGCGGCTTTCTACTGCTCTTTGCCCCAGTTTTGAAGCACCTCTACTAGCACAGTTCAGAGCTCTTGCCTGGGACTCTACCACTAAAGTCACCATGCAAGGCTCTTCTAAGTCCATTCAAAAGCTGACACAGTGGTTTAACTTTTTCTTGTCCACAATGATATACTGACAAAAAGAACTCTTTTTTCTTGTATTTTTCTGCTGCTTTTCTTGTTAAATCCAAGAATTCTCATGAAGTGAGATATTTCAAAGATACCTGTAAATCTGGTGCTTATCTGCATCATTACATACCTCAGTACCCTTAAAAGACCACAAGGGAAGTACAAAAAAAAGGTCCACAAATATTTGTTGCTGAATCATTTAGCTACACTTGAAAATTCAGCCACTGTATATTCTAGAAGGCATACATCATTAAGCCCATCTTGCATCAACTGCTATTTTGGCATTAATTATATAGAGTGGCCTTCTGGATTGTTTTAGATTCATTTCTAACAACAGTGAAGCTACTTATTCATTGTCCCCATTCTTAACTGAGGAGCCTGAAAACCCTATAAGCATTTTCTTTAGACATCATAAGTGTACTGACAGAGGTAGAAGAAATCCCATTCCTTCTGAAAAATATTTATTACTGCTGGTCTAAGGGAAGAGTTTCTTTTCTACTGTCAAGTTCTGAGTCAACCGTCCAAAGGACAATGTAAGATCTGTGTACAAACGTACCTCCCACACCTCCTACCAAAGATCCTGCCTACTCTGAGGTTGGTTCTTTACCCTGGATCTCCTAACAGCAGCCCAATGTACATTCTTGCACTGATGAACTGATCCTAATCCTCTTCTCAGAGGAAAACATGAACAGTAGATGAGTCTGTAGCTAGCTCTTGCAGTGATGAAGATCTGAATTACCAAAGATCTGAATACACTATTTACAGTGCTAGAAAAAAGATCCTTGTTACTTGTGTCAGAGAAAAAATATCTTCAGGCGTTTTCCTCACAGCTGTGAGCATACACACCATCTTACTGAATATTCCAGAACGGATAACTTCCCTTTCCTAGCAGGACATACTTCTTGCTAGATGGAAAAGGAATACAACAGCAATAGGGACCCAACAATTTGCCAGCATTGGAATGGTTCTGTCTTTCAAAAGGTTTGCTTGCTTTTACCAGAAGGCAAGGGGTATACATTCAGATGTGCTGCTTAGAAGGTGAGTGTGCAGCACTAGCATGGAAAGATTTTCATATACACACGTTTTTCCAAGCAGCAGGATTGACCATCCGGCACCCTCCCCAGCAGCACAACAAATGCAATCTGGTAGTTGTCTGTGGTCAGGGAGGTTATTTTCCCAACTCTTTTAATTTTCTCTTTATTCAGACTGTGCTTCGCCTTGACATCCACTCCTTCCACTGAAGTTATGACTGGTTTTGCTTCTACGATAAAAGTAATCTAAGACATCAGTAATCTAACTATGACACCACAGTATCTCCTAATCTCATCACTAGATTTTCCTTTTTATTTTGTCAGGGCAACCTTAGCTGTAGTATGAAACTTTACATGGCAGAAAAGCAGGAAGGAGTGAACATCCCTCCAACAAATACATCACAATTAGCAGCCAAATCACTCTGAGAACAACTCTTCAAATAAATATATTCACTAAGTGCCTCAAACTTGCCACAGAGCAGGTTATTCCTTCCCCATGTTCTGCCAGGATAGTCTCTGTAAACCACCCTCTAGCAAAGTGAATAGTAACACACCACAGATGAGCCACAAAGATACCCCAACTGAGGAAGAAATGTGGGGTTTAAATGATCATGTTCCAAGACAAACTCATGTCTGCTCAGCTTCCATCACAGAATAGAAGTTTTGTTGTAGAGATCAGCAAGGTCGGGGACATGGACCCAGGGCAGCAAAAACACTGGATTAGACAATGGCTTTGGGTAAATTGAGCATCTGAGTGCAGCTGCAGCTGCTATGACAATCAGGAGGAGGAACGTGCTGCTGGTCAGTAGTGGCTGTTTTGAGGAAGACCAATCCTTGCTTTCATAGCAGCTTAGGGAAAAACAATTCAGGAACCTTGCTGAGCCAAGCACAAGTGCAGCACTTGTACAGTACTTATTGTTAATGGCAGTTGCATACAAAGCTGTGCTTCAATTAATGGGGGGAAAAAAAAAAGGATACAGAAACTCAGACTCCTGGAGCATGGACACAGATGACCCTGACAAGAGGCTGGGAGGAGAGGAAAGGTATTTGGGAGGGAAGTGCAGCAGCACAAGGGATGTGAAGCACAAGGGATTCCAGGGAAAGGCAGAAGTTAATTTCAGACATGTGCAGTAACTGAGAAAACAGGAACAAGAAACTGCACTGTTCTGCTACCTGCAGTCACTTACTGTAGGCTGCAGCTTAAAACCCTGACAGAAAGAGGTATAGTTCGTCCTCAGCCTGTTGAGTAAAGTTCAAAGCATTGCAGTTGAAAAGTGGTGACACAGTGATTCAGAGGAACCCTGAATTCAGCCTCACAGTTCAAAACACTGCGTGTATTGCAGCCATCACATGCTCAAAGCCCATCTGCTACATTGATGTAACCTCTAGCTCCATTTAAATGCTGGCTTTAGGCAGTGCTATAGAGAGACATGAATACTAAATTGATGATCCTGACAATCTAGAGCATTAAACTTTTTATCTGGCTGGCTGGTCAGTCCCATTGTATGAATAACCCTGAAAGGGCTGACCATGTTGCAGCACAGTGATTCACTCAGCCTTTACCATAATCCACTGACTAAGATAAAATTTCTTCCTGTGAACAGACAAACAAGTAGGGGAGCGTCTGCTGTTTGTTGAATGTGTGATAATAAATGGAGATTAACTGGATAATAAAAACACTGCCTATTTACAGCCACGCATCAGTTCCTTGCCAGAGGACACTTATTTGTTCAGGGAAAAGGGATTAAACTAAAGTCTGGGAGAGAAAGGATTACACATACCCACATTGAAATGTTTATCTGAAAACAGATTGGGTCTGAAAGGTATTTTCTTCCTCTTCATTCTCTCCAACACAGAACATACTATAGAAGTGAATCTCAGGTCTCTTGAAATGAACTCATGTGTTTGGAAAAATAACAAGAGTAAATTGCTGATGCTGATTAAGGCTATCCTACATACAGCACAGAGGTGATATCCCAGCCATTCCAGATCTGAACACAGCAGGCAGTGAACAGGCTGCAGGAGTTGACTGGTCAGCAGGAATACACTCCCAGTAATGGCAAATTCAGGCCCACCCTTGGAGGTTCCAGTTTCTGTTGCAGCAAGGACAAAGTCTGAATTTATCAAAAGAGGACAAGTGAGAAAACATGACGGGAATGAAGATGGCTTTGACCCTCATGGCAATAGCAAGTCGCTCCAGTGAGTGTGGAGCTGCTTCCTGCCGCTGGAGGGAGAGCAAGAGCCTAGAAAAATCTCAGGAGACAGACGAACTGAGAGCAAGCCCAGTTCAAAGCACGAAAGGAAAAAAGTGCCCTCGCTTAAAGGACAGTGACAGTGCACTGGCTCTCCCCCAGGTCTGCAAAGGATGGCCATGTCAGAGCTGCCGGGCTGTTTTGCTCGGGGAGTGCCTTTCTCCCAGCTTCTGCCTCCTGTGGCATAAAACCTACCTACACTTTGGTGAGGCTGCTCAGAGCTGCTCTACACTATGCTTTGGGAAAGATACTTTCATGTGCACAGAACAAAAGTTGTCATGTGCTCCACCAGGCATCAGGCTTGCTGTAATGGAAAAGACCTGCTTGCTGTTTTGACTGAGTTAAAAGATAAAGGCTGTCTTCCTCCAGAAATTACCACCATGCCAAATGAGGTGAATGAGCACAAATGCAGAGCTTGATAGTCATCTTGGGCCTTCAGTGAGTTTCCCATCAATGTCAACAAGAATCTTGAACAGAAATCATTAAAAAGAACAGTCCTTGTCCTGGAACTAAACAAATAGTTCTCCATTTGTTACTTTATTGTCATCCCATGGAAAAAAAATGTGGTTTTGGGACACTGATGTTTCTGTCATTTCTTCCCTTTAGCTGAGCATCTTCTCTGCTGTACTCCAGTTTCATGCTTATTGAGTCTTCATCCTTCCTTTCCCTTAAAATGGCATGCAACAATGTATGCTGAGCTTCACATTCCTTTGCCAACAGCAGGTTCTAGGGTCAGCCCTCACAGAAGACAAAGATTAAAGTTCTCCCATTCTAGAACAGCTGGCTCTGGCCACATGTTGTATGGGTAGCTTTGCAACTGCACAGTACTAGCATAGAATTATAGAATGCTTTGGGTTGGAAAGGTCCTTCAAAGGCCATTCAGTCCAACCTGCCCTCCCATGGGCAGGGACACCTTCTGCCACACCAGGTTGCTCAGAGCCCCATCTTTGAATGTTTTGGAAAAAAACTTCTTCCTTGCTATGTTTTTATTAACTTGTATTTCGGAGAACACACACTTTCATCCGAGAGCACATCAAAGGCTATCAGGTACATGACATTTCCATCCCAAATGCCTAATAGAAGTAAAAATGATCCAACAACACACTCATAAGAAAAATGGTGCTGCAGTGGTTAAGACATGGGAAGGAAGGCAAGTGTCCTGGGGTCTACTCCCACAGCCATCTTACCAATAATGGTATTTCTAGGTTTTATTTGTTTGGTTATTAAGCCAGGGTACCTTCTTTCATATCAAATCTCTAACGGCAGCCCGTAGGAACTCATGAGTATCATCTACAATTATTTAAATGCTAGAAAATAAATCCCAGTTAAGCAGGCTATCAGGGTACAGTTCAGAGTGTAGAAAAGGCTTCAAAAATCTCTAGCTCATTAATTAGCCTTGGCAGAACAGCTTCTACAGAACACAATGTGGAGCAGTAAGAAACTGGAACAGAATTGCAGTGTGTGCCAGGCTAGCCCAAGCTTAAATCAGTAGAAATGAGGAAGATCCTGGGTTTAGTTACCTACTGGACCATGTTGAAAATCTGGTATCTAAAGGAAAGAGCAACTCTCTCTTCCGGAATCCCCTGTCAATCACATTCATGGTAGTTGTCCTGGTATTTATGCTGGTAATTAAAGCAATTGGGGCAATGCCACCATATGCTTAGAACTAATTCTAGTACAGTTATATATAAATATACATATTCACATATGAAAGCATATCACATATACAGATTGTAAGAATAGTCCTGCATGATCTGCATCTCCTCAGATCTCAGCAAATTAAATACACAACAGACAAGAGCTGTCTTGCTGACCCCACACTTCACCGCTGTGTTAGACATATTTCCCTCCCACACTAGGGGGCTAGAGCTCAGAACACCAGGAATAACTTTCTACAGAATATACAATTACATCAAATTGAGGGAACACATTTGATTAAATACCTGGTAGATGATTAAATTTTTTAAGACCTCATTGTGGTGTATGTGGATTCACATATTCAAGCCCTATCTCCCCACAGTATGCAAAATTTCCATTAGCACTCTTCACAGACACTTTATCGTGTAACCACACAGCACCTTCATAAAGAACATAAGCAAGTTACCATGTCCTGGAGGAACAGGAGCAGATGTTTTTTAATAAAAATCACAGTGTGGTTTGTTTTTTTTTTTTGGTGGCCATGACAAAATGCAGATAGAGGTTCTTTTTGGAAGAGAAAGGGCTGAACAGAGCTTTTGGCAACCTCTCCTTGATCAACATTTCTGAGCTTTAGCCAACCAACCTGGCAAGCAAATGCACTGCAACAAGAAAACATGAAATATTAAAAAAAAAAAAAAGAAAAAAAAAAGGTGCAAGCTTTGCAATTTAGCATGGAGAAATATGGTACTCAAAACAAGTGTGAGTGACTAAAGAGTGGGGAAAAAGGACTGATCTCTAGTTAACTTAGACATTTAAGTGTAGAATCCCTATATTTAGGCACCCTAGTGCCTTTTCTAAAAGAGTAAAGCAGGCACCACCCAAGGGCAAGCCATCTCAGGTATATAAGATACTGTAGCACAGCCATAAAGACTGGAATTACTGCAGAGGCAGCCACATCTATAGATGCCAGTTTTGGAGAACATTCAAGGACTCAATGTTAAATTTGCTGTTCAATATTCATAATGATGAGAGAAATTGCAACAATTGTGCAACAAGGACCAGGGGAAAAGTTACTTGAAGAACTGTGACAAGATGAATTGGAAGCAAATCGATACAAACAGATTAGGATACAGAATCCAGAAACTGTGATAATTTACGCTACCAGGAGGAATGTAAACCATCTTAAATCATATCCATCCAAACAACTCTCAAAACCCACATAATGTCAAAGTGGATGACCACATCCATTTGTGTTATTTACTTCCTGAATAGCAAGGACCAGCAATAGAAAACAACTCCGTTCTACATTTTAACAGGGTACCTCAGAGCAAATCATGAAAAGTGGATAAAGGCCACTAGCCCTCATTAGTAGATTGAGAGACAAATTATGGTAGCAAAAGGTTATGTGATTTGTTCAGCATTGCACAAGAAGATAGCAGTAGGGCCAAAGAACAGTCAGCATCTGTCCTCCAAACCACAACAGCAGGTGCTAAGTCCAAAGCATCTAGTGTCTTCAACAAAATGTATAATCAACACTACTCACAAATTAAATTAATATAGGCATGCAGTTGTTTTTCCTATGGGTGCCTGTGCTGGAACATTTATCTAGAAAGCAAACAACACAGAGAATGATCTATTCATTTCATGATTGGAAATTCAATTTGCCCTTTAGCCTTCCTTCTGCAAAAACAACTTTCACCCATCAGACCATCTGACGAAACTACGCTATGAAGGAAAGAGTATTAAGTCACCAGAAACACTGCACACACACTTATACTGCATTTAAATAGCAATGAATTAAAATGAACATATCACATTTCTGTAGGGCTGCAGATTAACCCACATCCTATCATACATAGTCCTGCAGGAAGATAAAATACACTTAGTACTCCCCCTTATTAAAGAGTCTTCTGAGACTGCCTTCCTCCACCAGGCTTTATCAAAGGCAAAGTAAGTGCTTAATTTTAAGTTAGAGGCTTTCTACCAACATAAGTAGTTCCACAAATTTGGTCTATTTTCACCAAGGACTAAATGGCATGTCCTTAGGAGGAAAACATTAGACAAGCAGCAAAACCCAAGACTCAATGTTAAATCCACAACACTGACTACAAATACATCAAATTCATTCCTAACAAGCCTTTCAATGACAATGCTCCAGTGAACAGTGTGCCATCAGATCTGTGTCCTGAATTAAAGGCTCTGTTGATTTCAGTTTTCTTTAGATGAGAGCCTTGTAATTCATGAGGAACATTCTGCCATGGAAAAACATACAGCAACTTCCGACATGAGCTTCGTCAATTCATTTGGTGGAGCCCACATCATCAACCCAGTCCTTGCTGGGTCATAATTAACTTCTGCAGTTTCAAAGCACAATACAAATTTCCTGGCAATTGATACAGTAGTCTGTATGTCTAAATTTGTCGAGGAAATACTCTATTTTCTCCATGCCCACTACTTTGCAGGAGCCTCCCAGCACCTCAGTCCTGCAACACTCTCTGAGCAAGATGTCCAGCTGCAAGGCAGAGAAAACAGCTCATAAACTGAAAATGGTTTCAAAATTCCCAGAACTGAGCTGATGTGCAGGTAAATTACACAAGGAAAATTATTCTCCTTCCTTGCACTACCAGCTCATCAAATCCTCTCCTTCTCCTCCCAATTAGAAAAGCTTAAAAGAACTCCTCATAGCTGACATTTTGCAAATTTCTCTTTCTTGCTGCAAAGATCATCCATGTGAAAACCAAGTAACTTTAAACAAAACTGCTTATTCTTCATCCACTGAAGGACTGAAAATCCTTTTGTTTTCACAAAGAAGGATGATGAACTCATCAGAACTAAAAATCTGTGTTGGTACAGATGGACTATAAGAAAAAACACTGAAACAGTTACAAATCATGACAGAGGTATGCTCTTCAATGCTTCACTTGCTATAACATCACCTCTTTAAACCATTAGCTCTTTTTAATTTTCTTCATTTTAATCCTCCCTCATCATTTATTCCCAAAATAAAGCCTCTGATTTTCAGGAGCTCTCCAATTGCTCTTTTATTCACACTTCATACAATCTCAAAATTAAGATGTTTGTAACAGAAAATATTGAAATTTCAAAATAACTAAAATCTGCATTACTCAAAACTATTTACTCAAAGCTAACAAGTTTAATTACATGAACTCAATTTGCTAGCTTTCACAAGCCTTCTTGATACACTTCATCGCTTTGTGTTTAATTTTCATTTATTCTCTCCTATTCAAACATAAACATTTATTTTCACTTACTTACAGGAAACTGTGGTACAATTCCTCCAGTAATTCTCTCCTGCCTTTTTTCCAAACACCTACCCTTCTGAATGGATGGTCTGTCCATTTAAGAGAACTCTTGTGTCTAAACAATAAAGGTCATGGTCTTATTATCTGTCTAAATGGAACATATATGGGTTTTATAAAATACTGATGATAGCAAGATGTTTAGAACATTGTACAAAATAGAGTAAAATGCTGCTAGAATAATGACTCTGCGGACAGTCTGACGTTAGGACCTGTTTTTGCACAGGGAATAAAAGACCGGGCAAACATCTTTGTCCTCACGATCATCTTACAACCAAAAGTACATCAGGACATTCATACATGTATGACGTATGTTTTAAGTGGCATTGCAATTCACCTGTCCAGGTTATAAGGCAAAGAACACCGATTAAGCCTTATCTCTATTGCATAAACAGGTGTTTCCCAAGAGGCTTTCATGGGCATATTCTGCATTTGTTTTGCATACAAGGTAGGAGCAGAACACAAAACAAGTTGTGACTGAACTGAGCATCAGGACAAATGGTAAGAACAAAGACAAGGGCATTTCTTTTTCTTAGCCACTTATAATTTAGTAGTGTGACTGAATGTAATCACAGGATGAGGACCATCCTCTATGGTTTCTTTCTTGATCCATAAGATCAACCGTACAGCACTGGACATAATGCAAAGCAGAGAGCTGCAAAGCTGTAGCCAGGAACATACTTTCCCATAGCTTATTTGTTGCTGCAGCCTCTGTTTATGAGTAGGTAACCTTTTAGGAAATAGTGACTTTCCACTGCCTGTTTCAGCAGCACACTGTCCGTGACAGAGGAATAGAAGTGGCTGAATTCAGGAAGGTTTTTATTCTTAGCAGCAGCACTGAGGTGCCACATAGAAGCAATCAGGTCTTAAGTACAACAGCAGTTTATTTACTCTTTTCCAAACTCTGGAACATATTGCATACCAAAAAAAAAAAAATAAATGGGATCAATGCTCAAAACTTTGAGAGATCTCAATTTTACTAATATTCACAAATTCTGAGCACAAGATGGCCTGGCAGTTCACATACTGAAAGTGGCAGACTCTGCTCACTCTTCTGCTTAGGTACCACATAGAAAGATAAACAGCAGTTGTCCATATTCTCTACTCTTGGATAATTTCATGTTGCCAAAATTCCCAAACAGGACATTGCCAGGACCTACAGAACCACACAATCCAAAACATAGGAGATCAACTGTTCACTCCCACATACATTTTGTAACAAGCTCATAAACTTGAAAAGACCACAAAAGCAGACCATAATCTATCTGGCACTTCATGCTTTTCCGCCAAGTCCAGAAGCTTATGAATGCTCACAATATTCCGAGTCACTGTGCTGAATTAGCACAAACATCATACTCTGAGGCACTGAAATAATGAAACACAAGATTCTTGTCACCACTCTGCCAATGCAGATCTTCTATGACCTGCAATAAACAGAATATTCTAGTTCTGTGCACCTTATGGGCAGGATGCCAGACCATCCAGGCTAAGCAAGTTTGCATACGCAGGTACACAGACATGTTTATTCTGACCAAATGAACCAAATGAGACCTCTTAAAATGTACTCTTCAATACCAGACAGAGTTCATGTTAAATGAATCCCATGGGCAAAATAACCATTCACTGGACATTACTTCCTTATAACTTTGTAAGCTTTGTGATTTTGAAAACATGTTCCCGAGGGAGAAGGCAGAACAGCCTTAACCATTATGAATTCCTAAATTTGATACCAAAGGCACAAGTTAGAAACTGGAACAAGTCAATTCTTAACTAGTTTTCCTCACTGTGAGTCTCATAAAATTTTATTCCCCGATAGCGAACTACATAATTTTTGAGTCCAGGCAGCATCTCTTTCAGCATAAATATCCAAATAACCATTACTGACATACCTTTCCAGAATCAACTAGTTCTGCTATTTCATCCAAACTTGGACCACTTGGCATGAAAAATGCCCACCGATAATGGACTCCTTTAAGGAGATGCTGCAAGAAAGATCACAAATATATTAAAAAGTCATGAGAGCAGACTGAAATGGGAACTAAAATTAATGACAGAACCCCTAGAGAAGAAATTTAAGGAAAAGCCAGGGAAATTTTTTAATGTCTGAAAAAAAAGGACACCTAAGCATGTGGATTAAATGTACAAACCAGGATGTTTTGTTATCACAACAGGATCAGGATGAATTTTGTATCCAATTGCATAAGTCTGCTAGTAAAGAAAAACAACTATATAGTCTTTACAACTAGAAACAGCATTTGTTAAATAAAAGAGAAATGGTGCTATATGTTTATGCACACTCACAGAAGGGATGAAATAAGCCCAACAATGTGACATTTAGAACCTTCCATTTCAGCATTACTGATTTTATTTTTCCACTACCTTATCTGCCAAAATCATCACTGCCCAATGACAGATGGCAGCTCTCATGAAAAACATTTTGGGAAGATTTCACAAGCACAAGTCAAGAGCACCTCTTCTGAGGAAGTCATTACAGGAATAAGAGCTATCATCTGCTAGAGAGAGATGATTTTTAATACATGGCACAGAATCCTCCTCATCATTGAAACATGCACACTGAGAAATAATATTACATTATTTGTTCAGTGGCTTTTCATTTTGTTTTTGGGCTTTACTGTGAAAGGATTTGTGCAGGACTTAGAATCTCATTAAGCCACACCATCACAGGAATACCATAGCAACTGCTTGAAAAGCATTCATTTGGAGAGCAAGTACACAAGTGGAGAGAAGAAAAAGTTCTAAAAAGCCCCCCTGATCTGGCCACTGGCAGAGTGTTTTAAGATCCACTTATGAAAACTAGAAAAATCAGTATCACCATCCAGACACATGAACATGAAAGAGATTAAAGACTTCCCAGCCACCCTCAACCACTTTTATTACTCTCTGGTGCTGGAATAGGATGAAGAGAATCAGTCATGGAACAATGTTTTTGAGAAAAAGCTTGACCAGCCTAAAGCAAGTAGCAAAATTACCCTCATTTCAGAGGCAGGGATTTTCTCCGTACACTATGAAACATTGGCTGTCAGCAGGACTCACTAGGGAGGCCGTATGGAAAAGGCCGCAATGGAAAGCACAATAAGGAATCAAAACTTCAAAGCTCACCAAACTACCACATACACCCAACAGCACCACCCCAACACACTTCTTTTCAGTGGAAGAAAGAAGGAAAGCATAATAGTGCATCTCAAGTATACTTAATGACATATGAGGACAATGCAACAGCTGCCTCTACATGAGCCACATGACTAGCATCCAAGACACAAAAGAAGTTAGTAGGCTACTACAAAATATGAAAGCATATAGGATTTGTCAAATACCTTTAGAGTTTTGGAACCAACAGTGACTCCTGTTTGTAACATGCCATCAGCCACTCCAAGTTTGTCCATATTGATCAGGAAAGGTGTCACTAAGGTAACATATGTTGCTCCTGACCATTTCTTCAGGAGATCTAATGCCCACTTTTCAGTGGATCCACCAACATTATCTAGGATAAAATCAAATCTGCAGACATATAAAGAATAGGTTTAAAGTCACGATATGGGAAAAATAATTTCATCATAATTAAGCTAATTAATAGCAGAAATTTGCTATATTTTACATTTTTACATGTCACTGCAATGCAATAAAAGAATCAGCCTGTGAGATAGTAGCAAGAACATTCCAAGACTTCAGCTAAATCCCAGCTTTACTGTACAATGGGATTTAAACTTACAGGTTATTGCCCAATCACTGTGGAGCAGACACAAGCTATTTAAATAACTTAAATGGCACTTAAAACTCCAAAAAGCAGACACAGATGCACAACTACATTCTCTACTTGCTTAAAGCTTTCTAGAGCTTCAGCCCTCCCATGGAGACTATGGGAACAGCCTTGAGGTCTGGTCCTAGTGCTGAATAATATGTTATGTGCATGTAAAAACTAGTCTGGACTCATGCCCTCACTAGGGACATCTCTTGTACATGCTGTACTCACAGGGAAGTCAGTTCCAGGAGCTAAAATTGTGTAAACAAATTATTCTGCTAAACCTTATCTCCTCATCCAATTCTCAGCTGTGACCCAATTCTCAGATTCATTTCTAACGCTCTTTTTTTGACCTCCTTATTTGTTTTGGGGCCATTTTACCTCACCTGACAGCTCTTCACATCTACCTATTTAACATTGAAACTAACAATGCAAAGAGTCTAAAACCTTCCCCCCGTGGAATGGGTATATGCAGCCTGTGGCAACAAGCCACAGTTTGTGTTCCTTCCCCTTATCCCAGCATGTGAGCCTGTAAAGGCTGACCAGGGCAACAGGGAGCTATGCACCTGTTCTGTTAGACACACAACTCATTCTCATTTTCATCTCTAAATTTCCAGCAATCTCCATATTGCAATAGATATGTATATATGCATATATACCTCTAATCTAAATAAACTACAAATAAGAGGGAAAATACTTTATGCAAATTAAATAGAAAAGTTCTTATCTCTGGATTGGCAGTTTTCCTGTCTTGACTTCCAAGGATGTAATTTCATGTTTAAGTTCAGTCAATATAACAGTTAGCTGCCAACAAGAACAGATCATGAAAGCTAATACTCCCGGAGAAGGTAGTTCACTATGGCTTCTGAAGAGTCAGTACAATTGAAAAGGGGAGGGAAGCAGGAACATCCCTCTCAGTATAGCTGACTAATCAGCCTCCTTGTATCATAAAACTGCACCCCAGGACACTGCTGCTGCTATCTCTTAAAAAGGGCCACTTGCTAGAATGGGTGTTTAGCATTTAAAGTGTTGAGTTGCACAAAGGCAAATTTAGCTCTGACTGCAAACTTCGAAGTCAGTTGCTGCACGTCCTGCCCATACAGTGTCAGTACCCTCACAGTTGCCCTCAGGCCTGACGACAATCACACTACAGTTAAAGGGCACATGGCTTCTTAGCACAGTTATCAGTAACTTCTTTCAAAGATTGAGCAGCTTCTATTTCCCTGCCCAGTAAATTACCTCAACCTAGCTAAAAAGAGCAGTATCGATACCATATTCCAATAGAAGTCTAAGTAGACTAAACAGATGGAAAGATTACAAAAGCAAAAAATACTTCTGTTCTAAAGAAAAATTCCAAGTTAGCTTAAACATAACTAATGTGACAAGATAAGTGTAACTGTTTATCAGAAGCAGCTGTACCCAATATTACAGAAGAGAAATTTACTCCCAATTGAGTTGCACAGTCGCAAGTCAATTCACTGCTTCATAACATAGTTCTTCCCTCCACGAGATCAATTTTACTATTTACCAACCTCACACAGGATTTTGGAGACTTACTTTAATTTATTCATGCACTGCATATGCTCCAGCATTCTTGGATGGAAGCTGACAAAACTGTTCAAATCAGTCGTTGAAGAGAAGCACATGGAAGTGAGCTTGCCACACAGCCCAATTAACTGGCTTAGTCTTACAATGAAATCTGTGGTAGGGATACTCACTTGGCAAACTGCGTTCAAAAAGGGTTGCAGTGAATTTGCTTTACAAATTAATGCTTCAGAAATGGGAAAAGAAAAATAAAAATGAGGGAGTTCTGACAGACTGGAGTCAAGCAATCAAAAGGCAGTCTGGCCACTAACTCCTTTCAGTATTAAGCAACACAGACACGTACAAGGGTAATGTTTTAAGCTGCTCTTCCAGATTTCCAGATTTGTAATCAATCACATCATCTGCTCCAAGCTTTCTCACCAGTGTGCTGGCATCCTGAGAACAAACTGCAGTCACGTGAGCACCCCAGGCCTTCACTAGCTAAAAACAAGTATGAAAAAAAAGAAGTCCAAAGATTAAAATTTAGTGAAACATTGAGAACAACTTAAAAAGTCACTCATTATATTTACATAACAAATGAGGACCATAAATAGGGAATGGTGAGACTGTGTTTCAGTAAAAGACAATTTGTCACACATCCCACAGGCAAAATAATGACTAGAATTTATCAATATTTAAGGTGGTTTTGGGGAGCGAGGAGTTGGTGTGAAGGAAGGAAGGTGTGGTTTTTTATGCCATTTAAAGATACTAGATCTCACAACAAATAAGGCTCCAGATAAAACACTCAGTTTGCCATCTGAATCTGCCAGCTAAAGGTACACCATGAGGTACTGTCCAAATTGCCAATTTACAAAACTGTCACCAGATCAACCGTTAAATATTTTTAAATATGCCCTTTAAGTATTTCATATATCTATCTTACTATAAATAGGTTAAATACCAGTAACAAGAAAAAGAAGGAAATCATCTCTGATTTACCATAGGGATGATATCAGGTTATCTTCTACTCCAAAAGCTATAGCAAAGTAAAGGATTTTTGCTAGTTATTTCTCTCATTTGGCATTTCATTTCTTTCATTCACAGTAATATTTTTCACTTCTTTTCCAGGTTAATTAACATAGTTTAACCAGGATTAATCAGTTACAAATCATAACTAGTCAGTGGCCGGTCAGCCTTTTTTACTGAAAGTAGTCACCTGCTTTATCGCGGATCAGGCAAATAGCATACCACAAAACTTCTCCAGTAAGCCTCTTTAAAACCACTGTGTTATGGCCTAGTAGCATGGAACGCAGCAATGCAATCACCCAACTTCTGTATTTTTTTCATATTCTTCAGAGAAAGATGTTTCAGCACAAGATGACAGTGATTAGAATAAAAATCTCCAAATTAACTGAGAGCATGAGAAGAGGATGTTCCACAACTAATGAATCAACAAAAGAGCATGTTGACTCTCCAAAGTTTAGAGCTACTGGAATAGACAGACAAAAGGGCAGCAGGGCAGACAGTGAGGGAAAGTTAATCTAATCCACTGTGCTTTACATACACTGCACATAAAAGCCTGGTGGCCTCTCACATCATTTGACCAGCTCAATAGTTATGGTAGATGATATTCCATCAGTTTTTCTACTCATACACCAAGTTCTGTACATATTTATAGAGCAAAGCTGAGTGAAAGATAATGAAAACAGGTTACATATTTCAAGTTACAACAATCGGATTTTCTGCATCCAAATTGCAAAATGTAATCTTAGACGCAATTTCTGTCTTTGAAAGTCCCTGCTTCCTACTTTAATACACTGCAACAGATGGAAAGCAATAAATCTGAAAATATTTCACTTTTGGAAATATCAATCAGCTCAATCAGACATATTGATCAGTAACTTGATATGTCTCTATTCCTTCTCTCAATTCCCTTCTGTAAATTTTTTTCCCCATACTGAATCATCTGAAGATGCATCCTGGGCATGCTGGTTTATATTACCTGTACAGCAAATGTACCAACTCCTCCTGAAGCTCCTAATATTAATACTCTGTAAGAGAAAATTAAAATATATTAAATAGTTCTTTAAATAAACTCTACAGTAACTATGTATTCTAATGCTCCTTATACATTTCTGACACCAAACTATTTTAAGCAAAAGACTGTATTTGTTATTCAGTGTTCTTCAAGAGTGCCTAACTCTTCAGATAGCCAACAATGTGACTTAACATTGCTGACCATGTGTCCTGTGCCAAAAGCATTATCTCAGCATAGCCAAAGAGACTTCCTCATACGTGCTTTCCACTAAATGAGGCAGTGGAGCTGTCAGGCAGTAACATTTATCATCTAAACCCCCTGTACCTGTCCTCACTTCCCCAAACATAATTGTTTAGTTTGGGACAAATTCAGCTGACAGTACTTTCTGTCTCTCAGACTCCACTGTTCTATGTCCTAAAGAAAAAAAATCCAATTCATCAATATTTTACACAAATTGGTCTTATCTAAGAGAAAAAATAGCTTAGTATGACATTATTTAAGGAGACTGGGAACTTCATAATATATGGAATGTAATTTTCCCATATTGCATAATATTTATCTAAAAGGCAAAAATACAATGAAGTACTTCCACCATGAACAAGCTTGATTTTTATTAAATTATCTTCCTCTTTAGAAAAAAAAAGCAATAGAATTTTTCTAGTTCAGTACGTCTCAGCAAGAACTGTAAATGCCAGGTTGTGGAAACTGGCAAGCAAGCAAGCAAAATTAAAGAACATATTATCAAATTATTAGCAATTGAGAGTTCACTTTAACTGAATACATCATCCTAAATTTCAAAAAAAATTAATGCAAGTTTACTCGTGTGAGGATCTTACTGCTGGCTACGTTCAAAAATTTCATCCAGATATTTTATTAAGTAAGTAAACATCAGAAAATGAATTAGTAGAAAGCCTTGCAGCTCAAGTTACACAGTGCTTGGACTTTGGACCCATGTGCTAATTCTAGGACAAAAGGAAGATTCAAGATGAAGTCCTGGCATAGGAGTGGGGATTAAGTTTCTCAAAACTTCTGTTTGCCGGGAAAATGTCAGAATCCTCAGAATCTGGTGACATTCATGTTTTAAGTGTCAGTGTGCTAGATGTTGAAGGAAATGGCTTTTTACAGTACAAAACTGTACTATACAATCTAGAGTCTCAGTTTACAAAAATTCTTTGAAGTAACCTAAGAGACTTGGCTTTGGTCACAGTATCCATTTTAAAATGCTTCCTCTTTTGTAACTGATCAGATTCTGTTCCCCTCTGATTTCACTGATCCAAGCTGCAAAATTCAGATTAAGAATATGAAACCATAGTGCCTGAAGCTTTTAAATCTGCCAAAATGTACTTATCCTCAGAACCAGGCTTCTAACGACAGATGCCTGAAGCAACATGCATATTTTGAGTTTATTATACTTGAAAAGGCTCAGGGATGCTACAATCAACCCATCTTTATCCTTAAAAAGGACAGTCACAATTAAATCCTTTCAAAAAAACCTTTTCAAACTGCCTTTACAACTTTACCACTTGCTCTAAAAGGTATTTCTTCCACTATGCATTTTGGGGAAAGCTGTCATTTTAAAATGTATGTCTTGGTCAAAGGATTTAGGTAACATTTTCAGTTTGGGGAGCTGCTTGGCTAGGACTTTTTTTTATTTTCCCCTTTAATAAAATCCTTAAGATTCTTCAGGTAGAAATACTTTCCAGATTCAGTTTGTTCTTGTGTTACAGGGGCTATTTTCTACCAAAACTTCTAATTATAAAAACTCTATCTACACATTGTGACTTCAAGAAAGCTCTTCACTTCAGAGACAAACTATGTCTGCACAGGAGATCCATGTGCTGCAGCTCAACAGATCACCATTTTTACAGTACTGATGACAGCAAGACACATTGTTTGGCAAAAGACAAGCAAGAAAGTGTTTGAAGGTTTAGGACCTGTTAGGACAGTACTGAAGGACCACAGAGGATGACAAGTGCCAAAGCAGGAACAGTTTTGTTTGCACTGCCTCAGGAAAACAAAGCCAGGAGAAAAAATATCATACAAACTACCTGTTCTCACTGCAAAGGCGAGCTCAGAAGTAATACATTACGTGCACAAGGGAACAAACTAACAAATCACTTGACCTGGACAGAGATCCAAGAAAACCAATTCTCTCAAAAGAACAAAACAAACATTTGCACCCCAGGCTTTGCTCCCTTCTGACAAAGGCACAACATTCACCAAGCCCCATATGAGGCTCTAGCAGTTCAAATGATCAGAGTCAGCAGATCTCTCCAGATAAGCATACCATGAGATTTGAGAGTTTAGCCCTTCTCCCTGGGCCCTGCTTCACTCTATGGTGTGGTCAGAAACTAGCATCAGAGAGCCAGGACCTGTTTCAGCTGGTGACCCCCCCACCAAAACACAGGGAGGGTGAGGAGTGGGTATACAGATCAAGGACTAACATTTTCTCTGGATTATAAACAACTAACAATTTTCAGTGACTCAGGTACACGCAAAATAAAAATTAATATATTTATTGAATAAATAAATTTTATATGGGTATAAAATTATTTATTGAATAAATAAATTTTATATGGGTATAAAATTATTTATTGAATGAATAAATTTTATTTAGATATAAAATTCAAATTCATTTTATTATACCAACAAAATGTCCCCAAGAGATTTATTTCTGGATCAAGAAGTGTTTACCCTATCAGGAATTTTTACAACTTACATTCAATTTTTTACGACCTACATTCAATTTGTACAACAGATAAAAGGACAAAGTAACACACAGGCACTGAAAAAAATATTTTCTTGGGATATTATACCATTCAAATTTTCATTGTAATGATATAAATCAGAAGTGTTTGTTTAATAGCTTACAGTAACAGAATCCAATGTCCCCCTCCAGCATACTTGAAAGTATAAAATACTGCCTCTGTATTTACATAAAGACATTTACTTAACAGTAATGTAAGCACTTTTAAGAACTTCTCAAACTGTCAGGTTTGGTTTTATCATGCATATTGTGAATACAGCAAGCAAGGTATTTAACAGGTAGTGTTGAACAAGAATATCCCCTTTGTACTGAAACAGGTCACTGACACATATGAAAAGCTCTCAGGTATCCACAGCAAACTTAATCACAACAGAGTAATTTTGAACATTTAAGATAGTAAGAACATTCACTTTTAGCCTGTGCAAGAATATTGACATTAATTACAGTGGTAAAGAATAAAAGTTATGGAGAAACGACTGGAATTATAGTGAAGCAAGGAGGCTTCACAAACAATGTGAGCACTCTTCAGGTAACTTGCAACAACAGAATCTGTGAAAGTGTGTGCAGATGCAGCAGATACTCCTGTCAGACCAATGTACACTCAGATGCTGGACTGTTAGCAAATATTTCTGGTAAGCCCACCCTCCCACCTTAAAAGAGGCAAAGAAAACAATACACACCAATAGAAAAATTGCACTGTTTTTAAGATGTCTTAACACTGCAATAAAGTTCAGTGAAGTAGCTTTCATCAAGGAAAACAGCTGCTCTGTCAAAATAAGGCACACTCTTGTGTGTACATACACCCTTCTACATAGCTATTTACATACACCTACGGGAGACAAAAAGACCAACATAAAATACGAATGTAGGTAACTCCTTACCAAATACATCATTTAAAGGAATTGAGAAACATTATATAAATGCTTGTATTTTCAAATTATTGTCTGGAGAGTTCATGGAATACAATTTTACACAGCCCCTTCAATGTGCTTTATATATTTTCCTACAAAAAACTTTTCAGGGGGATAAAAGTACAATCACATAACTCATTTGCTGCTGGTTTTACAGTTCAAAATGTCTAGGTAGGAAATATAATATTTTGTAAGTACATTATTTTTTTTTTCTGAAACTTTGGAGCGATGAAATATTTGGAATATAAAAGTAGATATTAAATGTAAAGACATTTTATAAATGCAGTTTGAATTTTACTCTTAACAGTCTGAACACTTAAGTGAAGATTGGAAAGAAACTTTAAACAAGGCTAGCCTATCAACATATCTTTAGCTTAATTCTATTTACATGTGAAAGTCAGGATAATAAAAAAGTCTAAATACTGAAAAATAAAAAGGCCACGTTATAAGAATTTTAGTACTAGCTGAAAGTTAATTTCAATGACATCTCTTTGAAATTCCTTTAAATTTTGCCATTTCATTTTCTCAAAACATTGTTTATCTTTAGAACAAACAATTACTCAATATTTTCATGATGGAATTTCCTGTGACATATGAAGGACCACTCAATTACTCTCTAAAGATGTGGGTGAAGAATTTCAATGTATCTAGTGTTCTGTGCAATGTGTTGCATCACAAAGTAGCAGCCAAGATAAGAGGGGGTCAGGCATCTAGACACCTACTCTCAGTAATTACTTTATGACTCAAATTTTTGGTGCAGTGTAGTAATATTACTATTTTTTCAATTCCAATATTTTTACTTCTGCCCTTATTTCCCTTCTGAAGATCTTGCCATCTATTTACTCAAACATCGAAAGGTCAAAATAACTGTGAATTTCAATTATCAGAAGAAAAATGGTATTTGCTCCAATCTTTCAATGCATTTTTCCTCATCTGCCATTGTCAGATTAACAGGCTGATAAACAAAGCCAGTTTTTCTCTCTGATTGGCTGCCTGTCTTGCACATTCTCCTCTTCTTGTCTGCATTCCTGACCTCATCAAAGTTCTGGCCTAAAGGTCAAATAAGACTGGGTCACCTACTCATTTTCCTCCAAAATGCTGGAAAAAGTCTGTTCCAAATGGCTCATGCAGCAGGAAGTGAGTGAACCATGCCTCTGTGCTTCAGAGAGCTTTCTGTGAGTTGCCAAAATAACTGAGAGGATATGACATTTGGCTAACTGTTCCAACAAGCAGAAAGGCAAGGTCCCTATAAATTTCTAGAGATAACATCCTTAAATCCTCTATATAGTCCATACATTAGATATGTACTGGATTATCATGGAATCATAGAATGGCCTGGATTGGAAGGGACCTCAAAGACCATCTAGTTCTGAACCCCCTGCCACAGACAGGGACACCTTTCACTAGACTAGGCCACCCAGAGATCCATCCAGCCTGGCCTTAAACACTTCCAGGGATGGGGCACCACAACTTCTCTGGGCATTTTCTACCTCTATACAATCACTACATAGAGGAAGTGAGAAACAAGTGACTCCATACACACTTCAGTTAAAGACCTCATCTGAGCCTCCTTAAAGAAGCCTCTCTCAGCTGTGTAGATTGAACCAGCAGATTCAGGCAGCTCTCTTTGTTAATATCATGGTATAACAGTCTTCATCATTGCTGAACAAGTCTTAGAAGCAGGCCAACAATATAAAAATGAAAAACTTTTAGTTTTAGCACCAGATCTATTTACTTACCTTTTCCCACTACAATTACTTTTGTTCAGTCCTCCCACTTGGTTCAGTGCAGACCACGCGGTGAGACCAACATATGGTAAGGCAGCAGCTTCTACATGACTGAGACACTTTGGCTTAAAAGACACCTGAAATAAAATTATATCTAAGTCACACAGCAGATCCTATCTGACACTGAAATATTTAAGCAAGCTTTACTGAATTGCAGATTGTGTACTGCGCTTTTTCAACCATCTTCATAACTACCTGGAGTACAAATGAAACCAAGCATTAAGAAATAAACAGTTACTTAGACACTGAAGAAGAAAAATGGCAGTCTTTACAGCTTTGGCGCTTTGTCTGTTAGCCACAGTTTTGAAAGTTTACCTCATTTCCACTGGCTACCACAAACTCAGACAGAGTGCCCTGTTTCCATGGAGGAATTGCTGCCCACACCTAAAACCAAACAGAAAATAACTTTCAATTTTTATAACTGTGTACATGATTGTATGTAAAAAGTCTTCTTCCTTGAAGAAATCTTTTTTCCAATTTGCAGAATGCCTTCATTGTTTATGAGAAATCAGTTTCAGCTTACTTTACACAAAAAACATCACGAAACTCATGATTATTTAATTGTACCACTGCACTGCATATAAGACATAATTTTTCAAAACCCCCAAACTACTCCCATGCCAGGAAAGCCCAGATTAGAGGGGTGGTGCAGAGTCAGAATTTGATATACTAGAACTGGTGAAATGTGAAAGCAACTGGTGCAGGTGAAGGCAAACAGCATCGGTATTGATTTCAGGACCCGTGCAGTGGTTCTTGGGTGAAGCTGAAGTTTCTCTCTTAAATTTCTCATGAAAAAACACAACTAATCCCTTCCTGTTAGAATTCTATCTTCAGCCAAAAATGAAGCTTCATTTTGAGAGTGCACTTATAAATAAATAAATTCCACTCTCGGTACCATTGCAATGGACTAAAATGTAAAAAAACAGACAAAAAATTAACTTGCAGAAGCAAGTATCTGAAAGACCATGTTTTTCCAAGAAAAAAGGAAGGGAAGAAAGCATTCTAGGAATTTACTGCCAGATAGGCCTCCTTAAGAGTGCAGAAAGATTAAAAAAAAATTAGGAGGAAACTGAAAGCTCAACATCTCATAGTATATTTTAACTATACATGTTAGAAAAAAAAGAGATTGGAGGTATCACCTCATCTCCAGGTTTGAAATAAGACACACTCAGTCCACATTCCATAACAACACCAGAGACATCTCGACCAAGCGTTAGGGGAAATTCAGTCTCCTCAGTTTTGAGTTTCAGGGGATCCCGCTTCATATTTAAGGCTGTTGCACCATAACCACCTGCAAAACATGAAATTAACAGTGACATTCCATATTGAGTTTTCATTTATTAACTGGACAATTCCAATTAGAAAGCACTGTCTGTACAAAATGTGCCTCATCCTGTTATAACTGAAGCATGCAAAAAATCTGCAATATTTTATACTTTCATAGATTTTATAAATAAAGAGCAAATCCTGTTCTGGCTTATTTATCCATGAGATGGCTCTCCACTATAAAAATAATGAGTATGTGATAACACTGTCAGAAATTCTAAGTCTACTTGAAATGCTGGAAATGGTCTGTTTTCCAACAGCATCATGTAGCTACAAATCCAAAAGAACTCCAAGCTTTCCATTTGTCTTTCCAAACAAAGTAGTGTAAAAAGCAATATGAACATCCTTCTAAAAGATATATGGCACATCTCCTAAGATGAGTAACCTGAACTTTATTCAGTAAGAGACAGATAAATGCTGTGAAGTCTTGGAATCACCCATCTAATAACTGTGCTCAGCCTATAAAAAGTCTGCATTTGGGCACGCACACCCATTCAAGTGTTTGGACAAGTCTGCCTAGGTGGTCTGTCATGACAGAAAGTGTCTTAATACTGAAAAGAAACAGACACAAAAGCAGGCAGCTTGGAAGCAGGATGAAAACATAGTTTCTTTCAAATACTTCTACAACTGACTCAAAATACTACTTGCAGCCCAGCAGTTCAAGTGGGTCATTTAACAAGAATCCTCAGATAGCAAAGGTACCTTAATCAAAGCCCCAAGTATATATAAAGATCATTTAAAATTCATTTATTAGAGACCCAAAGCACGGATTACAGCTCTGTCAGCAGCCTTTCTGCAGATGTATTTGCATATTCTACCGAATCTGGTTTGATATGCAAGATCACTTCTCAACATGAAATACAACTCGTTCTACCACCACAACTTCCTTCTCCTGTTTTTGAACCTTGAAATTGAGGAAGAAAGTCTGACTAAATGTTTCGAATACAAAGAGCTGGATAGTGAGTGATAGATGTCCTGGGCAAGACGACAGCAGGTACCCAGCGTCAGTTCGGGATGGGTATGGCAATGAACCACGCGGCTTGTATTCGGTCACACGTGCCGGCTTCGCACTAACTTTGACCTTCACCCCCAAGGTTCACCTCAAAAAGGTGGGAAAATCCAGCACCTCCCAGAGGGAACGATGGGTCCTGGGACGGCCCAGGGAGCAGCATCACCCCCGAGACTGCGGGGACAGCGGAGGGGACCAGGAGGAGCCCCCACCGCGGTCATGCTACCTTTGGAAAGATAATGGCTCGTGAGCCGCACGCCCGCGGGCTCCGCAGCTCGCCACTCCAATTAAAACCTTACCCCGCAACACCCACGCTCTCGTCAGCGGCTTTTTGCACCGTTTCGAGAAGGAGCTTGGTGTGCCGCTGCTGCTGCCCGAGAGCAGCCAGGTGTCCCGGCGGGGCCAGGGCCACACGAGCCTTGGGGCAGGACCCGGCGCAGCCCCTCCGGCCCGGGCCCCGCACTTACTTCTCATGCTGAGGTCGATGGGGTTCAGGCTGGCAGCGTGAACCCTAATGATGACCTCGTTCGGGAAGTGTATGATGGGGAACACCATGTCCCTGGTGAAGCGCAGCACCTCGTTGCTGCCGTACCGGTCTATGACCCAGCTGGGCATGGCGGAGCGAGCCCGCGCAGAGCCGCGCAGCCCACGGGCCGGCACCCGGCCGCCTGCCCGGCGCAGCGCCCGACAGCCCGCCACCCCCCGCGACAGCATGGCCGGGGCCGGGGCCGGGGCCGGGGCCGGAGCAGCCACTGGGGCCGGGGCCGGGACAGCGGTATCGGTAGCGCCACCGGGGCCGGGCCGCGCCGTTGCCCTCCGCGCTCGGCCAATGGGCGGCCTCCTTCTTGGCGGCCCCGCCAATGGCGCCGCAGGGTGTTGCGGCAAGATGGCGGCGCGCAGCCGCGGCCGGGCCGGGGCCGGGATCGGGGTCGGGGGTGCTGAGCGGGCCTGAGGAGGAGGAGGAGGCGGCGGGGGACGCGGGGAGCGATGTTGTTGCGCGCCTCTCTCCGCCAGGTCAGTGCCGCCGGGGGTGCCGAGGAGCGGGGCGGGCTCGCAAGGTGACCGGGGGCCCCTTGGGAGCGCTTCCCCTGGGCTCCTTCCCTCGGTAGGGATCGCCGTGCAGCCCCCCGAAAGAGGGGGATGCCTGCCCTGAAAGAGGGGTTGCACTCTTGGTGGAAATTATATAACTTCCCTGAAATTTTAATCGGTGTTAGTGGTTAGCTAGGGTCGTTTTGTTTTTCCTTACAGGCTGTTGTCGGTTTGGTTTTTAAATACCGAAGCTTTGAGTGTCTGGAATTAGCTCTGATGAGCTTCAATAAGCAAAGCTTGGGGGATTTAAAGGTTAGACATCTGGGATCTCAAAGGTACAGTCCTTCGAATACATGTTGCAGAAACCAGAAGATAAAGAGGGGATTAAGAAAGACATTATAGCCTGAAAGTTGGAGACTCTTTGTCTTAAGAGAACCAAAGAATGTGGACCAAATTAGCCAGTAAGGGACAGAACACTAATTAAATGAAGAGAATCACATAACTTAGAACCAATGAATGTTATTAACTTTCTTTTTAAAGCGTATAAATACAAGAAAAGTCATGAAAGGGATGTATGTGGCTGGAAGGATTCACTACGGATCTCTGGCCAGAAGAAAGTAATGCCTGTCTCACTAACACTTAAAAGGTGGTATTAGAGGCTTTCATTTCTTCCCAGCTCTTTTTGGTGACACTTGCAGGTGGCGGCAGCGTTGAAGGAAGGACATGTCACTCCCACAGAGCTCTGCCAGCGGTGCCTGTCCCTCATCAAAAGCACCAAGTTTCTTAATGCCTATATTACTGTAGCAGAAGAAACTGCTTTGAAGCAGGCTGAGGCATCAGAGGAGAGATACAAAAAAGGTATGTTTGTTTATAACTAGTATCAGTCCTTAAAAAGAGGCTGTGGAGTAGCTCTTTGTCATAGATGAAGCATCTTTCCTTTTTAAAGCAGGTGTCTGTGCTGCTTCTTTGACTGCTGGGGGATGAGGCTTGTGGTTGAGGTTTCTGTGGGTGTACACTTGGCACTCAGGAGAGTAATTCAGAAATCGAAGTCAAAACTGGACCAAATGAGGCACTGCAGGTTAAACAGGCTCTGTGCCTCTTGGGCAGCACTGCTACAGGGTGCCTCTTCCTTCCTCAGCAGTTTATTTTGCACGTGTAGCCACCAGCAGGTACCACGGAACAGGCAGGTATAGTGGTCCTTCACAGGCCTGTTGGCTGGGATGCTCAAACACCTGGCTTAGCCTTTCGGGTTTTTAATTAAGAAAGGAAATTAAATTAAAGTAGTTATTAATTGGTGAACAGAACAGGTTTTAGTCCCGTTATCTGCGGCATTTGGAGGCTGACCATCATTTTCTTTTGTGTTTCAAACAAGAGAGGAAAGGTAAATTTTCATGTAATAGGGTACTTTTTCCCTTCCCGGGTAACACTTGCTGCCCTTTAGCAGCTTAAGAAAGTTTTGCTTCCAGATATAGGCCTTTTAATTTTAATTTATTTTCTTCTGGATCAGTCAATCAGTAAAGATTTTCTCTTCCTTAGTAATTTTTTCAGGTCGCATTTACTGTGTATGTCAGATAGGCAGAGTTTATGGCTCCCAGCCTAGTGGTGGGTTTAGCAGCATCTATGGCTGAAATAAGCACTGTGTGGTCACATTGGAAGGGGTATGGACACCTTTGGGATAGCTAACCTGTATGGAAGCAGCTGCCTGTCTTGCAGGCTTAGGCACATCTGCAGAGCCAGGTCTGGTTTTGGCAGAATGCTCAGTGCTAGAGTTGGAATGGTTCTTGTAATAGACAACCATCAAATGCCAAGAAGATAACACTCTTGCTTCCAAAAACCACACAAAGGAATATGTACAGTAAAAAATAATTGATGAGAAAGCTATACATACAGCATACTTTGCTTTAATCTCTGTTGTCTTTGCAATCATTCCTTATGCAGGTCAGCCACTGGGTGTTCTAGATGGAATTCCTATTGCAGTAAAAGACAACTTTAATACAGCTGGCATCGAGACAACATGTGCATCAAACATGCTAAGAGGTACAGTAAAGCTTTTAAAGTAAAATCAGATCTATTTTCAGAACTCTTGCTCTTCAGAGAGTTTATGGAGTGGGTCTTCCAGAAATCTAAATATTTTCAAAAAATGAGCCAGACTCATTTGAGGAAATACACTTATCCAGTTTCACTGGCCAGATTCATCTGGTGTTACAGATACATCTTTTTCTTCTAAGCACACTATCTCATTATATTTATTAGTTACATGCTTTTAACAACACAGTTTTTATTATAACCTATATACTAAAATAGAGTTGCTCTAAAATTTGCGTTTTGCTTCACATTACTTTTAGGTCAAGAGGAGAGCAGTCAGGACTCTTCTGCCTACCAAAATCCAAACACAGGCCTTTTTGTTGTTGTTCTGTTGACAATTGTGAAGTAGTTTTTTCATATGGCTGTAGGAAGAGTAGATATTAACAGTCTCAGTATGCAAACATGTTGTATGAGGCTTTTTTTTTCCCAAGCTCATTCTTTATATTAATATGCCATGAACATTTTCAAGGCATTACATTGTTTTCATAGTAAAAGCAAAGGTAGAAAACATTTCTTCTATCTATTTTATTCTGCACAAAGTAAAACTTTATAAAGTTTTGTGGAAGATAACAAAAGTAAATTAGCAGAGTTCTAATCTGATCATGGGGTTTTTAGTAGCAGAAGAAACAAAACATGACTTTGCTATTTTAAAAAATCTTATATTAGCTGAGATGCTTTTCATTAAAGACCTGTTGTGATTGATTGCAATGAGTATTAGGAGTGATATCCTTGTTCTTGTTGAAGGTGGGGATGGAGAAACCCCTGTCACTATTCACAAAATGAGTTGGTTATTATCTGAAATCTCATGTCACTGTCATGATTCTCATCCTAGATTATGTAAGGTCTAAGTGGCGAAGGATGCACATATTTGACCACAAGATAGCCAGTTGGTATTTCATCTTGTGGTTAACCATATGCTGCTTTATCTCATGGCAATGGGTGATAATTTAGGATAGATTAGCACTTTCCTGTGAAGAGCTTTTTCTCATTTCTTCTTATTTTAGACAGTTCCTGCAAATTGGTTGAATGCAGTAATTTGCTACCCTTGTGGTGTCTTGTTTATGTGAAGTCTTAGTCCCACACTCTAGGCATGTATAATCCAGAATTACTGGATTGTAAATTGTGGAGGAAAAGAAATGATGTTGCAAACTAAACAGTGTTTGGTTACTTTTGCTAAATTTTGAAAATTGTTCATGTTACCTTGAAGCAAGACTCTTGACACTGTTAATTGGCAGTTTTTATGCACAGATAATGATAACTTTGAGATGGTCAGAATAGCTACTTGTAAAAAATAATTTGTATCTCACAAATCACTCTTAATTGTTCTGATTGTTTTCAGGTTATATTTCTCCTTACAATGCTACAGTAGTTCAGAAATTACTGGATCAGGGAGCTGTGCTTTTAGGCAAAACAAACCTAGATGAATTTGCAATGGGGTGAGTGATGTTTATTATTTTTAATGTGTGATTGTACGTAAAAAAGAATGCACACCATCTGTTCCAATGTACCTGTAATCCTTAACTCCTGTTTCTGTGAGGCTGGAGAATAATGAATACTTACCCATGAAAAGTATATAGAGTTGCATGAACTTCTCCCTGAGTATTTATACTGTTGTGTAAATGACACAGATGCTGAGTTTTATGAACATAGTGTTCGACTGTACCTGTGCTTGAGAGGGAGGAGGTGGTCCAGCCTTTGTAGAAGGCCAAGGACAAGCAGCCTTTTTCCAGATCCAGTATTGTGTTAGTAGAATTGGTTACAACACAGTTAATTGCTGCCTTTTTCTTTCTCCTTACTGGTGGGAGGGAGACTCCTGCTTTTTTGCCCTTAGCTAAGTATTATCATGCCCCCAATGGCAGCCACTGCCTCTGCCAGTCAGCCACTGGAGTAATTTGTATGAGTACTCCCCAGGTTGCTGCAAACAGCAAAGAGCAATGCTTCAAGTTGCCTGAGATAATGTTCGTCACTTTTTTGTCAGAAGCACATTGAAAAATGCTCTTACAAATTGATTCTCCAGCAAATCAGTGAAAGCAGCCAAGCTGTAGCAGGGAACGGCATCGGGCTGTTAGGGATGGGCATCTCTGTCACACCAGCTACTGGGTCTGGAAGAGAATGTCTGGGATTTTAGCTACCTATGAAAAACAGTAAGTGCTGTGTTTTGGTTTTATTAAACCGAAGACAGAGGTTTGATTGGAAATTCATGTGGATAGAGTGCAAATACTTGGACTGTATTGTTTTGAATAAAGTAATTTCCATGTCAAAGAGATATTCCTCAGAGGAACAGCAGGCAAAAAGCATGGGAAAAATATGATTATTATCTGAGTATTACAACTGGTTTAAGCTCATTAAAGCTTAGGATTCTCCTAAAAAGGCTTATCCCAACACTGGCTTCTCATTTCGGGTCTGTGAGTTTGCATGATCTCTTACGCTAACAGCAGCATAGCTGCACCATGAGCTTGACCAGGGAGTGGATCCAGCTCTGAAGTAATGATGTCTCAATAAGGTTAGTTCTCAACTGATGTCAGCTGCCCTCTTGGTCTGATCACTTGGCTAATAGCACTGGCACCTTGGGGTCAGGAGGAACATGGCACGGAGGTTGTGAGGAAGGAGGAAAGTAACCCCTGGCCCTAGTTCTGGTGGCAGCTCACATTGAGATGACCACAGTCTGACTGAAACCAGTTTCTGAGAAGCCAGACTAGCACTCTGAACTAGCAAACTGTGGCCTCAGCAGATGTCTGCAGAGTGAGTAAGTGTGTCATTTACAGAGAAGAGCTTGTTCCTGCTATTGTGGAGCTTTTTCACCACCTCTAGCACCATGGTTTTCCCCATGACTGTGGTCTTCATCAAGTGCAGGGTTAGAAAAACAGAATGCCTTTGATTTGAAGGAGAAGTGCACCTTTACTTTTACATGGCTTAAATCAGTTTTATATCTTTGTGGTTATGTTTTTTCAGTATCATTAGCAGAAGTTAGAAAGAGATACAAGTTCAGGTTGTGTGTCAGAAAGGGATGAAGAGCTATAAACTTTACAGTTCTGTGTAACGTTGTTGAAGTTGACTGCATGTGGATTAACATACACCAGTCTTTTTGTGTTGAAATTGAATGTGCTAGGATGAAGGATGAGGATTTGGATGAAACAAAAATAAAATTGCTGAATAAGGTGTGTCATCTATCACTTCTGTCTGCATTTGTGCTGTCTGTCTTAGATCTGGGAGTACAGATGGAGTATTTGGACCAGTCAGAAATCCCTGGAGTTATTCAAGACAATACAAGAAAAAATCTGTCCCAAAATCCCATTCTGAGGACAGAGAGCCTGATTGGGTAATAACAGGAGGGAGCTCAGGAGGCAGTGCAGCTGCTGTGTCGTCTTTCACATGTTTTGCGTAAGAGGCTTTTAAAGTTTTTCACTAAATGTCTCAAAATACGTTGAAATGTTTTAATTTTGTAATTTTCTCATAAGCTAGTGTGAAATGGGAGGGTTATTGGCACTGGAATGCAAGAATTTATTTTAGTATCCTTAGGTTATTCGTGGCATATCATGAAGCCAGAATTAATCCATGCAGACAAATTTAGGCTTATTTATTTCAAGCATTATTCAGTGTCCTGATATGGCCAATTTGCACTGTGTGAAATAAAATATAATAGCAGTAAAGGAGTGACAGTTTTATTCTGATTTCCACATAATCTCTTAAAAGTCTTATGGGATTTGTTACATGTTCTCTTCCTTGGTGAGTATGTTACACAAACACATGCTGAAAATGTAATCAGCAAATTAGAAGATCCCTTAATTTGTAACAGTATAATAAGCTTTCCTCCCCTCCTTTGGTTTTTATAGCATAGTTACCTAGTAATACATGAGATTTGGGATCTAAAAGCTTTCAAATCCCTGATTTAACCAAAGGGTACACAGTACTTACTACACAGATACTTAACAACTTGTCTGTTTTAGTGTTTGAGGGGTTTGTGGCAGGTGTGTGTTTGGGGTTCTTTGGGGTTTTTTTTTCCTAAAAGAATATAAAGAAGCTGGATTTTTTTTAATGGTAATTATTAACTGTATGGAATAGCAACATACTGTTTAGTAAATCAGTTGTCTATACCATCTTCCCCATCTAACTGTTAAAAGAAAACTGTTCCTTAAAACTTTACACCTTGCATTTTATGCAATTTTTAGAACTACGTGGTTGAACATGTTTTATAGAAGATTCTTTTAATTGTGCTCTTATTTGGAAGGTGTTTAAGAATGCTTTCTAGTTACTTTGTCCTTGTTTACCCATAGACTACATTACAAGCATCTATTTTATTGTTAAAATGTTTTTTGTTAATATTGATTACAGCTTTTCTTGATTATTTTTTTAATGATACATCTCTTAATCTCATTGCCTTTTGCTAGGACATACTCTGCTCAACATTTTAATACTGTTGAAACTGAATTCAGTGCAGCCATTCCCAAGGACTGCTGGTTCTTGTCATGGCCTGACCCTGATAGGGTCTGGCACCTTCTCTTATGTTGCTGGCCATACTGAACTCCCATTTTGCACTGCTCAGCACATTGTCAGATCCAGGAGACTTTTTTGTCCAGCTATTTTGTAACTTATAACCTATTGTATATCCACTCTATTAGTGTCTTTCAAGCATCAGGAATACTGCCAGTCTTTGTCTTTTCAGTTTGAGATTTGGATGTACAAAAATGGTACAAAATTGAGGATGTTTAATATCAACATAGAAGCTTTCAAAAAAATTCCACTTCAGCAAAGTCAGTTGAATTGGTTCAGCCACCTCAGAAACAGATGCCAATGGGAAAAGGCATATACTCACTTCAGTAAAAATTATACCTACTTCTGAAGTTTAATTTGGTTTTCGCAAATATTTGAATGAAATATGCTTTATTTTTTTAATGATGCTTGTGTTAAATTTATTAAAAACAAGAGAATAGTGTGTTTCATTTCAATGCAAATTTCCAATTCCATTACAATTTTTGAAATAAAAATTTCAATTTAGAAAGAGCAAGGTTTCACCTGTGAACTAAAAAAGAAATCAAATTCAAAAAAAATAATAAAAAATACTGTGTCCTAATTGTACCTAAGCTATTGTAAACTGGAAGTTCTGATGCTATGCTTTGTAGGTTTGGAAACAGGAAAAACATCCCAGACTTTCCGAAGTATGCCCTCTTGTTAGGGGCAAGAAGTGTCGCTATTCGTTTGTGTACTGGAAGATGCTGATTCACAGTGCATTGGCTACTGAATAAATAGGATGACATTGTTGCAAATTGTACCCTAAATCACGAGATGTATCTTTTGGAGTCCACAGTATTGGAACAGACCAACAGAGAAGGCAGAAGAAGGTGTTTGGGGCCAACTTCAGGTGCTCTGAATTCTATCTATTTGGCCCTGCTTTGTGAAGAGAATTGGGCTCTCCTCATGGCTAATTCAGAGACCCTAAGAAAAATCAAAGAACAGATAAAAAATAGGGAGCAGACTGAAATTTAGGCTGTGTGATTATGACTTCTAATCTGGAAGAATTCACAGTTTTAAATCCATGCATCTTAAAGCCAAGCGTTCTTATTATTTGTAATTGTTCTGAATTATTTTACTAATGATGATCCTTTTGAAACCATAGAGCCTTAGGGTCAGACACAGGAGGATCTACCCGAAACCCTGCTGCTCACTGTGGTGTAGTAGGTTTAAAGCCAACATATGGATTGATCTCTCGCCATGGTCTCATTCCTCTAGTGAACTCCATGGATGTGCCAGGAATCCTAACTAGATGTGTGGATGACGCAGCAGTTGTGTTAGGTATTGCTACCTCATATCTCTTTGTTTACAACAATGTCTCAAAACAAACTGTATTCTGGCCAAGTATGTGCATTTTCCTGTTCTCCGTATGTCATGTCGTATTTCAGGTTCACTTGCCGGGCATGATCCTAAAGACTCTACCACAATTCAGGACAACTTTAAGCCATTTGAACTACCCAATTTGACTGATGTCAGCAAGCTCTCAATAGGAATTCCAAAGGTAACATTTAAAGACTGTCAACAGTTGTGGACAGGAACAACAAATAAGACACCTAACAAAAAATATTTATGTCTTGCCCACCACATCCCAGTCTCTTGTGATGTAAAACTTTGAAGACAGTACAAGCAGCACCTGGAAAAAAACAGTATTTGCTCTGTTGCCTCTTCAGGTGACTTGGAGTAAACATATGCTAATGTGTCATCTAAAACATTTTGTCATCATTGTGAAAAGCACTGTCAGGGACTTCAAGGGAAGTGGGGAACTTCAGTTCTTGGTTCTCTCTGTTGCTCTTTCATTAGTCACCTCTGTAACCTCAAACAAGTTGCTCTTGGTGCCTTCTCACACAGTGAGGTTGGTTCTGATTTGTGCAGCGCTTTGAGGTACTTGTCCAAATGGCACTGTGCTAATATGAAGCACAATTTTAAAGGCAATTGAATGGCACAAGGAGCTGTGATTTGCAGAGCTCGAGTAAGGATTGAAAGATGGCTGTAATCTGGCATTGGATGTATGCAATTCAATCATAGTTTGTAACTATAAGGGTGCTTGCAATTTAGAAACAAGATTTGGGACTCCAGCCTATTTTTAATGTAATAAAGTCTCTGCCTCCAAAGCAACAATGTGGATAAATAGCTATTGGTTTCATTCTCAGTTATTGAACCTGTGCTAGAACAGGCATACCAAAATATTTAATTTGGTAAGCAGAGATACCACTGACCAGTTGTCCAGGATCTGTGAAGTGCAAAAATGATATGCCTAGAAAATTAATGAGCTACATACTGGTTAGATTTTGATAACTCTAAAATAGTGGTATTGATGAATTATTTATATCCTTTGGACAGATGTTTTTTTTACTGTTACAGATTATCCTAAACAGATACATGCATTAAACATGTATCATAGGTACTCCGAAGTCAGACAGTATTATGACCCTTTTTGTGGGTTAGAACTGAAGCAAGTGTCTTCTAAAATAGCGAATTTTAATAGAATATCTTTAACAGCAATGTAGCTTTTTTAAGTCTTCCCCAAACCCTTTGATTGTAGTTACTCTTTGGTGGGGGTTGTTTTTTTTGTTTCTCTGGCAGGGGCCAGGTATCACTGATATACTGTGGGCATAATTGCTTTATATCTTTCCTACTCACAGCAACCCTAGTTTCGGATTTAGACCTGAAGAATTTCTACCCATGACTGCAGAGCAGTTCAGTACAGTCTCAATGAATAGATAAATAAGGGGATAACTGGGTAACTTCTGCTTTAGGAGAAACTGCTGAAATCCCATGATTGCGATATGTAGGTTGATCCTACCGAGATGAACATAATACTCTTAAGAAGACTGAATCCTGTTAATTTAATACTGCTTGATTGTATAGTATTTAGTAGATGCGAAAAGCTTTTAATAAGTACTTAAAGTCATATAGTGGTAAGATAATGGTTGCAATGTATTTTTAGCAAGGATTATTTGCATTTTGGTTTTTACTAGAGGTAAACCAGTATGTAAAATCGCTTCCCTTCTTGTTTTGACTCTAAGGAATATCATGCACCAGGGCTGTCTAGTGAAATTCTGGCTGTCTGGTCAAAGGCTGCTGACCTCTTTGAGAATGCAGGTGCTAAAGTGGTTGAAGTGAGTCTACCACACACTCGTTACTCAATTGTCTGCTATCATGTGCTGTGCACAGCAGAAGTGGCATCAAATATGGCCAGGTTTGATGGACTGGAATATGGTAAGTTAAGACCTCTGAAAAAACTTTTTTCTAAGACAGTAGAAACATTGCTGGATGCCATGAAAAAGTGTTAGTTTTTATAGACGTACTTTTTATGGTTCAATGCCTGGTGTTATTTCTCTGTGATGGAATAGAATAAAAAATCTTGTCCAGATAAAAATGTGTGAGTAAATACGTATTTTAATATATTTTATTACTAGACACCCAAGTGTCTGGGCTCAAACTCTGGTTTAGTATTTCTATAAGAAAACAGGAATATGTTTTGTTGTTTTTACAGAACAGTAGCATGTCAGACTGCAGCAAACAGTGGCCTATTGTAACACTATGTGTAATCTTGTCTGATGTTATTAAATCTTAAAAATTACAAGAAGTATTAATATCCAAAATGCTTTTTCTTTTCAGGACACCGTTCTGACATGAATGAGTCCACAGAAAGTATGTATGCTGCAACGCGACGAGAAGGCTTTAATGATGTTGTAAGAGGAAGAATTCTATCAGGAAACTATTTCTTGTTGAAACAGTAAGCAGAACATCTTGAAATTCAAATTTGCTAAGTTAACAAATTTTTAAGCAAATGGTGATTAACTGTTCATCATGACGGGAAGAAAAAGTTACCCTTACACTAGTGGCTCTTTGTATGTTTATTATTGCTTTAGCTATAAAATATGTAGTGAACTGTTAATAATAAATGATAATGTTTTCCCTGAGTCTTACCAGTGAGCGTCCTAAATTAAATAAGTAAACCAACTTAGTGATGTTTTTTTCCCTACCCAGGGTATTACTGGCACGCATTAGTTAAATTAAGCAAAAGTCTCTGCCCTATGATATGACACTGAAATCATACTGAAGCCATTACTGCTGTAGTGCTAGAAGTTCTGTAGTTGTTAATCTCATTAAAGCTGCTAGTACATTTTAGCAAGGTCTTCTAGAGAAAGCCAAAAATACAGCAATTAAATTAACTGTTGTAGCTCTTTGCCTCGGTGTACAGGAAAGGAGAGGCATTGGCAAAGGTAGGGAAGTGACGTCTTTACAGAAGACAGGGTTTTATCCAGCTCACAAATAGAAGCTAGTGCATGGATCAATTTTACTTTTTTTAGTTTTCAATCCTTATCCAACAGTCCTGATTTATGTTAGTAAAAGTGCTGTTTTCCTCTGTCTGAATTTGTTCAGATACTAACAAAAATATTAGTTGTGTAATCAGTCTCTGTAGTACACTTGCTTTGAAAGAGCTCTGTCAGCATGAGTATTCATCAGATGTGACTTCTTAATTGCTCTCAGAGACAGGAATGTTGTCAGTCAGTCTGTAACAAACAGCTTTTATGGAATGAAGATATTCCTGCCAAGTGTGCTCCTTCTGCTTACAACTGTCCAGATCAGCTTTCCTAAGGCTGCTTTAAAATTCATATAGTTAACTCTTTTGTGAAGGAATATACAATTGACTTCCATCGAGACTGAACAGGGGAGTTTTGTTTCTGTTTACAGTCAATTACTTTTGAAGGGCAGAGCACACAGTTCAGAAATCATTCTTGGAATAAGTAGTGAGGAAAACCCATCTGTGTCTCCTGTAAATGTTGCCTTTTACAACTTCTTTTTATCTTGCTTTTATCCCTGGAGATATTTAAAATATGTATGGATGTGGCACTTAGGGACTTCGAAGTTAACAGCTAGGCTAATTTCAGAAATTATTGTAGAAAAAGGTCAAATTTCCACGATATAACTACTTAACTTGAATCTGCCGTTTATTATTATAATATTTTTCATTGCAGTTTTTTCAGAATCTTAAATCTTTAACAAAGTAGCTTTCAGACAACTTTGGTTCTTTTATCAACTCTGGCATGTAGCAGTTGCTAATACACCCCTCCCTTTTTTTTCCCCCCTTTGTTTTTGTTTTCTTCTCTTCCCCTCTTCCTCTTTTCTCTTCTTTTTTGTTGATTTCCTATTTTCTTTTTTCCTTGTTTTCCTTCTTCCTCCTCCTTTTATCTCATTTTATTTCTTTCCAAATTGCTGTGGGTTTAGATGGCAATTACTTTTGAAACTGAACTCTGAATTTAAGGATTCCACATTTACCAGTTCTGTATATGAAGTTAGAAGAAACAATAGACGTAAAGCTGACTACTGTGTTTCTGCTTCCAAGTTGTGTAAAGATGGAAATCCATAGACCACATTTACATGACAAAAAAAAAGAAAAGGGTTAGGGAAAAATAAGGTATTTATAGTATTCTACAATGAATTATACTACAAACACATACATAGTTTTAAGGCCATTTGGAGTCCTCCATAGATGATGGGAGTTTTTCATATGCTTCAAGTATGTTGCTGGATTGCATCCTAAATGATCACTTCCTGTTTTTTCATTCCTATTTAGTTCTTTAGTGTTTCCAGGCTTTGCTGTGCTGCCCTGCAGTGAAATTTGGTGGGATATCAGGAAAATGTTTTTCACCCAGAGGGTGGTTGGGCACTGGAACAGGCTTCCCAGAGGAGTGGTCATGGCACCAAGCCTGACAGAGTTCAAGAAATGTTAGGACAATGTTTTCAGACACGTGGGGCACATTCTTGGGGTGTCCCGTGTAGGGCCCAGAGCTGAACTTGATGCTCCTGATGGGTTCCTTCCAATTCAGAATATTCTATGATTCTGTGAAATTCAATAGACACTTTAGTTTCCAAATGGTCATAAAAGTATTGTCTTGATTTTATAAGGGTTGTTTTGATTATTGTAAGGGTTTTGTTTTCTACTCACTTTTCTCCAGCTGAATGTGCTCATCTCTTCCTTTTCTGACAGCTTTGCTGCTATGAAAGTGTAAACATCATGTGTGATGACTAAGCATCTGGTATATCAAAAACAGAAGTACCAGTGTGAGTCAAAATTTTATCCAAAAGGAATACTGCGCTTGTCGTTTCTACAATACCTAAGAAATTAAGTGCTGTATTTTTGGAATTAAAGTGTCAGGCCCTCATTTCCATATTTCTTTCTAGGAACTATGAGAAGTACTTTATCAAGGCACAGAAAGTCAGGCGTCTCATTGCCAATGACTTTGTGAAGGTTTTCAGGAGCGGTGTTGATGTTTTACTCACACCTACCACTCTGAGTGATGCAGCACCTTATATGGAATTCATCAAAGAAGACAACAGAACCCGCAGTGCACAAGATGACATCCTGACACAGGCTGCAAACATGGCTGGTGAGGGCAGGAATTAAACTATGTTTTCCCCTGCCCAGTCATTTTTAATGTCTGGTCCCTTTAGGTATTTAACCTCCTCTTTAGAATCAAGATATTCCACGTCCATGTTGTAACTCTTGAAAATGATAGCCAAGTGTAAGGATGGTTTATTAAATGCTTGAAAATCTAAGACTAGATTTTAAAGTGGGGCACCTTGGAGCTGAGTGTGGGCTGCAGGTAAGATGAATCCATTCAGGTTCTACAGATAGAAATCTCTTTCTAAGGAGAACTGATTACCTCTTCAGAGTATGCTGACTCCTTAAATCATTCTAATTCATGTCTTGTCATGACCTAGCTGTATCCTTAGTTAATTCACTTAAATTATTTAAGCTAGTCTTTTTTCCTCTACATAATTTTTCTTCTGCTTCTCTTAGAATTGTTACAAAGACTACTGCAGCTACTGTTTAATAGTAAGTCTTCGCATGTGTGTATCTTTTTTTCTTCAGGACTGCCAGCCATAAATGTTCCTACAGCTCTTTCAGAGAGAGGCTTGCCAGTTGGGCTTCAGTTCATTGGACGCTCATTCCAGGAGCAGCAGCTTCTCACTGTAGCCAAATGGTTTGAAAAACAAGTACAATTCCCAATGATCCAACTAGAAGAAATAAAGAGACATGACCATGGAGTCTTTCAGCATCAGAAATCTGCTTCTTTTTTATAACACAGGACTTGCTGGTTACCTAAAGCAAGAAGGCTGTGGGGATGGTCTAAAGATGTATTCCTGCAGGTAATTGTCTTTTGCAGAAATAATAATGTTTTAAGAAGACCTTATGCGGTAAAGCAGGATGTAATCAGAACTTGTTACAGTGTAATTAAGGCAAAGTGAATCATTAAGTAAACATGTCTGTGTTATTAAGAACCATTTCTAACTGATATTAAAAACACCAAGTTGAAATTACATATCTTTTGGCTGTGGAGCCAATATTTTCCATCCCCAGGGGGTGTGTAAGGTATCTGGCCTATTAAAGAATGAACCTGAACTTTTGTGTGAAAATTTCATGGTTACCAAAGGGCTTTGTTTCCTTCTGCAGCATAGACTTTTGTAATGGCAACAACCAGACAAGCTCTGTTGGAACAAAGGTATCAAGGATCTGTTCACCAAGAATGAAATACAAAGGAAACAAGGGAATAACAGAGAATCATAGAAATGTTTATGTTGGAAAAAATTTTTAAGATCAAGTCCAACCCAGCACTGCAAAGTCCACCACTCAGACATGTTCCTAATGCCACATCTGCATGTCTTTTACATGATGCTTATTAAGGCCACTATCAGAAAGCTAAATCAGGCCTGCATTTAGATCCCTATTTTATCAAAATTCAAGATGTGGAAATGTTAGTTCATTTAAAAAAATAAAAATATTCCTTACTCCTAGCTAACGCAGGCAGGAGGTGTAACCTCCAGGTTTACAAATCATGCAGATTACTCTGGTTACATCCATGTAAAAATTATGAATTCTAGATTTCTTCTGTGGAAAGATGCCTTGTGGTCTTTATTTTCTTTTTTCTTCATCACTGTTCTTTATAACCAGCACTTAATACTTACTAAGAAAGAGATTACCTCACTCAGTGTAACTCTCCATAAGAGTAATTATACTGGTTTAATGGTAAACCAGCAGGAGAAATGAACCCAACTCAAAAAGAGATTACAACTCAGAGTTAAAATTTAATAAAAAGATTACAATAAATACAACAATACAGAAAAAAAATTGGTTTTAACCCACAAACCCCAGATGTATAAGCCCTGGGGCACAAACAGAATGGTGTTCATTCGCCCCTGTGCCGAGCACCACGTGGTACCCCTGAGTGCAGAGTAAAAGGAAAGGAAAATCTGTTGGTGAGGATGATGGTCACAGTCTGGTTGAGAGTGGCAGTCACAGTCCTGTTGAGGTTCTGTTCCTCCTATGGATCCGATGAGTGGTACCAGAAGTCCCAAAACCCCAATATTATAAATGCTCAGGTTCAGGTGGGAATGCCCAGTACCTCCCCCAGGGTGAGGAGTTTCACAATGGATGATTTAACTCTGTGAGTCATGGGATATTTTTGGAATCTTTGATGGCTCGTTAGCAGGCATGACCCCTCAGGCTGAGTGTGAAGGTGCTAATGCCACCCCTATCTCCCAGGGTTCTTTAACACCCACCATGTGGTGTCAGGTGTGCCCTGGGAAGCTGCTGCAGATGATCCATTATTAACAGTTCATCAGAAGTGACACAGAGGGTGTAGAATACACAGTTTTGGTTACACCCACACAGTGATAAACTGATCCTGGCCACTGTAACTAGGACAGTAATACCACCTATTCCTTCGTAGGCAGTCATTCAACTCAGTAGTAATTTGAACTGAACCTCCAAACCATCATGTTGTAGAGTGGAAGGCTTACTAAACAGCAAATAACCTGCTTTGAATGTTACAGTTTCCATTGTCTTGAGAAGTAGAAAAATACGAAGGATGAAGCTTGTAGATTTGTTTTTGCATCAGATTCACTTTCAGTCATAGTCTACAGCATGCAGATGTAGAAAGTGTAGGGTGGAGGAAATGAATGAGATGCAGTGTCATATGGGGGCATACGGAATCTTCCTGAATTATGTCTCGTTGTAGAATATATTGTCACCCATATAAAAAAAGAACAACCTTATTTCTAAAAATTACCCATGAACTGATGAGTTTTCCATACCCCAAGGTGAGCTATTTCAATACCTTTCCCATATGATTAAAATGGTACACAATTAAAAATCCCACATGAGAAAAATTTAAAAAGTGAAATTACATTTTTAAATACCAAAAATCAGGGTGCAGCCTGTTTTCAGCCTGATTCTATCTGACTTTTTCCACAGAGCAGTCTTCAGGGAACTTGATTTTTCTCTTAGTGGGTGATGATGAATTAAAGATCCCAGTAGACTATTTTTGCTATTGTCTTGTTCAGTAAGTTAGATATAATGTAATCACGCATCTCGTCTTACAGCAGCTTGCTGACCATAGCTCCTGGTGAGGTAATCCCTTATCCAAGTTGATATACCTGGATATATACTTGGAATAGCAGCTCTTTGATCTGCAGTCATGTTCCAAACCCAGACCTACCACTTGCTGTTTCTGAAAGTAAAGGTCAGTGTCTTTTTGCCAGAGCTTGAGATAAAATTGTGGCTGTGGAGAGTGTTCCTGGAGAGACATAAAGGATCTTGGAGTGTTACAGAAGAGAACAAGCAGGGAATTGTGCTTTCCCTTGGAAATTAATGCTGGACTGACCCACTGGAAAATCCTTGCTTATGCTTGGCATTCTTTCTCTTAAAACTTCCTCTGATATAAAGAGAAATCTGATGGAAAAACTGGATCAGGGGAAAGATCTCCATTCTATGTTTCCCAAGCAGCTAGAGGAGGGGCAGGTGAAGGGGAATTGTCCCTATATCTGCACTACTTCTTTTTTTAAAACAGGGCTCTGATTTCAGTCTTCAGAATCCCTGAACAAGCATTTGGATGATCATAGCAATTCTGACACAGGTCCTTCAGTGTTTCTTCTCCTGGCAGATTTCTGAACGTAGAATATCTGCAGTGGAGAAGGTACAAACAGACAAGCAGACATCCATTCTGCGTGGCCTTTCTCTTAGTAGCTGAGACCCATCTTGGAATTTAAGGTTGTAGAGACTTGAAAACCAAACTCCTGGGTAAATACTTAAATTTCTGGGGTAGCAGACTCAAGGCAGGCCCAACAAGATTTCTGCCCTACTCCCACTCCCAGCTGCTTTGCATTTTTGGGGACCATATGCATATGCTCTTTCTTTCCTCCCCTTTCTAAGGCTGGAATTTCACCAAACCAGGGGCAAGAACTTGGGTATGAGCATAGTCAAGCAGCTGAAAGATGTAAGCAAGAGTTCCTTATGTTGTGCAAGAGAATACCTAAGAGACTTCTGCTGTTTTCAAATTAGAAAAACTGTTCAAAGTAGTTCACTCTGGGCCCCTCAGCAGTTCCTGAAGGAGCTTAACGCCCCAGCCTACCCCTCACAACCACTATACTTACAGGTATCTCAGAGCAGAGCTTTGTGCAGCTGCTCCCACTGCCAAGTCATGCCTCCAGAGTTATGAACAGAGACATTTCTATGCCAGATAATTAGACTCTTAAAACCCCTTGTTAGAGAAGTAAAGGAATTCCAAGGAGCAGGAAGGTCTGGGGGTAAAAAAAAAAAACAAAAAACACAAAAACAAACACCAAAACCCAAACACCTGCCTATACAAACATTTTGTACAGCTGCCTTGAAAAACAATTCACTGAAATTATAGAGTTGGAAGTTTCATGGCACTGCAGCACAGCCACAGCGGGGGGTAGGTGTAACCTTAGCACACAGCGAGCCCAGATAATTCCAGTGTTTCCTGAAGGAAACAAAAGCTAGAGCTTTAGCAAACAAGCAATCTGCTTTTAGGTGCAAATTGTTTTTTCTTCAGGTAATGAGAAACTGTAAGGACATTGTATAGTGGAAAAGTAATTTCTGAGAAGAAAATTGTTAAGAGCTTTTTGCTTAAGATGTTTTTAAATACAATTGCAATCTGATATTGCAGTTTTTGTGGTTTCCACATATGTGTTTTTCCCTCACCCTCCTTAAGAGCACTCAAAATAAGGAGAAATTCAAAGCAAAATTTAACCCGACTGCTGCTGCTTCTCTATTCCCGCCTGTCTCAGTTTTCAGGCATTAGGCACCTAATAGTAACTTCAACTTCATTACAGCTTCTCTTTACATAGTGCTAGTCACTTTTCCATGACTTCTGTGATTCACCTAGGAACCAATCTGTCTGGAAAGCTGCAATAGGGAATGGGCTTTGCACCCTACTTGGGGTGTCCCACAGGCTTCCACCCCAGCTCTGCCCTCCAGAGTACTGGGGAGCAGTACCACCCATACAGATGGGCAACTGAAAAAGGAGGAAGAGAGCTGTACACAGCATGCCTAAAAGTCTCTGCTGGGGTTATTTGGCAGTCATGCTTCATGTTAAATTGATGCCCACAATGCCACCAGGGAGGGCAAGGAAATAAGCAAAAATATCAGAGGAGCAAAAAAGATTTATCTAATTTTGTTATTTTTCAGTCTGTCTCTCAAATAAAATAATGATTAAAAAAAGATAGTCAGTTACAGGAATGCTAGAAAGAGGCAGCAAAATGAAAAACACAATCTTCTTAATTAGCTCATCACACCTTCAATTTACTAATGTCCAGGTGCAATTAAACAATTACAAGCTAACATTTTTTTGTAAGCTGAAGAAAGAGGGTTTTCCCACCCAGCAAAGGCATCCTCATGTACTGACTGTTGAACAGCAATAGAAGGTGTCTCGCTCAGGGAAAGCAGCAGGAACCCATCCAGGGGGCTGTGCGGGTCCTGTGTGACATTTTGTAGCCTGGGCTGTGGTCTGATACCCACACAAAAAGGGTGTAAATAGTCATAAGCCAATGCTGTGGCACAACATGTGATGAAATGGGCTTCAAAGAGCTGGAAACTGAATCTTTTTCAGCTAAAGAGACTGTTCTGGTATGTCACAGCCGGTGGTGACTGGATTTGTGTGTCCTGCCTTGCCACACTGATAGTGACATATAGTGCACAGGCTGCTGTCACGTGTGCCAGCTCAGACTCCTGGGGCAGCATCAGAGGCTCCTGCATTAGAGGCCTCCCTTCAGGGGATGGCGCAGTATGGTGGGAGAGGAAAGGCGCTTGTAGTTACAGGGCAGAGGAAGACTGTCTCAAAGGCTGGTGCAGGAGGGTGTGATGAGGCAGTGGGGGCAGTGGTGGTCAGTGCTCAGTGGCAGCAACTGGGCACCTGCCTGCGCTGTACTGTGAACTGGAGCAGCTGCTAACACCAATCCCAAAGGGGAGACAAGCTCCTGCACTGCAGTGTATGGAATAAAAGCATGAGGCATTTCTTTGTGCCACCGAGGAAGGGAAGTTACAGCTTGGGAAGTGACACAGAAAAGCACAGAAAGGTTGTCTAGGCAGGCTGTGAAACACTGGGAGGTAGAAAACACACAAAAGAGGGAAAGGATTAAGTGTCATAGAAACTGGTAACTCATTTGAGAAGCCAGAGACTTGGGCGAGGAAGATTGAAGAGATAATGGACATGGGGTTTGAGGAAGTACCCAGAGTCACAGAATATTCTGAGTTGGAAGGGACCTACAAGAATCATCAGAAGTATTCTGGTGAAGGAGGGGGCCTGACTTCATGTTCCTAAGTTGCATTCTTTGAAGGTGAGTATCTTTGTGAATTGCACCTCTCTGAAGAGAGTTTGCTTGACTTAGTCCAAGACCAGAATGTTGAAGACTTGCATTTGCAAGCTTTTCGTGCCAAAGTGAGGGCAACTCAGGCACATATAATACCTGGCACAGGCACACAAAATATGTGCTTAACAAAGACCAAAACCAAAACATGTTATTAACGATATACTTCAGAAAGCATAGAAACACACTACAAAAGGGACCTTGTGCACTTGATTTCTCTTCATAGATAACTATTCCATGCAGTCATATCCATAAACTTATTAAAATCTATCTAAAGAGTATTCTTTCTCCTATTAATATTTCAGAATCTTTTGTTTAGAAACTTAAATTATGGCCAAGCCATACACGCCTATTTGTTCAAGTTCTTTTGTTTGAATATGCCTTCTCACTCATGTTTAATTCGCTCCCGTAGTTATAGAGTACATTTGTGTTCTTCCTCAGCCTTTCTTCTGCTAGAACAGTTTACTCCTGTGTATGAGTGCCCTGTACTAATCCCTGTAGCCATTCACTGCACCTGCTCCAGCTGAATCTGTGTCTTCCTACATAGGTGACAAGTATTGTGAACAGAATTCCAGGTGCAGCTTTACAAGCACAACAGCATTAATATTTCCCTGTCACTCCTGAAAAATTCATCTCCATAACACTCTGGAATCACACTTATCTTTTACTCAGGCACATTACACCATACCAGTAGCTCAGAGCCAACTTATGATTAACCAATGCACTTGGGGCTTGCTCTGCCTCCATTACTTTCAATGGATAAGCATTTCTCATATGAGCTGAGAGCTCATTATTAAGCCTCTAGGTTCATGACCCTGCACTCTTTCTCATCACTGCTATTCAAGTTTATCGGAGTTTTCCAGTTTTTCCTGTGGAGTCCAACTCTCCACTGTTTTGACAGTAACTCCCAGCTTCATGTCATCAGAAACAAAGAATGTGTCCTTCAAATAACTTTCCTTATCACCACAACTTTACCCTCATTGCAATCATTTTTCAAGCCATTGCTGCCAATAGACTTAGAGAAAAATAAAATCCAGCTTCTCCTGTGTGGCCTCTGTAAGTCTCACCTGTGCCCTGATGAATTGTGATGATGCACCCTCCTATTGACAACAGCTAGATACAGGTTGAGAAGCTGCAGCCATCCTTAAGAAAAACTTGGGATTTTGGCCCTCACTCTATCCCATGATTGGCTTGCTTTGAAACCTAAAAACAAACAGAGTCCCATTGCAATAAACACTGTTCAAGGATATCAAGAAAAGAACTTGCCCCTGAAAAGAGCTTGCTTCTATTATGCATCTATCCAAAACCCCTATAAAAACCCCAACAAAAAAGCCACCCCAGGATAATGAGCTATTGTACCCACAGCACTGGAAACATAAGAGCCTGAATGATCTACTCTCAATTGTGAACAATGGAAACACGCTGAATCACTAAAACCAAACCTTCAATAGGCAAAATGCAGCCTTGTCACTAAGACAAACTGCTAATAGCAACAATGAGGCTTGGAACAGCTTGTATGGAGCCAAACTGCCTCTCATACTTCAGCTGAAGTTCACCCAAAGTTGAACAGGGAGGTCTCCAGATGGTCACTGCAACTGGGCTTAGGAGGGACCATTATGTTACTTTCTTGTTCATACACAAAATGTAGAATTTTGTTTAGTGATGAAAATTAAGACTTACCCCTGGAGGCATGGACAGAATAAGCCATGAAGGAAAATGGCATCACACCAGGAAGATGATAGTACTTTGAAAGGATACAATAGTCATAGCACTTTGGCAGTTATTAACTCAAAAAACAGGAGGGGAAAAGCACAATTGTGTTGCAAAGTTTGTGCGGTGCTTTTTTCTCACAGCATATAAAACAAATGTCTTTTATGTAAACCAATTTCTTTTAGAGAAGAAAACATCTAACTTCACAGTATTTAAACAGTCAAGTAACAAAATTCTCTAGTGCAATCCCAGTCAGGAATGTGACAGGCAGAGGGATGGTCCACAGTGTTGAACTGAGCTGTGAGCTACACTTCCAGGTCTTCCATTTAGGGTTGTGTTTGTGTCTGTCCCCCGTGCTTCACAACCACACTGACGATGTGGACTTTGCTGATACAACCTGGCTCAGGGAGAGCACAAAGTACCTCAAAAAGTCCTTCAGTGAGAAGCATCATCTCTGACTTGTCCTGCCTGCTCCCAGGGACACCAGCTTGCTTGCAGACAAGCAGAGGTGGGAAGGTGCTGGACTCCACCTGCTTGGTTACACAAGTCAGAGAACATGTTTAGGAGGAAAAGCTGTCCCTGAGAGGGCTGCCCACTACGAAAGGGCAAAGGCTGTCTTTGGGGAGACTTAAGGGCAGACCTAGTGACTCTCCAGAACAGCTGGCTTCCAAGGACTCAAGGAGAAATTTGTATTTCTTCATTTCCCATCCCAGTCACGAATCTTAAATCAATCACATGGTTCTCAGAGCACTCTTAGCTGCTCACACATGGTGAGTGAGAGGAAGATATAAAAGCCACAAGGGCTATGTGAAACAGACTGTGCAGTCAAAGCAAGAACATATCCCAAGGTCTTCCACAGAGGACATGCCTAAACATTCTCAGGTGGGAACAAAAACACAGGTCTGCTCATGGCTGTTTGATTCGGGTCTTAAAGTATCCATCTGACAGAATCACCCTCTAAGCCAAAAAAACACATACACCCTGTGTTGTAGCCAACACTGCTGTACATCTTTGCCATGAGACCATCTCACCTGAGGGCAGCCCAGCAGGAACACAGCTCATCCTGCCAGGAGGGACTCCCTCACAGAGCAACAAAGAATCTGTACTGATCGTCAGCCAAAGGGAGAGGAGATTACACCTCCTAGTATCTCTCTTGGAGGAGGAACTCAGTGAAACACTATTCCTAAACAAAAATACTCTTTGTTTTGTCCCCAGAATATATACTGACACATTGCAGGTGCCAAGTGTTTTTCTCCCACTCAACATGTTTTTCTTGAAAATCGAATTCCACTTTTCTAGTACGTGCCACAGGAGGGAAGGATGGTAGTGGGGAATTTGTAGCATGCCTTAAAAAATTAGGGGAGACAAATGGAATACCAAAGGATGAAATAATTTTTGCAAGCAAGTCAGCCAAATACTCAAATACATTTTGTCTTCAAGCACAATTACATTTACAAAGAGCCTGATGAAAGGGAGGTGTGTTGCTCCAGTTCCATTGCCTCAGCAAGACCGGATTGGAGCACTGCAGGATTAGATCTAACACACTTTGAAACCTGGTGAAAAACAGACTTCAGCTGAACCTGCACTGAACTAGTACCCTAACTGAAAATACAGAAAACAGTGTTTCCCCTTCTTCTTTAAAAGTGATACCCTAAGACAAATTATGGCATAGAGGAACAAAGATTTCCTAAAGAATCTGACCAATAAACATGGAATTCATTGATTGATCAGAGATAGCAAAGGAAACCTTTCAGAACTGGTTATGCTTGGTGTAAATGGAATGGTCATGCTGTTGTCAAGAAGAGACCTCAGCAAATACAGTCATGCATTCTTTACTCTGAAAGCACAGACATTTCCTAAACCACTAGCAGGGACTTTCAGGAGCAAACTCACTAAACAAACATCACATTTCCATGCAGTCTAGTACTATCAGAGTAAGTGTGCTTTTGAATTAACACACTTTGAAACCCTTTTAGGGCATATTTCAATCTTGCTAAAGATATGAGAATTTAACTCATCTCAAAGTCCAGTTCTTACAGCCAGCAATTGCTGTCATTGCCCTAAGTATCAGCACAATGTATAGGTGGGGGAGAAGAAGGCTAAATACCACTTAATTGGTCTATTGATCAATTTCATTTTTAAGTCTTTTTTTTTTCTACAACCTGCTGCAAGCACTAACCTCTTTCTATAATTATCACTAAAGAACATGGACAAGAAACAGTCCTGAAAAATGATGAACTCTCTGAAGATGAAATCTGAAAATGAGTTTCATTATTCATGAATAGCCTTTGGAGATATCTAACTGTTTCTATAAGGCTAACATTGTCAGGTCCCTACCCATATGCCATTTTTGTAACATATGATATATTTTTCTATTTCCAAGAAATTAGTCTTTACTGATAGCTAGGATGAACTGGTATTCTCTGCTTCACTGTGAAAGATCTATACTGTGCATAGAGAAACTGAAGATATAATTTTCAAACTGATCTTTTTCAGAAATGACTTATCTCTCTACTTAGGGCACTACTTCAGAAATCTTGGTCAGACCTCAGAGTTGAGGTTGCCTTCCAGAAGCTTGATGAAACATTACAAGGACAAGGCCAGTACTCAGAGATTGCACTTGCATCATTTTACAATAAATAATTTTTCTTCCTATTCTGCCAAAGGAGGCTGTATTTATTTTAGTGTGCTATGCTGCTTTTGTATCACTCCCACTTTCTACACAAGTGTCAAATACCATCCAAGCAAAAAAAAAAAAAAGTCTACAAATCTAAGTATACAATGGCAACATAATATTTATCAGCCACCTCTTATAACAAAACAACATTTCAAACCTCTCACGTTAGTTTGATGGGAAGCATTTTTCTATCAATTTGTTGACACTCATTAGGTTGTTTTTAAATTGTTATCAGTCCAGTCCCTCCATCATGGTTTCTGCTATTTTTCCTGTGACTAAGATCCAATAGACTTATGGTTGGCAGTACCCACTGAAATCCTAACGGGTCTAACATGTTAGCTTCCTCCCCTCCTTCCTTGGGGCTTCCCCAGTGGCCACAACAACACTCACCACAGCAGGCTCATGGCCCCATACCATTTCCTGGGGTGAAGGTGTGCATTTTCAAACGTTAGCTGCAATTAAGCAATCTTCCAATTTATTGCCAGAGAGGAAGATAAAGTCATATGAATGGCTATGGCATCTCTCTTTTTTGTATTTGTAAATATCCTTAAGTCCTTTCTCTGCTGTTAGTGACAAAGTTTTTGTTCTGCCAACAGCACTGGTAGGTGACCAGGAGCACAGCTGGGCTGAGAAGGGAAGATTGGATTTTTATTCTTAAGAAAGAATAGGGTTCAAGTGTTTAATACTTTATCCCACATATTTAGTATCTTACCCTATGGAAACAGCTGTATCGGCTCTTCTGGTTATGATTTTATGTCTTATACTTGTCACTCTCAGCTTCCCCATTCTTCCACTTGTTTTATATTCACAGAGAGAAGGATTATTGATTTAACAGTTCCCTCTCATAGGATGTTGTTGTTTTTCTTGAAACTGATGCACCCATATTCTTTCCCAGTTATGGCTTATTAGGCAGCCTGTAAAATATTCTTAGGCATTTTAAAATTATAATTTACATTTTTTTTCCCCAACTAGATTGCCTTCCAATTTGTGAAACTGTATCGGCTAAAGCTACTAATTTGCATTTTGTTTGCCTTGAAAAAACGTAATCAAGTTAAGAATATTTTTATTTAATGCACCACTAGTTTTTAGTACTGTGATTCCCCCCCTCTTTCGTTTGCAGATGCAAAAGTCTGGTCTGGACTTTCCCTGATATCTGGAGCAATCATTTTTAAAAAAGAAAATTAAGATTGTTATTTAGTGATTCTGAAGATGCTTCAGTGCTGGCAGCATGAAACTGCCAGCAAATGGCATTTGGATTAACATCTCCCACAAAACCCATAACTTTCTTTTTCCTCCTATACATTATAGATAGTAACTGAAAGAACCAGTCATTCACCTATTCCCCATAAAAGCAGGGGTTTTTTTCTCTCACAGAGAGAAGCTCCTACTCCATTTTGCACTTTTCACAGTGGGAAATCAGCCCGTGAGATAATTTCTTTGTCATTTGTCACTAGTAAATTAATCATGGTTTGTTTGGGGGTTTTTTTGGGGGGTTGTTTGTTTGTGTTTTTTGTTGTTGGGTTTTTTTTTTTGTCATAGTGTGTCATTTCTCATCCCCTTCTGTCCACTAAATCTTTCTTAAGAGATTATAACCAGTGATTTAAAGATCTCAGTCACCAGAAAATTCCCATCAAGTTCCAGCCATGTCATCTCTTATTGAATTTACACTCATAAGTGAGCAATTCCAGCTCCTCTCTTTATTATCTAGGACCCTCGAATTGGTTTAAGCAGCTAAATAATTTCTCTCTCTCATGTCCTTGGGCATGTGAGTTGGTTTTATTCACCACAGCACAGTTTGGGGTTAAATGGGTGCTCATTTTTTTCCTGCCAGTCCCTTTCTCACAGAGGCAGAAGCAGGCAGAGTTTCTCCCAGTGGGCTCAGAGGCTGCCTGCTCACCAGAAACCCTCCAAGAAGAGGAACCTCCCTTCGGCCCTGTAGTCAAAGGCAGGAGACATTAAACAAATTTATGCCCCCTGCCTTTCTTCAGCATGGACAAGGGGTTTCTGTCATTACTCTGGTTAATACTTGACCATGTGTTGGCTTGCCTACCCCTCCCCCCTTAAGAAAAAACCCAACAAAACTTGCTTCATGAGTAGTTTTTGCACCTCAGATGAGGGTAATCAGGAATGAACCTTTAAAGCAAAAATAATTTTCTGTGTGTATCCATATCCTGACTCTTAACTTTCATTCTTTATAGCAAATGTTACATTAAAAATATCAGAGGGCAGCTAAAGGTTGAAGGGTTTTTTAATTCCACATAAATTCAGTCATTAATGATGCAGTTTTGTCTTTGATTTCTAGTATGATCCCAAATTTCATCAGGATGGTTATTCTGTATAAGTAATCAAAACCACAGAAGTCCATTCTTGAAATTCATGCTGTCTTACCAGAGAGGTACTGGGCACCTAATGAGAATGGCTTTAGCACTCTTCTGTCAAATGCCATGTAAAATGGTCCTTTTACAGGGTGTGCTTTAAAACAGGACAAATTATTCTTACAGATTGCAATACAAATCGTAGTGTAATTAGTACTTAACAGCAATAATGAAAGACAGTGAGAAAAATAGTGAAATAAAAAGAGGCAAACCCCCAATTTATTCTAAGTAATTGCATCTCCACCTATTTATTTAAAATCTGCCACTTTCAAATCTTGTCTTTTTGCCAATGTAGTAGCACAATGTTCTGCTGCTAGCCCTTTATATGTCTTTGTAGAATAAAAATCTCAGCTGCAGTACTCCCTTACTCTCAGAACAAAAATGATTCTTCCTTAATCCAAATCTCCTAATGGCTCAGCATTTTGTGCTGAGAGATCTTACATCTTCTTGGGAGATCAAATAAGCAACTTTTCAGTTGAGTGTCCTAAAGGAACTATTGTCTATACAGACACATTAAAAGCCAGGACTTTTTTCCTCCCACATCTGAAGCATTTTCTTACTTACAAGATGTTTATTGCATTCTCTGTAACCACTTCTTACTCGTTTTGCTTAGCCCAATACAAACCTCACAGTTAATGACCTCCTCATTATTTCAAATGCCTAGAGAAACTTGATTCAATTCAAGGCCAATACACTGCAAGGCTATTGTAGCTTAAAAATATGTCCTTGTCAGTCTGCTGGAAGAAACAAAAAGAAATAAATTTTTTAAAAGTCTAGAAAATAGCCACAAAGAACAAAGGTACAGGCTGCATTAACAAGCATGGTTGAATAACATCCAGGATTTTTTTGTCTTTCATCAGTGCTCCACAGAGCTCAGTACTCCCCCAGTCCTCCAAAATTTAAGGGGTTTTAGTTTTGGATGTATGTCTCCAGATCTATGGCTATGAAAACATGAAACAGCCACAAATTGCTACAGTGTTAATTCCCAAATTTGGCAGCCAGACTAAATCAATGGTGTTCGGAAAGCATGAATTGCCTCATGCATTTCAATGGGTTCCTTGGTCATCAGGCTGTAGACAACCGTTTGGATAATGAGGGTTTTCAGCTATTTTACCAACAACTGTGTTACTAAGATATATTCCTCTTTGAATGCCAGTTCCTTTCTAGCCAGTGGTCAAAACCTTCCAGATTCATCCTTCACAATTCCTATGGCATATTGATGAACTGGCAATACAGACATTTTAGATTGCATGAAACTCAGCCACTGCATAAAACACTGAATATATGAGAAGCATCAGGAAAACAAATGTATGAACATATTATTCACAACTGTACAAAACAGCAATTTTCAGAGTGGCTGCTTGGACCTTCCAGCCTGCCTTGACCTCATCTCATTATCCTGCTTGTCACCAGACATTCAGGTGTACATGACTTGTGTAAACTGATCTGTCAGCAAAAGAAATTTTCAGCTTTACACTGCAATGGAAAAGCTTGTGCTTTTTTCTGCTGTGCAGGAGGGGACATGGAGAGCCTAGAATTGTTGGCAAAGTCATGTGTTGGTAATATGTGGCAGAATGAACTTTGTTTTTAAAGTCCTGAGTTGGGAAGAGTTCTATTGTTTTAGTAAATGTGGTTTACTTTTGGGTCTTTGTGTTTGTTTGGTTTGTTTTTTTAAATACAACCACCCACTGCAGGACTTGTTACCTGTTTTACTAAAGTTTGTGTGTATTTCCTTTTCCACATGGGAACAGCTGTGTCTTATTGAGCACCTGTACAGTGTTGTAGTAACCATGTCCGTATCTGTGGTTGTGTAAGGGGCAGACAATCTGGGAAAATCCCCAAGTACTTGAAATCTTTTGTTTTTTTTCCAGTACACTGGTTGCTCTAACAAGGGCTACTACTTTTCTTTGCAAACCTTGCTTGCTTTATAATGTACCCACTTTATTGAGCTCGTACCACTTTTTCTATCTGACAGGGCGTAGCAGAATAAGCTGTGCTCTGTAGGCATGTCCTAAAGAGCATGAAAGGTGAAACTAGAATAGGTTCCTGCATTTTGGAGCTGCATTTTAACCAACAGCTACTCCCTGCCTTCCCATGGCCAGCTCACAGACAGGACAGTTTCTTTCCTAAAGCTTTTAATGGTTTCCAAGGGGCTGCTCTGATCAGCCTGCCTTGCCCACATCCTTTACCACAGTTAGCAGGAACAGCTCATGTGAGGAAACCTGCTGGCACAAGTAGTGAGGATGCAACCAGTTCCCAGCAGCCTTCACGGATGCTGTTCCTGAACCACAATCATGGATACTGGGAATTAATTACCCTACTTGGCAAGCAAAGAGCTCATCACTTAGCAAGTACCATGCATAGTATAAGGAAGTATTTTCCCTGAATCTGACTCCAGATCCCCCAGGCCCACTCAGCTCCATGTTCAGAGATAGACCTGCCCAACAGCTGCAGCTCTGCACTCCTCTTCCAGCACCACTGGTATCCCTGCCAGAAGAGCACTGTGCCACAGCCGCTCTTTGCCCCACTGCAGCATCACTCATTCCTGAGCCCCAGGTCCTTTGCCAGGGGAGTAGACATACCAGCCCATGCCTCATCGCATTTTCCCACAAGTGATCAGCTGTGCAAGCATTTTGCCCTTCCAGATCAAATAACCTGACCCAAGGTGTCTCACATGATGGGACACAAGGAAATTGAGAAGTCTGAATTGCTATGGTGTCACCTTTCTAATGTGAAGCACCTGAACCAACAACATTTTTATGTTTTTCAAGCCTGGGGACTTGCATTTTTTGATCATTCCTCAGGAAAAAAAAAAATGCAGTAGAACTGTTCTTCACAGAAATAGAGGACAAAAGAGACTGACAACAAAATAGAAATATTAGTATTGAGAGTATATGTATATGATTTGTCTGAAGCAGCAGAAGAAGGTCTAACTGAAAATACCATGTGGATAACTTCTGATTATCTCCAGACTAAGGTCCCAAAGCCACACTGATGTGCAAAAGATTCCATCCCATCAGTGAATGAAAAAGCATCCCTAAATGCCCATGGCATGCTGCAAGCTAAGCAAAACTGAGCTGCTGACTTTGTGAACATGTGCTCAATGTGATGTAATTATCATATCATTTTGCAGTGCACCATCAAGAATTTGAGCAGGAAGAGCTCTGTCTTCTCTGCTCTGTGACTTAAAAGCCAGCAAAGTACATTGTTCACCTTCTCCAAGCAGCACTGCCACTGTGAGCATTAAAGTGACAGTGACTAAAAGAACTAATGCTTATTTATTTTTTAATCAATGCTTCACATCTCCTTGGGTTCATGGAAGAAATAAAACTTTTAATCTTCCAGCAATTCACTCAACTGAAAAATATAAATATACTTGAAATATTTTTGAAGGCATAAAACTGAAATATGCTTCCTCGCTATCTCTGATTCTGTTCTCTGCTATAAACTAAAGAATCAGAATATTATGACTATGGTCATGGTATTTTTATCCAGGGTGGGAGGTAAAGTCCCTTGCTCTCATCGACCTTCTGTATTGCTGACATTCTTGACACCTGAGCAGTCGTGACAAACTGACAATTTTAGAACAGCAGCTGGCTGTTTATATATCTTGAACATATATCATTTTCTCTAGGAAAATGTATCTTCTAAAAGTTCAGAATGGTAAATAAAGTCAAGCCTAGTTCAGCAATGGCTTTCAAAGAAAATATTCTTCAGTTCCCAGTACTGCTTCCCATACCAGTTTCAAGGATAAGAGATGTAATGAGAAGTGGCTGCTATTTGGGAACACCAGCAGCTACTTTACTTACTGGCCACCGACATCCAGAGAGGGCACAAGCTCCTGCAGAGAGCCCATCTCTCCCAGGAGCTGCAGTGCTGCCAATGTCACCTTACCCCTTGTTTCTTTTTCCAGATCATTAACTGTTAAACAGGGAAGAAAGCAGAAGCGAGTCCTGCTGCCCTGAGAACAGCAAAACGTCAAGAAGGGATGGCTACATTTCGTCAATCTTCTGCTAAGGCAAGCATAGGGGATATCTTTGCCAAAAACAAGCAAGAAGAAGGGTGGGAGTACTTCTACAGAAAATAAATATCCCTAAAGCTCTTTGACTTTCTTCTGCCAGCACGTGCCTGTGTAAAGCAGGCTTTGATAGCAAATCCTCACTGACTTTGCCTGACAGGGCCCTGTTGTGACCACCCCGTGTGTGCCAGCAGCTGCCTGGAGGCAGCGGGTTAATGGGCACAGGCAGTAGGACTGGGGTGCCCAAATAGGATGGCAGCTGCTTCCAGAGCAAGCCTGGAGGCAGGCATGAGCAGCATGGCAGAGTGGCATGGTCAATAGCTAGCTCCAGATTTTTGGTGGACTGCACTGAAGTCTCAAGGAACCTTTGCCATTTCACCTTAACCTCAGAAGCTGATTTCCCACCTTCTCGAAACTCTCTCAAGAACATGGGAGTTTCCCTGCTGTAGTGAATGGCTGTCTCCCCACCACACATTCACTGGTTTGAGCCCAAAACAGTTTCCAATTTTACATCCCAAATAGGAATTTCCAGCTGTAACCTGGCTGCACTTTCAGTGCAGCAAGCAAGCAGGCTGACTGGCAGCCACATGATTTGCTCTTGACATTGAACTGTTTGTTCTTTTCACATCCTGGCCACTTCTACTGTGCCTAAGCATCACTGATAAAATATAAGGGCTTGAAAATGTAACTTACAAAAAGCTGCAGAGCTGTTCAGCTGGTACTTCTCAACAATTACACCCTTTTTTAACACTGTTAGTCTTGGTTTCTAAGGGTCTGTGTATCCCAAACACACCGGTGCTGCCATATTCTGGTCACACAGCTCATTGAGATGCATAAGCATGTGTCATCCTGCACCCAGTTCCCTTCCTCCAGGTACCAGCTGCTTCTGATGCAGTTCTATTGATTAAAAAAAAACCAAGATGAAACCAGGGGCATACCCAGCTATAGATGCTATCTGACCTGAAAGGAGGCTGATTAGGATTTTAGAAAGTCCTAGGCAGACTTTTCATCAGTTCCCTTTGATTTTAAGGATATCAAAGGACATATGTGGAGGTGTAGAGGAGCAGAGCAGAAGCGGGGCTTTGCCATTTGCCTTACTAAAGCCTTATTCCCTCCTGTGAAAGCCAGCCACAACTGGGTTAATACTGAAGGTGACAGTGTCACCTCAGCTCCATCTCCTTCCTGAACTCTCTGGATACTCTGCCCTCCTGGAGGCACCAGGAGGAAGCAGACTCTGTACTCTCCCTTGCAGGAGCTGCAATCACAAGGAACTATTCAGTCACTGCAAATAAATTTTTTGGAAGTTTATTTCCTTTTGGACTGGGCAAGTGTCAAAAATTGCCTCCTGAAAGAACTGAGATACAATTCTTCTGGCACTATTCCAGGCTTAAATAAAGATGAGTTATAACACCGAGCTTTGCGAAAAGCATAAAAAAGTGCTGATCAGAGAGATTTGTGTAAGTTCTTGGCAAAACTTGAGAAGGAAAGGATAGTTTAATCTTTATAGATTTATTGTGGTCTATAAGAGGGGAAAAGGCTTGACGTGGCTGTGGTTCAAATAACTAATTTTCAGTGAAATGTTTCTGCATCCAATATTTTATCTGATCAATCCCTTTTCGTCCATCTTCAGACAGAGTTTATTCTCTCAGACAGTGCCAGACTCCAGTACAAATATTCAGAAGGGAGAAAAAATACAATATAAACCCAAAGCAAACCAAATTTCTGTCTCAGTGTAGCTTCCTATTATGACCACACTGGCAGCGGTCATGGAAGTTCTTGTGCTTATCTGCACTACAGCCTGCAGATGGTCAGAGGCAAAACCAGCCTCTTCCTTCTTCTCCTTAAGCACTCCTCTGCCAGCATTAAAAGTCCTACACCTGTAACATTGCACAACATGCTTATTTTATTAACTCTGAGCCACCAATTAAAAGAGCCAGACTGGTTGATCAACAAATCCCTGAACATCTGTACCATATTTTTTAACTTTTCTGTTTGTACCTGTATTTGTTCTCATTAGAAAGTTACTGCCTACATTCAGTTAGAGATTAAATAAGTCATTATAAATGAACTTTAATTTCCCTTTTGTAAATCCATGAGTAAACTTTCATTCATTCTCACTTATTCTGATGCTTTCAAAGAGGTTGCTCTTTTTCCAGCTTCTCAAGATAGCTCTTATTTTAAGTAGTGTTATTGGGAATTAACTCACAGTGCAAAGGAACAAAGGCAATCTTGCAGGTACCACTGGTTAAATGCAACACAAATGGCACCACGCACTAAAAGTTTAAGGAACATCAAGTTATCATTGTTTAAAGTAGTACAAAGCAGTCTCAAAACCTTTAACAAACACACAGAAAGCAAGTTAATTACCTGATTGCCAAAGAAGGCTACATGGAATGACCTGAGAAAATTACAGGCCACTCAGCGTAATTTCAAGTTCGGAAGTGTCCCGCATATCACAAGATAACTAGAAGTTGACAGAACACTGTCAGTAAAGCCAGATGGTGAAAGCACCTCTTACTAATGAATAATGAGATTGCTGTAGAATGTATTTTTAAATTTATATGCTCGCCGTGGTTACCTCATCTTTTTCTCATGCTGTTTGAAAGAGAGAAACAAAGATGATCTTGCCAAAGACAATGATCAACTCATCACAAGACATTAACTGTCAGCCATGAGCATTTCTCCATTTGAAATGAAAATCACACGAGGACAAGTTCCTTTAGACTCCATATAATTCCGCAGCATACACATTTCTGCTGATATTTAAGTAGTTGAATTTATCTTGGTTAGTCTGTTCCATCTCAAATCCAGATGGCCTTTAAAGGTTGGTTTTATGAATCTACTTTCCCTGGGAACAAGCCAGTAGTGATTGCCCAGTTTGCCTCCAGAGGGTTGCTCTCGAGTTTCTTTGACTCCATAATCAGGCCATGGAGGAAAGCCCGTATTTGGGGATTTCCATGCTCAGTCTGACAGTGACAGGAAAGCATGTCCATGAAGAAAAACTCCTCAACAAGAACCAGCTCTATGAGGCATCTTAGCACATGGTTTAATAGTTGACTCTTTGCTTGCAATACAGAAACCTCAGGACTATAACCCAAGTGGTACAGATTTTTCAGGCATGTCTGTGAAAGTTCACTCCATTTTTGGAAATGACTAAAGACCAACCTCTTGGCAGGGGGGTGGTGGTGAGGTGACGGGAAAGAACAAAAAAAAGAAAGGAAAGCTAAATGGATCCCAGGAAATAATTTACCAGTTCTCTTCCAGAGTTCAACTCAGTACCTGCATTTAATTCCTGGTCCTTGTTGAATCTGCTCTGTACAAGTGGAAGTCTAGAAACTTTGAGGGTCTGCTCAGGTAAACTGCTCCACTACTTCACTAGTTTAACGGTTGGAATGCTTGTCCTATCGCCTAACCTTGCTGTAAGGTGAGATGTCCTTGTCATATCTCCCCTCCCAGGCAAAATAAACTATTCATTCCTCTTTGCAAAAGTCTTTTTCATTGACAAAGTTTAATTTAAGAGGGTTTTTAAGATAACATTTGTCAATGGGTCAGGTACTTTTCTGGCAAATGGATGTTTTCTGCACTCAAATATAATTATCTATTACTTGAAGTAGCATTTATATATTTTAGATGTTTTTAAAAACTCCCATTCCTTATACATGCAACATAAATTAGTTCAAAGTTAGAATCAGTTTTTCACAGTATGCCCAAGTCAGTTTATCCAATGAAAGTAGGCTTTCAGCTATGACAGCAAGAGGAGATATGAATGTAGTATTTATAGACTTCATTGAGTAATCAAGAAAATGAGGTTTTACAGGACAGTAATTTATATTATTTCCAAAACAAATACTCCCATAGCGTGTAAACACGTGCTTCTTGGTCTCTCAGCGCATAATACTGAGCATCCAAACTCTGTCAAATCTGTAAGCTCTAGTAAACTGTAGAATTGCCTGAAGATTACACTATTTTCTCAGGGAAAGTGGTTGAATTAAATTAAGATGGTTGTTTTCTGAAATTAGAAGGAAGTCAGTCTCAACTAGCTCTGTGCACCTCCATATTTCCATGCTTTGAGTGCTGACAGAATAATTTCCAAGCTTTTTTTTCAGATCTGCAGAAAAGCAAGTAAAAGGTTTCACCAAATCAGCTTCAGGAGTATGTTTGTCTCCTGATTTAAGCTTCCTGTAATCTAGAAAAGCTGCTGGAAGCAAGTGTTGTTCCGTATTTCCTACCAATTTGCATGAAAATGGGGGTTTCTAAACAGTAACATTAG
>JAWWTY010000106.1:71180390-71192413 GCA_035222235.1 Margarornis squamiger | reverse complement strand
AGCTGCTGGAAGCAAGTGTTGTTCCGTATTTCCTACCAATTTGCATGAAAATGGGGGTTTCTAAACAGTAACATTAGCTGCAGCAGCCCCAGTCATCTGCCTGTAGTGTATTTGTTACATTTCTGTATATTCATGATGCTCTTTCAATGAGATCTTGAAAACATTCATGTAGAGACCACATTTTCTTTTCTATCTACCCAACAATAAATGTTGGAAACCTTTGGATATTTCCCAGCTCCAATGCATCAGTAGTCACTATCTTTAATTGTTTTCTAAATTGAAAGAGGATCATGTTATCCACAGTAAATGGAGCTCTCACTCTAAAAGGCTGCTTCAGAAAAGAGTAGAAAATTATATTGAATTTGCTGTCATAGTAAAGAGATTTATGTAAATGGCTGCAGAGAGTAGGATTGCTGTTTGACACGTTTACAACACAAATTTTTGTTGTTCTCTCCGAAAACCTATTGAGTTTTTATTGTAGAAGTTATATTACAATTATTTTTTCTAATCTCTTCTGCTTTCCTGCTCTTTTACATCTGACAGTAGCCCATCAGTCATAAAGAAATACTTTCTGCATGTGCCAATAAGTCTTATATTCATGCACCTAAACTTCTCTGTGCAAAGTCATTCCTCCTCTCAGGAAGGCAATACAGAGCATTTCTTCTAACATAGACAGGAGCAGAAATACTACCTTGGGAGAAAAGCTACCTTCATACTCGTGGTCCTGACCCACAGAGAGCAGACAAACCAATAACACATTACTACTGTTTCAAACTGGTCTTATTTCACAGTGGGCCTGCAGGCCATGGATGTACTCTATTCAGTTAATATTTAAGGAATGAAAAATGGAATTAAACTCATCCATAGATCCCAGAAGCTTGAGCAACTAAGCATGATCACAGGTTCTAGTATTTCACATAGGCTATAGCTATGTTAGAAATGAAAGTAAATGTAAAGCATATTTCAATGTGAAATTAATGATGCTTCAGATCCTTTGCATTGTAAACTCTTATTTGATCAAATTCAAAAGACTTGGTGTCTCAATAAGTAGTGGGCACCCAGCCTTTTGGCACTGCCTGTGAGAGGAAGCCAGACAATATTTCTGGAGGAATAAAATCCTTATCTGTAGTTCACTCAGCTAGACTCTTCAGCCTTCAACCACAAGCCTTTGGACAACATCCATGGAGCCTCCGCTCCAGGTCTTCTGAAGGCATTCTCCTTCTCATGTCTTTTCTGGACTCTCGCTGGTTCTCCTCCACAGCTCTGAAAGCAATGCTTTTTTTCTTGCCAGTTCCACAACCAAGTAATGAAATCCTCATTTTGCTACTTCTCTGCCTGCTCAGAAAGTGCCAGTAATGTAGTAACTCTTTATGGGCTGGTGGTCTCACCTATTTATAGGCTGCAAGATGAACCTTTCCAGAGGGCCTTGTTATGACTTCTGCACAGAAATTTCCATGCCATGCCTGAGTGAAATGGCCTTCCATCACACTCTACCACAACACACTTCATGAAATGTTGAACTGACTTTCACAATAAAGCATATTATATTTACATAGTCACTAACATTAACTTTTCAGAAGCTTTCCTCACAGATTTCTTCACCTGGGGTACAGGTACAGCACTTAATGCATAGTGTAATACAGTGATTTCATGGGTAAAGTCTGTTATCCTCAGCTATGGTTTAACAGCCTTTTCTTTAGAAGACTGATTTTCTTGGTTTTTCCCAAAGACTAGGGCTTCTCATGCTAAAGAGAAGTGCCTACAGAGAAAACAGATCCCACTGAAGATAGATCCAAAACTTAACTCACACTACAAAATAGTTCTCTCTCTGTCACAGAGGAAGTGCCACATACTCACGAAGCCTGCCAGTCCTCCATCCCAGGGTATTCCTGAGCCCTTCCTGTTCTCCTGTTCTGCTCTCTCCATCCACTGCAACGACTGCTGTTCATGTCCCAAGCTGAAGACGCACAAATACACTGCACCCCTCTTTGCACAGCAGCACTGTTTGTGTGAGCAAAGGAGGAACGATTTTACATGAAGAAAGAATAAGACAAAAGAAAAACTAATCCATTTTTCAGAGGTTATGAGAATGTGAGACTCCAGATTACTTTTGTCTTTCAAAATCCATCATTAATTTTGAACATTTCTTAATTATTTCTTTAGTGCTTTTCTGGAAAAAACAGATGAACTTTTCTAATAAGCATCATGCAGATTCTAAAGAATATATTTGATTACCTTAATCCCACAAAGTCTTAATCTAAGGCTTCATTTATCAGACTATTAGGGACATTTAAAAGTAGAAGAATCTGGATTTTAAGACCTGTTCTTTGGAATATTAAGCCAATGTATATCAGACCTTATGAGTCAATGTCAGTAACATTTAACATAAGTAATTAGTCACAAGTCTCTTTAATAGATTTAAAATCCCAAAGCAGCCTTTACATGAATTCCAGCCTTTCCTAAACAGCAGATATTTAACTAAATTAAAGGCTTTTATAGCTGAATAACCACTCATGCTTGTGTAAGCATTTTCAATGACCTTATGCATTTTATTCCTGGTATAATTCTTCTAGTTTCAACACTAAACTTTCTTATGACCACCTTCTAAGATGAAGAACTCTAGTATAACAACTCATGTCTCCACCATGTAATAAAAGTTTCTGGACAGCATGCTTGTTAAAACCAGAGTGCCAGCTGCAATGCCAATACTGTAGCCAGTAGTAAAGTATTACTGAGTTTTGATCAACTTTACTAACATAATCTTCTAGTTTCATTCCATTTTGTTTCACTGCCCTCATTCTTCAAGAGATCTGGTCAGTTGATGCACATCTTGGCCCTTGTATTAGACTGGAAACAATGGTGTCGCCATGCAGTATCTCCTGATGGAAGGGACCTACCGCAGAATACCCCATGGAGACCCCTTGCTGTCACCTGGAGGACAACCTCCTCTTCCAAGAATGATGGGAGGACTTCACTCAGCTCCCAGCACAACACCTGGATGAGGTTCTCCAGAGCTTCCTTGTCCTGGTTTAGTGGCAAATGTCTCTTGGTCACAGAATTCTGCCAGCATGCAACAGTGATAACTCTTGAAGGTCATCAAAAAGGAGTCACAGAAACTCATCCTGGGCTTTTTGCTTCTGTGTCATGGCTATTTATAGACCCACATGTCAATCTCTGCTCTCATTCCAACCTATACATTCATTTTGATTTGTGTAAGGCTGCAGCTGAGGAAATAATGTTTTTTCTAGCATCCAAAATTTATCAATTCACCCCATAAATATACCTATTTATAAACACAGTATTATCTACCCAGAGATCTTCAGATTCTAGTAATTGAAATCAACCAAACAAAGAAAAACCAAAAAACAAACACGTGTATGCAGACATATCTTCATTCCTCCTCGCGTTTGCAGGCAAAACCTTCAACCCAGAAACCCTGGGTTTCAGTGACACTAAACAGTCAATTCAGTGGCTCTGCTGTTACTCTCTGCAATCTGTAAGTGTTCCTGTCTTTTGATATAAGGTACTGAATATACACAAAAGCCCAACTCCACAGGTGAGTAGAATGGCCTAATAATTGCACTGCAACCTTCAAAATTTTTGTGAATGAGACAGATAACAGGGTTAAAAGTATAATACACCAATGTATCTGCGAGATAGGAAAAGATCTTTGTATGGAAATACTCAGTAAGTAAGAACATATATAAAAAGTTAAGACAGATTTGATATTACTTAGTCATCTGCTTTTCTAACTTAAAATAAGACTCATAATACTGAACACTCTCCTGATATCTTGGCACGTAAGACAAACTATTCCAAGAGGAAAAATACATGACAAACAAAGTGAAAAAATACAGATATAATCAATCATACTCAGTTATAATTTAATTCTCTAGCACTCAGCCTTCTTCTTCCTCTCTTCCGCAATGTAAGGATGATTATAAAAATCTCCAGCACATTCAAAAACAACAGGAGATACTTAAGGTTTTATCCAACTAATGTAGGATTCGCCAAGAAACAAAGCCAATGCACAAGAACACTGTTGTTGAAATTCTAACAAAAAATTCTAACTACCCCTGCATTCTCCTGCAATGTCGGTTCTTAAATAGAAAATCCACAACAAATGTTTTTTTCAGACAGTTCATAAAAACCTAATTATTAGGGACATAAATCAAGAATTGGAAGGAGAAATTAATCAAAGGAAAACGCAGGACCACATTTTACTGAAAATATAGAATTAGAAGACTAAAGTGTTTTCTTAGGTAACAGCATTTAATGGATTTAAATACAGATTGAAAGCCCAGTTCTTTCTGTAATTCTTTACAAGATCCCAGTAATTTCACCCCAAAACGCATAAATTTTCCACATTTCCAAATTTGAATATCTGATCTTCTCAATAATAGATTTGAGGATAAAATCATCTTCTGCTGGTCTTATTGCTTTCTGGACAAAAGTTTAAGATCTACATATCATCATATAGAAACCTCATACAATCTCTTCATATAGAAATCATATACTTCACAAAGATACAAAAAAGTGGGCAGCTTTCCTGATCAGCATCTCCACCCCATATAACCACAGTGTAGAGACCCATAACACAGGAAGGTTCTGTATTTCAAACTCTTCAGTAAGAAGGCAATTCAGAGAAATGTTTTGTGGCAAACTAGTTTTCTATTGCTTCTCTTCAATTCTTTGCCCCAAAGTACATTTTTCATGAAGGTTTTGAGAAGATTACTGCATACTTCTACCCTACTCTTCCTACTTCAGAGACATAACAGGGGAAGAAGGGTGACAGCAGGTATAGTAAAAGTCCATAAGATTTTCAAAAGCCTCCTGAAATTATTTCCCCCTGAAGAGAATTTCCAAATTCATTTCACAACCCTTTCAGTTTCCTACAACCCCACATCAGCTAAATAGAATTGCCTGTTTTGCACAGGAACCACCTTTATAGCTCGGTCTCCAGCACATTTTGAGCCTGCCTTTTCATGCACTTTCAGTCTAAATGTAATTTTAATTTTGAAACAGCCAGAGACATCTTGAGAGATCAAACTCCTCTGTGCAGACTACTTCAGCCTTTCGAAACAGTTTTGCCCACAGAAGAATTCAAAACTGTCAGTATAAAAAATATTTAGCATCACCACCAAATACCTTCAAAGAGCCTCTGCTTGGCCAAGTGCCAGAGCTGTAGGTCTTGGAAACCCCCAAGTCACACCATCTGAGAGAGGAACCAAGGAAGCAATATCTGGGTGTTCTCTCTAAATTCAGCCATATAGGTGGAAGAGGTTACTATTTCCCAGGATTTTCTTACACAAGCACTCCCCTATTTTTTTTTAAACAATCAAGCCCATTTTCCCCCATCCACCCCTATGATTTGTCAGTAGTAATTTTGCAGGATGGGCCTTAGGGAGTGCTCAGCCAGGAGCTCAGCTGGGATGGCAGCCTATGGCAGAAGAGCTGCAACAACCCCTTTCATCAACTGCAATGGTCCTGGGAGAGAATATCTATTTGTGGTTTCCACTGAATCAGAACCATCTCCGCATAACATTTTAGTTTTGAGAAAAATCAATAAATTCTGCTGAGTAGGTGTTGTATTGATTATTTTTTTCCTAACCAGCTGTACAATTGCTAAGAAACTGATGCACTGTCAGACATTTCGGTGACTAAGTAATGAATAATTGGCACTTAATTCAAGCAACTGTCACATTAGACAGTCTCTGAAAGCCTGTTCACAGTAAATACTGGTTTTGAGTGGGAAGTTCCAGGTACAAATATTCCCAGTGTGAGTTTCTTGATTCTTTCTGCTTCAACTACTGCCTCCAAAGAAACTCATCTCTCCTTTATCTATAGTGCAACATTTTAGTACTTTGACATTTGAATCCTGTGAGGCTTTCAGCCTAAAATTTTAAATCTCACAACTTGCCTACTGAGATCTTTATAATCATACTAAAGGGTTTGATTCTGCCTAAAGAAACATGTAGGAATAAGCTTATCATGTGATAAATGACTACCTGTCAACTTTCCTCACATCAAGTTGCACATGCTATAGCCAGTGATACATTTCACAGCTAGTGTCCACAACCAATCTTGTGGCATCATTCGAAACTTTCAAAGAGCAACTAGACACAGGATAAAAGTTTTGGTTCTCTGAACCCTTCTAATTAACTTTCCCAGGAATATATTGTTTTTAATGTTCCTTACCTTAGGTGCACTAGAAAACGTGTTTAATAACAAAAAATGCAGTATTGTATATGATATAAATGCAGTATGGAATATGAGGTCAAATGATTATGTGAAGTGAAATTACCTCTCCACTTATGCCTTGCCTGAAAGAGGATATTGAATGGTAAGGGAAAAAACCCAAAACACCACACAAAACCAACCCCAAACTATTTGGCTGGAATGATCAATAGTACATATTCATGTAAAATATTTAGAAGAATGAAATCTTCTTTGTATGCAACAGAGCAGCCTTGGCAAGAAAGAAGACTCTCTCTCCAAGTATCTTTCTCCGATGCAGTTGTCTGCCACATATATCAAATCTATCTTTTAACTTAGGGCATAAAGCTTTCCTCCCTCCCCGGTTTCTGTAAGGATGAACAAACGTTTCTACTTAGAGCAAGACACCAGTCTCACTCCACATACACTTCCTCATCTCCACTATTTTTAGTGCAAATGTTTGAAGCAGTTCATTGTAGAAAAAGCTATTAAAGAACAACACCTCCGCGTTTCCTTTGAGCTTGCAAGGTAATTAGACTGGCAAAGCAGTTACAGTGTTAACTTATTCCTGGCAGACAAATTAACTGCTTCTTTGCAGACATTGGCGGAATGACTCACACCATTAACGCCAGTTTATTAAATAGAGTTTTTCCCTCTTCCCTGCCTTCCACCTTCTTCTTTGGGCATAAAACTAAGACTGGAAGGTCTTAGTTGCACGGTGTTTCACAGTGTTTTCCAGGATTGTCTCTGTTTTCTATTCCAGGTCCTAGGGTTCAGGCTCACCAACATTTGGGAGTGGCATCTGCTCCCATTGCAATCGATTGGCTCTGCTGAGAGCCCAGCCAGGGCTTTTAATCCCTTCATCATTTTTCACCATCATAACACTCAGCTAAATATTAGCAATATCTTCTACACCACAGCAGAAAGCCTGCCAGGAGTGTTATTAGGACCTGATTTTTAGGTGTTTTTACACAAAACACAGCTAGGAAATTTTTCTACATACTGAAATTAGAAGGCTGGATCCTTCAAGCAGTCATTCACATCAGCAGCCCTTACCTGCAGGCTTCATCAATGGCACTATTCACGTGAGATTTTACGGTTTAGAGGATTAGACACTGTATGTAATGTCTCAGGCTGGGACACAGCCACATACCCACACAAGGCTGAAAACAGGCCACACAGCACAGTCCTACCCTCTCTCCATCAGCAGCTGAGAGATTTGGAAATACAAATATATTTTAAAAAAAAAGTGAAGGGAAGTTGCCCTTTAAATCCTCAATTTCATCATCACTCAGAAAATCCAACCACTTGTGAGATGCATATGTGCAGTCTCCCTTTAAACCCACCATAATGAATTTAAACTTCACACAGGACCATGTTGTAAATTGTGGTAAATAAATTTTTGCTAGCCCTATATAACCAGTGAATTCATTTTGTAGGCTTGCCAATATGACCTGTTTCAACAAGACTTACATTCAGTTTTTAAATGTATCATGTTAATATGTTTGTATAATTTTTTTCTTATATAACTCCCAGCATTTTTAAGGACCTCAGGACCTCCATCATTGTGAACACCTCCTTATCTTCATCATGGGACCTCTGTTTGTCTGCAGGCCCTTTGGCTCATAAAAATTAGCCTCTTGCCACATCAAGAAAATTTCAGGCTCTGTTGTTTTTTCAGGTTAAACAAGATGCTATGGCAACTCTAAGTAGAACCTGTTATGCTGGCTCAGGTCTGCTGGCAAGGTATGCAAGTTTCAGCTGCTCACTTAAATTAACAGGGATGATGAAGGAGACACTTGTACCTTAACTCTCTCTAACCCCTGTGGGAATAAGACTCTTAGAGCCTGCATTGTGCTGGTGACTCTACCATGGCATAAATATTAATTCTCTCTAAGTTAAAGTCTTGATTACCATGTCTGTTGAAGGAGGTGTGCACCTCATCTGCTCTCCAACAATATTTTGTAATAAAGACACTCCAGCAGGATTTTCTCTATCCATAAGCTGCTCACTGCCACCAGTTCCAATGACCCACCCCAGTGCCCTGGTGCAGCCCGTCACTCACCAAACTGCCCCACCCCAAGTTAGACCAAGGAAAGGAAACACAAAGTCTCATTTATCACTCACAGAAGAGCCCTAGGTGCTGGTGTGGACAGTATCCTGGAAGGGAGAACCCTTTCTGGACTACCTGTGTGGGCTCTGTGGGATCCAGAAGCCAATTTCTTCAGCACATAACAGCCTAACACCAAATTCAAACTTCCCAATACCCTCATCACTGCCCAGAGACACTGATACAACCAGTGTTAAAGACAAACCTTTCTGCCCTAGTTTGACACCTAGTTCCACTCTCAAATTCTAATTCTGTTAGCCTTGAACGATGAAACAACCCAAACACTTAGTCCCTGCCATCACCATAAACTGACTGCTAAGCCAGGCTACATGTGCTTTTTATTTGCTCATTAGCATCAACAAAACAATTGGCAACAAATGAGAAAAGAAATGGCACTGACTATAATGACCTACAGTTCAATTAAACAAAATAAACAACATTAAGCATCAGGCTCCAAAAATTCATGGTCATTTGGCATAAAGCCAGCACCAGATCATGCTGGGGTAATAGGTTTACTGCTTGCACTGGGATTAGGGCTAGGTTAAGATTAGGAAATTAGAGTAGGAGTTTGATTTGTGGTAAGGAGAAAGTGATATGAATAGTGTATGGGGTGGAAGGTTTAACTTTAGCGTTTAGGTTGAGAAGGGCTTGGGAGTTGCTGCCAGTAAGGTCCAAACTTTGCAGGTGGATCTGAAAATTGTAAGACCTGCGTCTGAGGACTAAAGCTTAACTCAGGTGAGAGCAGGCCTCACTTGCCTATGGGCTGGCAGGAGGTAACAGGGTCTGGGCAGCAGGTTCAGACACAGTAAGGGCAAGAAGCAAAGGAAATATGTTGCTGTTCCAGGGAGAGATGAGAGGGCTCCCCTCTTGCTAATGAATTAGGGAAGGTTCAAAAATTTAGAGTGTGGAAGATGGAGGAGGTGCATGTATTGCCTGTGGCCCTAAAGTAGCAGCATTATCAGGGCAGAGAATGGCTTATATGTGTGTTGGTCCAAGTAGGGCTTATTGGAGTCAGTCTAAGGACATTACTGTGTAAGTCTACAATAGCTTTTTTAATCAGACCTACAACATGCTTTTAAAGTTAATCCGCTAATCATTCCCACTTACTCTGCACTGGGCTGTAGCATATACAGCTTTGGTGCATGTAAATAGACTCCTTTCAGTCAAAACAAACCTGAAAGGCCCACTCTAAGTGTACTCCCACCCTTGGAGGGACATATGAGTCTGTAATTCTGTCTTGCTAATGTACCAAAGTCTGCAGGACAGACTGTTCTGGGAGATTCCTAAACAGGTCAGAAGCTGCAATAGGAGGCATTGTTATTCACATGGTATTGTGGGTCCCAAAACAACCTAGCTAGATAAGCTGCTGTGCAAGGACATGAGAAAAAGATGTCCTTGTAGGAGAAAAGGTCTTACTTGTATTTAATCTAGCTCAGTAAGAACATAAACTGGACAGAGGCAGTTTTGAGACTGTAGCAAGTTAAAAGAAATAACAAGTCACAGTAAGATATCCATAGTAGATGTGATAAAACCTCTGACTGAGTGTAAAAAACTGTTTGGATAGTACATAGGAGCTTGTAAAGAGAAACTGATGTGAAAAGACAAGTGGTGAAGAAAACTAGAGAGAGATTATCAGCATCCAACATCAAGGTACATTGCCAGAGTTTGAGAAACAGTACAAGAACTTGGGATATTCTGTGATGATGCAAAATATCTGATCAGCTCTTGTTCGACTGCACTTTTGCTCATTTGTAACATATACAAAGTTAATCTAATATATCCCATAGTTGTTGATAATAAAGTTCCCCCAGCTGGCTGGTGACACTGTATTTGCACTTTGAAGTGTGATGGTAGACTGCAACAGCTATTCCACTGCAGGGGTTCACTTGCCCCCTCCCCAGAGAGCTGGCAGCTCTTTGCTTGTCTCACTGGCCCAGCTGATGAGCCACAGAGGCTGCAGCACAGGTGGAGGCTGATGTAGCTCTGCTTGCCCCCAGCCAAGAACCAGCTGGACTACATGAAAAGCACCAGTATTTTCCCAGAATTAAAGGAAAGCAAATGCCTGGATGAGTTCTTACTCATTTTCCACTCTCATTACCCAGAAGCAGAGAGCTTGAACAATAGCTTCAGAGATCTATAACACAAAGACTACAAGACTACCATTGTCTTTGTCTTCTTCCCAAAGCAACAGTATGTCCAAGAGGTCTACAAGTAGTTCATCTTGGGTATTTTCCTGGAACAGCTGCTGTATTTATAAGATTAAGCCCACCCTTCTCCAACACAGCATACTTGGCCAAAGGCAAAACTCAAAGGTGAGGCAGCAACCATTGTGTCACTTATAGAGCAGGAAAAGAATGAGCTGGAACAGAGATAAGGCATGAACATATACAGTATTGGAGGCAAGGCTCATTTCTGCATGGTCCACTGATATGGAAAGCAGATATGGTCAAGCAAAGGACAGTCAATTGTATTTTTTTTTTTCTTGTCCAGGTAGATATTTCCGGGCTATTACTAGGTTTACAGCTAGAAATAGTCCTGGAGAGAGGATTGCAAAGTGCAGGCAACTGAAGGTTAAAGTAAAATAGAAGGCACTCTGTGATGGAATAAGGATCATTGCTGAAATTAAATTATTCTTGCCATAACAGAGGTCTCCTCAGCCCTAGACAAGTCTAAGTTCAGGATGGACTTAGATGTAAGACTCTGAACTCAAAGGATCAAATTGCTAGGGTATTTGATGGGGTCCTGCTTGCATTTTCCTTCAGTTTCTGATTTTTAGAACACTTGTGAAGAAAGATTAGAATGCTCCTTATGGCTACAGTTACTGAGTGCAGGAGCAGCTTTGTCACAGATCTGTCATGTGCAGAGGAGGGGGATGGAATTCATTATGAAAAGAAACTGGTTTAAGGCTAGTCATAAGTCCATCTCTGTAGATAAAATGATCCTTACATCTCTTGAAAAATTTTTTACACCTAAGATTAAGACTGGAGAAGGGATGAGAACTGTGGCAAAGGAGCTGAAGACCTCAATTTAGTGATGTAAGGATCACTGCTGAGGGTGAGATGTGGGGCCATGTGTGAGGATGATTTTGTTACTCTAAGTTCAAGGGAGAACTAAAGAGAAGAAACAGCTCTGGGCTATATAATTAAGACAAGATTCAACTGAAGAGCTAGTTTGATTCACAGATACTGAAATGCCTGTGGACTGGACTACTACCAATAGCAAAGTATGATCTTTCTTCTTGTTTGGATCAGTTGTTTATTATCATTAAGCCTGTGGCTAGGATTTGTGGTTATGTTTACAGTTAAGGTTGGGTTTACAGAGTGTGGAGACTGGAAGCCTTGTATCTTTGCAGGCCTATCAGATTAGGATGAGGATTAGTACCAAAAGGAAGCTAACTCCTTATGCTTCTTATCCATCTGCTACTGGGATGTGGTTTTTTGTACAGCTAGCATTAGGAGCATGGTTACTGCACAACAGTGGTGGCAAAACAGTTCCTCTCTACTATTCACTCTAAATTTGAATGTTATACAAAATTCATTGACAAGACTTTGGCTTAGACTAGTTCTATATACTCAAATGTATGTAGTTTGACATACAAAAACTTTAAATTTGCTCTCACCCATTGTGCTGGTTTAAAAGTAAACCGGCAGGAGAAAATGGACCCAGCACTAGAGAGATTATAAGTCAGAGTTGCAAT
>JAWWTY010000106.1:71075608-71180311 GCA_035222235.1 Margarornis squamiger | reverse complement strand
TTCTTGGGAAATGAATAGAGGGGGGTAGAATACATAGCTTTGATCACCCCCACACAGTGATAACTGGTCCCACCTGCAGAACTAGGACACCCATAAAGTTAGGGAAACAACCAAACAACAAAGGAAAGCCCACCAAAAAAAACCCAACCCAACCCAAAAAAACAAACAAAAACCCCCAACAAAACCCCAAAAAACCCCACAGAAACAAAACAAGACAAAACAAAGGAGAAAAAAAAGTGAAACTAGGCTATTCTTCTCTTCTAGGTATGGTCCAAATTGTAAGAGATCAAGCCTTGAAGACTGTAGCCATGAAGCCTGAAGTCTTCAGGACCTAGCCCAAGGTAGATTATTAACCCCCTACCCAAACACAGAAAATAAAATAGTAAAGTATACACACAGATGCATCATTTATACATGTGTGTATAGCCTTCTGGAAGAGGTCAAAGTAAAATGAAGACCATTCTCACCAAAATCTTACACAGCCCGTTGTCCTAGACAGTCTTTGTGGTCTCAAAGTAAGCCAAACTCCTAAGGGCCTGGTACTCAAAAATTCAAAGTCCAGCTGGAATAGTTATACATATGGATTATAAGGTTACAAAGCCTACAGCTGCTTGATTCCTGGGCATGGCACCTCTACAGAGTCAAATAGTCAAACTAGTGTTTTGGGCTTTGCTGTTTCTAACCTTAAAATTGATTATATCTTTGAAACCCTTATGTTGCCTTAGAGAAGCATGAAATACTTTTGCCTCCTAGCACAAGCCCTTATCTTAGTCCACAGTGCCTTCTGTATTGTGCCTTTAGACATTGGTCTTCTGTTCCTGCCGTCGATTTCCCTAACATGATGTCTGGCCATAGTTCAAGTCCCAAGATACTTATCATAGCTTGAAAAAGAATGAGCTCTTACCCTCTGGCTACCAATCCCAAACCTAAACTGCCACATAAATATCTACTTTCCATCAGGCCCTGCTAGCCATAACCTCCACCTTATCTGAAGGCCACATGAAGACACAAGATAGTCTTCTCTTATGAAACCAACCTGTAACCTAGGCCAGGGTTCATGTAGTTTTGGTATTCGCACTCATATTGATTACAAATCATTTTTGTTATTGTAGTTGCAGGCCAACGTTTGAAGTCACTGATGATGGGGCACAATTGACTTTAAGTCAGATGTAGATAATTATACTGCAGATGTCAAAACTCCTTGATATACGAAGGAGGTAAACAGGTACTTAGAAGGAACAATTCCTCTGAGCTAAATTTAAAAATCTAGTCTGAGATGACATGAATCATATTCATCATGAATCTATTTCATTTTCAACTACATCTCTATGAAGACAGCTGAAGGTGAGTAGCTCAGATATAGACATCTACAAATCTTTTAAAATTTCTTATTAACCTGAAAGATCAGGATCTTGAGTAATCAGCAAATTTTCATACATGTTGTCTTTATGGCATTATGATTTATTGCTTCATAAAAAGGACATTTAAGGGTATAACATGACATGGGGTTTCTTCTATTTATTCTAAGGATTTTTATTATTATTATTATTATCTTCAGTATTAAATCCATCCATGAACAAAAGGAAAAGCCAGCCTACTTTAATGTTTGCAGTAATTATAAAATTTAAGTCTTCTGGTCTAGTGACAAAGACTGGCCTGGCAAAGTCGAGATCCAGCTGAGCAGTGGCGTTTTGTAGCATATTAGCATCTGGCCTGGGATCTCTTTCCTTTTACCTCTCAAGAACCAGAGCATGGAAACTAGGAGATTCCCATAACCAGGAGTAGCTACATAAAGCTTTAAAGCATAAAGTCATCTTTGGGGAATGCTCCAAAGCAAATACTCCAGCATCGGGGAATGTAGAATTGTTCCTCTACTCTTTACTAGAGTTTAGTCAACTGCTATGTAATACCTACTTTTTACATATTATATTTAATTACTTAGCTGAAAAGAGCCACCTGCAACACTAAGATCAAGTCTTCTCAACTGATACTTAGAAAGTAATTTTTTTAGTGCTCATCCTTTCCCAGCCATGGTTAGTTAAATTATGGGATTCAAAATAATGTATGGGGGAGCATTGACTGCCCCTCCTTCCTCAGTGTCTGATTATGGGATATGCAGCTGTAAGAGTGAATGGTTTCTCAGTATAAACTAGATGCCTATCCACATGCCATGGACCAGTCAGGAGGTTGATTCACAGTAATAAGCACAAGTAATGTAGCAATATTTCAATTCTAGCATACTACCAAAGGCATGTAATTTCACTGTGAGTGACAATTAAGCTAGCCAACTGTATTTTTATGTAGTTTTTAGTACCCTACCACAGCTTTTTGCTTACTTTGGTGCCAATTTAAAATCCACACTCCCTCCAAAGATTATATTAAAACCATCATACACAATACTCCAAGCCATACTATCTTACTGATTATTCAAGGAGGGGGCAGGGTGATGTTTGTGTGAGTGACTGCCTGTCACTGAAGCTGAGAGTCACACTCCATTTAATTTCCAGGAAGCAGAATTAACTCCCAATGAATATTCAAAATGCTACCCATTACATGAATGCTACGACTATGTGAGCTGCTAAAGTGCAGGTTGAGTAGATGTGCCTAAACTGGCTGGATCAGGCAGGCAGTACATGCAAAACACCTGAATATTGAGCACAGCACAGACTGAAAACCCTCCTTAGGCCAGGGGTAAATGCTTTTACTTCAGTGCCATGCTGCTGCAGATATACTATCAGCTATGCCCAATTAGCTAGCCTAAAGCTGTATTTATCTCATTTCTGCCTTCCCATCACAACCTCCTCTTTCTTTTCTTTTTCTAGTTTAAATGGATTAAATGAAGAAAATACAGACTGAAATAACTGAACTGTTACATCACAGCCAGTGCTCTCTGAGGAGTATTGGGGAACTGTTGTCCTCAATTCAAAACACACATGATGTTCCCTTCAGAAGAGAAATCAATCCATTAAGGAAAAATTTAAAATGCCCTTGGAGATGAAGTGTGCTTCTCCCTGTTTGCTGCATGCAAGAGTACTTTTCTGGCTGACAATGGTAAGCAGGAAACATTTTTTCTTCCCAAACCTGTTTTAACCAACTCTCAAACTATTCTCCATAGGTAGGCAGAGACAGAGCCTCTTTGAATGGTGATAACCTGTGGAGTATGGTGTGGAGCTCGTGAACCTGAATAACAGCCAGTAACTTATTTTTTAAGATTGCCAGGAGGATTTTAAGAGATAATTACTTCAAAATCACTCTAGGGCAAGCAAGGCTTAAATAAAGAAAAGAAAACAAAAGCAAGTAAAAGCATCTGTTTTCAAAATTGAAACAAACAATACAGCTGAACAGTTTGTAGGAGAAAATATAAAGGAAGAAAAATGAAGAAAATAATGTAAACATCCAGCTAGAGTCTGGATGATGCTTGAGGATGCCAGGCCCTCCTAGAGCTGTATGACAGCAATCAACGATGAGTGAGGAAAGGGGCCAGGGCACTTCTTTTATGGGTGAGAGAGTGAAGTGGAAAGAAGGAGAAGAAAACGACTAGAACACAAGTGACTGACAAAGGTCTGGGCTGCAGAGGGAAATTCTGCTTCCGTTCTTTAAACGGAGACTGAATGATATCAGAGTACTGAGTACTCCTCAGACAGACCTGTTGTGAAGCATCCTCCAGATTGTCTACCACATTACAGAGACTGTGAGATCTTCAGAATTAGTTCTAAGTACACTGAGACATTACACTAGTCATGTAGACTGGGATTTGTCTTTGTGTTCAAGATCAATTAACAAATCACTTCTCTGTTTTATTCTGTATACAAAGGAAATTAAATCACGTCTTGGTAACAAATATTTTGGTTTAGAGTGAGTGCCAAGGTAGCAGACTACTATTTTCTCCAAGACACAGTTTTTCAAACATTTATCTACAACATATTGATTATAATTTTTCAAGGAAATCCTCTTTAAAGGTTTGCCCGGGGTTCAGCAGATTCTCTTTATTTCATGTTGCCATTTGAGGAGACATCTTCTACTAAAATTCCATGCAACCAATTTTCAGTCTGGCAACACCTTCAGTGAATGTGCCACATTGCAGTTTCCCTGCTTTAGGGAGAAGCACTGAAGTGCCAGGGTCCTTGTGTGGTTCAGGGATTATCAGGATAACCATGAAATAACTTGATGCTAACTAATATATCTAAATCACTCTTAGCACAAGCCAGGATAAATGCTTCCATTCTCTTTTATGATTATTTGTAGAAGCCAAAAACAATAAGGCAGTTCAAAGATTTTTTAAAAACAGAAATTAAACATGTTTAACTTACTTAACCAATGTCTATATATCTATCAGACAAGCTGTACCTGAGTATTTGTCATTTTCTGGGATCCATCAAGATATGAGCTCAAGAGGCACTCTCAGCTTCTCGAGCCTGTTATTTCTTTTCCTCTCAATTTCCAGGTCCCTCTTGACGTTACCCTGAAATTCTACTTGCAAATCTTCCCCTTGCCCTTGAATCATACTAATCTGCAGTTTATTCAAGGGGTAGCTTTGGTAATGTGTCTCCCAAATGCTCGCCTCAATGATAATCAAAGAAACTGCTATTTACAGCTTGTTTGAAGACATTGTGGCAGACGTGCTGGGGGACATCATTACTGGATAGTTTCCTAACCACTTATTCTGCAGTGTCTCTATCGCCAGTTGTTTGGATAAGCACAACAGCCAGTCTCCTCACATCAATGGGGACCATTTCTACAGGGCCAAGCTTCAGGTCCCTTACTCATGTTTTCCTTTGGCTTATGCCATCATGTTAGGACCTTCTTTCATGTTAAAAGGATTTCCCCTAATTTACTGTGAGCTTTATTGTAGCTATTCATCTAGGTATTTTTTTAAGTATCATTTTAATAAAAAAAACAACTTAGTGAGTAGTGTAATTTTAAAATTCAAGAAAGCCTTATCAACTTTTATCCGTGGACCCAGGGGCAATTCAATTCATGATTAGAAAGCAGAGCTCTGATTGCAGAGACAGTTTCTCGGTTTCTCCTTTCTTACCAAAGTGTTTTGGGTGCTGATACAGAAAAAGCAGTGCTTAAAGGCAAAGTGGCATCATGCCATTAAAAGTTAGAATTTGCATTCACTTTCTAGAGAATATAATTTTTAAACTATGTAGCTCTAAATCCTACCTTAAAATTCTTTCAAAACTTGTTGTTGTTCCTCTATGCTCCATTGTCTTACTTAAAGTAAAAAAAATTCGAATTTTTTAAAACATTAACAATATACACTAATTTTATTTTTGTTACTATGTACTACTACATTCACATTTAAATATGAATTTTAAACAAGAATGCATTGAAAGTGAAACATGGCTGAGCTTTCATCCTTGAAAACTGAACAGAACTGCTTATAGATAGTTTAAAAGTGCATGCATATTATGCTTGGCTTCCTCAGGAGTTATCAAAGAGATGCCAGCTCGTTTACCAACTATTTCAAAGTAATTTAATACATAATGCATTCTAAACATATGACACTGTGTGGGAAAACTGGCATTTCGGTAGTCAGTTACTATCTAAAGGAGGAGGAAAAAAAGTTATGACAACTGCTTGTCAAGACATTTTTTCCAGTGACATCTGCCAATGTAGAACTGAAGAAAAGAGCAGCATCAATGGTATGTTCTTAAGACGTGATTTAGAGCGTGGGAAGTGATGGTAAGTAGTGGAAGAAATTTGCTTCCATTAATATTCCTCATAATTTCTTTGAAGATCCTCGATGCATTGACTTTTGAATATATTTTATTGAATAAAGCCTTCTGCAGGCATGGGAGGGTATACAGTGAGGCTTATAGAGTAGAGCTGCTATGAACAGAGGGGAGTCGAATAACAGGAAAATATTTCTGTGCTCTGTTTGTGATCTATTTATTACTAAAATGAGTAGGCAAATAAGTGGAGGAGAGGCATCACACAAGATTTTCAGTAATGCACCCTGCACACCAAACCAGCCTTCTGATCAATTGCCCTAAGTGACTATTTACTGTTACTCCAAAGAGATCACTTGATAGGAATTTTTAAGCACGGGACAAAAAAATACCACAAATGTTTCTGCACCATTAAGGAAAACACGCAGTCTCACAGTATCTCCTGCCTTGTCCTTACCAGATGTCTGTGCTGGTCCTGATGGTGGCAGTGACAATGAAGAAGACTCTACTTGAAGAGTTATCCAGAAAGTGACTGGAATGACTTGCCAAAATGAAGAATATTCAACAGTGAAAGTAAATAACAAATACAACATGTATCAGCCTTTGCGTGGCAAGTACAAGAACTGACCTCTAGGAAATGATAGTTGGGTGAGAGCTTTGAATGAGATGACTAGCAGGTATGAGAAGTGCAGCAGTCCATGGTAAGTCTTGGTGGACAGAGCCAAATCTGGCATTAGCTATGCTGTTTGTTGTATGAGAGTTAATGCCAGTCAGTAGATAAAATGCCACAGTAGGGGGAAATAATAAAAACTGGACCTGTTCCTATTTCTTATTCTGTGCAAGTGCATCAGCCTTTGTGCCACAGTTTATTTTTTTATAAAAACAAGAAGGCAAGAAAATTAAAAACAACTAAGCAAAAAATCTTCCCTTATGCTTCTTTATAAATGAATGAGATATATATACAATCTTAGCAGGCATCTCGGGGCAAGAATCATCGCATATAAAACATAGAAAAAGAAGAAAGCAGCAAAGGAAAAAATGCAAAAATACATCACAAGTGGATCTGTAACACAAGTTGCTGTTCCATCACAGCCTGTGACTATCATTTACAGATGACAGCTCTGTATCAAGATTCAAAATCCCCATTCGGTTGTTTTCTCCAGTCTTCCTGGATTGTTGGAAGTTATGAAAACCTTTGCAGCAAAAATCTTTTTGCTTTTACAAGGAAAACTGCACTTAACACCTAATTAGGACTCCTCTCTTTTGTTACTCCAACACCCTCTAGATCTTCAGTCCTGCTATACAGTACCAAGAATCCTTTTTTTCCTCTTCAGCAATGGTCTGATCCATCTGTCACAGCCACTGAAAATTGTGGCCATACCCATGAACCAGGATTTTAATCCCAGGGTACAATTCCTGCAGCAAACCTTGGCTGTACATGAGGACACTAAAGGTGAAAGCCTGCAGGTTACCCCAGTTAGGGGGATGCTTTCTTCAGGTTTTTTTCCAGCCTATATTTAAGGCTTCCAAGAAACAGAGATGCCCAAGAAAGCTTTAAATGGGCTGGTTTATGTATCAGTAGTATGGGTGTAGAGTTCAACTGGGCGTAGCTTGTGTGCAGCGGGAGTCTGGAAAGCACAGGTTACAGTCAGTGCAGCCTGAGCTTCACGATGCTGCCCTCAGATAGCATCTGCTGAAAAGGAAATGCACATTTCGGACTGAAACTTGGAAACAGTAACCTCCACAGGAAGCACTCTGAAGTGTGGTATGGTGCTGTGTAAATTTTTGGTCTAGCTTGAGTATTGGTTGCTGTAGCTCAAAATGGGTTTAGTGTAAAACACAGGTCTGAGGTTAACTTTTTAAAGGACCACTGAATTTTTTTTTCTTCCTCACCTGAAGGTATAAAAAGGCAAATCACCAGGGGAGGAGGGGTGAGGCGGGAGGGGGAGCGAAACCTTGTGTAATGCTGTATTATTACTCAGCTTTACATTTTACCTTCTTGTACACTTTCCCAGAAGCTACTTATAAGCTAATTTGTATGCTATGACCTCTTAGCTTTAGCAGGGAGAAAAACAAAAGCTCTGGGCTTTCTCAGGCTCAGCCTGTGCAAACTGGCCAACATTAAAAATGAATATATCAAAATTTCAGTTCCAGAGACATGCTGTACAGTGTTTGCCAAATGGAATGCCAAGACAGTCATAGGGAAATTATCTTTTGGACAGTACATTGTATAATGTCTGCCTGGGTGACTCCAGTCCCAGCAAGTTATGAACTCTTGTGTCCAAAGTTTGTTTTCCACCAGGTGTAATCTCCAGTGAGGACCAGAGGCAAAATACATTCAATTTCTTTTGCATTTTTCATTTTCTGATGACTGAAAGAATGCTGATATAGGAACAGAAGAACAGTCATACTTGTGGAGCTCACAGGTTCATGTTCTCCATCAGTGGCTCACAATGATGAAAGACCCCAAGTGCAGCTGTATTTGTACCTAGGTGCTTCCTTGGTACATATCCCAGTCCCCCACTCAAGGGCCTCTGGGGTCAAAGCTGGCACCTTTGCATATTTTTTTTTTCAAGAATTTTTTCAGTTGCCTTTTGAACAAATATAAACCTCTGACTTCCACAAATTCCTATGTAAGAAGTTTCCCAGCTTATTTGCATGTTTCCTAAAAGTTATCTGTTTTGCTTGTTTGGAATATGCTGAGTACAAGTTTAGTTTGAGGACTCCTAATTCTTGTGCTGCAAGATACAACAAACCATTTGCCCTCAGCCTTCTTCTTCATACCTGCTAGCAATATTGTAGATATCTGACAGACCCTCCCTCAGTCACTTAACTTCTAGGCTGACATATTGGATATTTAGTCATTCCTTGTTTGCTTTCAGTCCTTCACTACCTCTTCTCTGCCTTTCTCAGTTCTATTATACCTTTTCTGGGAGCTGGAGCAGGGTTGGTAGAGCACAACAGGAGTATGCCGCAACACAATAGCCAAAACCACCCCTAATCTGTTTAGTTTCCCCTTCCAAAGTTTCCCACCAATGTCTGCATTAACCCCAATGTCTCATTTCTACATGGAAAAAAAAGGGCAGCTCAGGTTCCAACACTGTCAGTTTAGAAGTAAATTTTACCCTCCCTTTATCAATGTTGAATTTCACTTGACATTTTATCACACAGTATTAGGAGATCCTTCACATTCAGCTCTTATCTTTACTATCCTGAATATCTTACTCTTAGTTTGATCACTTTGCCTGCTCAGACTCTTGAGTGACCTTGAATCCCGCTCCCCCCTCCCCGCCCAATATAAAGCTATATTAACTTCTGCTTGTTGGGATTCAATGTGAAAACTAGCCAAGACTCCTGACTTTTCTTCCCTCTTCATTTAGCTAGTAGTATATCTCAAAGATGAAATTCCACAGCAGCCTGGTTTAAAGCCTTGTTGCATGCCTTTTGTTGTCTGAGCAGTTTTATCTCCTGTATCAATACCCCTACTGCATTCTTCAGAAAAAAGCTCTGGTGCATTTCTGAGGAATAAGTTTTAGCACTGTTTGCTCATGCCCTATATATCATATTTACCCACGTGTACATTAAATGCTTTCTTTAGGGTGGTTCCAAGTGATTTGCCTGGTACAGACACAGAAGATGTAGATCCACAGTATCCCAGATCTCTTCTGAAGCACTTTCAAAAATTGGTGTCATAGTTAAAACATTTAGTTCTTCAGATACATAAACAGAAGTCACAGATCACAGTTAACTCAGTTCTGAGCTCCTTTAGAAAACACAGTGTGTTATTAATAAACATAAGCTCCCAACTTGGTGCATTTCAGAGGAATTTGAAGTTTCTGCTTTTGCCTTACCAAATACCATTTCTATAACTGTAGATGTCTTTCATTAGGTGTTCTTCATCTTCTGCTACTTCCACATTGGACTACTTCAAGGTCCTCTTTGACCAGAGTATTTTTTTTCTGAGAAACTCATCTGAATTAGGGGAATCTGAATACTGGTGCTTCTGTCTTGCACTGTATCATGCTTCTAATTTCTTTTCCACTTTCCTCTTTCTTTGGCCAAAAATCAATTAAAACATTAAAAACTATTTAGTGCTTGTGAAAACTGACTGGCTAAGAACACTCACAATATTTACCCACAAACAAAGACTGCATGGACAGCACCAGTAAAACACAACTTAGCCTTGACCTGAAGGAACCCGGAGTGGAAAAAGAAATCCATCAAGAAATTTTTAGAGCCAGCATTGTAAGTATCAAGTCAAACTTCTCACATAACTGATGTCAGGAGGGGTTCTGATTCACTTTTAGTCTGCATTTCTACATTTGAATGCCACTTTACAGCACCAGGATGGTGCCAATCAATCTGACCTTCCTATTTTGTGTAGTCCTTGCTGTGATTCAGCAGTCACACTTATCAGTGGGAGAGTGTATTTCCCCATGTAAAGGACAGATATTACCACACATTTTCCTAAAGTCCTATTTCTCAGTTCTATTTCTCATTTCCTAAACCCCTGGAAATATCTGGTATTCAGGGTTGGTGACTGGGTTATTGCAACCTGAGAATCAAGTGCAAGATGCAACTCCAGTAATACTGGAGGAGCCGACAACCCTACAGAGCAGCAGTAAGTGTGCACAGACTACTTTGCCCAAACTAAACCCACACTTCTCATCCCATGAATTTCTGTGATTTCCCTCTTCCAAGGTTCAAACCAGCTGGCTACTTTTATAAGCACTGCACACCTGATCAATGAGACTGGATTCTGAAAATCCCATTAGAGAAAAACAAATGTCAACAACAGAATTAGAGCCCTTTCATTTCTCCGCAGAAAATAGAAAACAAACATTGCAAATTGCCCATCAATTACTTAAATGCAAATGCTGGAAGTTCTTTTCTCTGATGCAATTATAAAAGTTGTTCCCTGCAATAAAAGGTTATTAAGGCAATACTTAATGGCCTTATTCATAATTCTAAGCCAGCTTCATTTAAAATTTAAACCTACCAGGCTGTTTGAATGTAGATCACAATCCTCTAGAGTATTAAAAAAAAATAAAAATGTGAACACCATAAATTTCAAGTATTTTCAGACATGTCTATTCCCATAATTCCTGTTACATCAGCTTTACCGCTCACTCCTTGTCTCTCAATTAGACCATTCAATATTCTTTTAGCAATGCTCTCAGTGTGTTTTTCTCATTCATGGTTGAATAACTCTCGAAATACTACTGTGGTGGGGGAGGAGCGATTGCCTTCCTGGAATCTGCTTACTTATCAGTACGGACATCTAAATGGTTTCAAGGCAAAAATTAATACTATCAGGCCATCACAAGACAGCCTTCTGAGATCACCAGGCAAAACCTGACCGCAGCTCTGCATGCACAGAACTGCTTGGTTGTACAGCCATTCTTGCTACAAGGACCTTTCATCCTTTCCCATTGTAACATTGTTCCAAATTATAGAAGAGACTGGGATGTTTTTGTTGGGTTTCGGTTGTTTTTGGTTTTTTAATGGTGTTGTGAAAGGAAGAAATCCAGTAGAACTCAGTTTATGATTAACCTAGCCAGACTATGTAGACCTTATCTCAGCCCATAATTAGCAAGGCTGCTTTTTGGAATACTGCCTGGTAGCAAACCTGCACACACAAGTAAACAACTTCTCCCATTCTGAAGACTTTGCCTACTTCACTTGAGAAGCATCTAAATTATTTGAACTAAGAGATACCAGTATATGAAAAAGATATGAAAATAATAAAACACTTTATTTTTTCTTTTGATCTCAGGAGCAGAAAGGTTTCCAGGAACAGAGCACGATATGGTTCACCAGTTTCCGTCTCACAGACCACACTTCTCTAGTTGGAAAAGGGGAAAAGGCTTTTGATAGGTTCCATGATAAATCAATAAGAATTGCTCCGTGGGGGGTTCAGCAAGTACTGGAATAAATCCAGTTAGTTGCTAGGTAAATGCATTTATTTTTGTCTTATAAATCAATTTTTATTTTCCTGAATGATCTTTCTGTACAAGGAGCAACATGAATGAACAAGTGAATGCTATTGCAGCCAGAGCAATCTTTTGTTAGGTGTGGGCTTCTTCTCACTTCTGCTGCTAAATACTGATGGGGAGAACTGTGCTGTAAATTTCAGTACAGAATTGCTTTATCTCTTCTGTCCATCTCATCTGAAATTGAGAAACTGAAGACTATCTGTGGAGTATCTCTAGTGCACATGTGAAGACAACAATTAAGCTCCTTTACTGTGGGATACTAGGACACCACTTTTCTAAGAGAAAGGTCTCAAAGGTGAGAGGTGTGGTTCTTGCTTCCATATTTGTTAACCAGCCGAAACATCCAGACAGACAGCCAGAGGGCAAAGACTATATCCCACAATGAAAAAAAGAGGGACTGCATTATTTTTCACTACTTAGAATAGTTATTATGCTGTAACACAGAAAAATTCTATTTTTACAAGACAGTTGAGTAGTACCATGTAGGATCCAAATTAATTCATTTTATCTCTGGATGAAGAAAAATGTCTTTAATATACTTCAAGAAAGTTCTAATTCCCAAAGCAGGTACCATATGGTTGGGTTTGTGTGCAGTGGTAAAGATGTGCTCCTAATCGTTCTACGTTTAACAACAAAAGATTGCAGGTTTCCTTTGGCCTGACATAGTACTGCCACTGTAATCACATTATTCCTTTCGAAACACCAAGAACCTCATTCACTTTATATGAGGAAGGTACAACTGGAAGCATACACTGTATGAACAAGAGCGTATTTTGCTCAGGGTTTTATTTTTTCCCTCAATGATCCATGAGACCCATAACCAAGTCCAAGTAATTTTGAAAACTAATTGGAATTAGTTGTACTGAGGAGGGCCACAAAGATGATTAGGAATCTGGAGCAAGTCTCTTGTGAGAAGAGACTGAGGGAGCTGGGCCTGATTAGTTTGGAGAAGACTGAGAGGGGACCTCAAGAAGGTGTGTAAGTATCTCAAAGGCAGGTGCCAAGAGGATGGTGCCCAGTGACAGGACGAGGAGCAATGGCCATAAACTAAAACACAAGAAGTCCCACGTCATCACAAGGAAGAGCTTCTTTATAATGAAGGTGGCAGAGCACTGGAACAGGCTGCACAGGGTGATCCTGGAGTCTCCCTCTCTGGAGACGCTTCAAACCCAACTGGATGAGTTCCTGTGTCACCTGTTCTGGGTGACACTGCCTTGGGGGATTGGACTGGATGATCTCCAGAGGTCCCTTCAAACCCAAACCATTCTGTGATTCTGTATTTCTGGGAAATGAGTGAACTCCTTCAAAAAAATGCCCTATGGAAAAAGGAAAGAACTTGCAGGATGCTACAGCCACTGCACGACAAACCTTAAGCATGTCTTACCTTTAAAATTTCAAAAAGCCATTTTTCAGAAGAAAATTAGTGTATATTCAATTCTGTAGGGGGATTAGGAACATTATAATGAGAGCTTTTCTAATCAATAATATGATTACATTTAACGAAGGAAAACCTCTGAACATTCTGTTCAGTTTGCTGGTGGAAATGCAGTACCAGAGATGTGAGTAAGTGTTCAGCACATTTCCAGTGTAGCCTCACTCCTCTCAGTTCTTCCTAAGATCCAGCCAAATTTCAGGGCTCTGTCACACACTGTCCCCTGAGAGCCATGTTTATGTCATCTCATTCCCTGACTCCTTCAAAGGACATTGCCACATGGGCATTGGTTTCAAAGCTTTCATTTTCAAACACCTCCACACCTGTGAGATGGTGGCATTATGAAAAGCAGAGCCAGCAGAGAGAAATTGGTGTGACCTTTTTCCTTCCCATGACACTTTCCTAACCTCGAGGTACAGTGGGCAAACCAGAGAAACCTGTGTGGTGAAAACATGTGGATGATGAACATTTCTGGTAAGGTAATCTTTTCTAAGGTACCAGAACTGGGTTTTACTTTATTACATGTGTTGCAAGATGTTACAAACTAGACACCCTAGACATGAGTTTGAAAACGTTCTTTATCTCAGACATGACAGCAAGGCTGAAGATTAAGTCATCTTTCACACCTGACCTGTGTCAGTGAGAGAGAAGGAAGGGGGCTCCAGGACACAGTAGGAAACCTGTCTCATAGTAGGCTGTTTCAGTATGGAATTTCTTCTTGGTTGTAATGAAATTCTTCCCATTATCTTGTCAGACACATGGTATCTATGTGGAGGTGGTCAGAGCAGTTCCCCTCCTCTGCTTTCACCAGAAGCAGCTTCAATATTTAGCAATCATGGTATCCTTGCTGTTGTTTATCCCAATTTCAGGACTACCAGCCCACCAGGCAGCGTGTCTGGCAAGCTAGGCAACAGTCTCACTTAACATCATCAGCGTGGGCGGCACCTGGGAGGGAGTGCTGCACTACCTTATTCATGACTATTTGAAGGTCTGGTGTGCTCCCTACACAGCCCAGGATAGGGGAAAGCCATATTAGTGGCTCCTCCACCTCTGTGTCCCTGGACATGGGTGAGTAAGTCCTGGAAGTTCCCTTGTTTGCAGAAGAAATCTTACTAGAACTTACCTCCAACTATTACTTACGCCATAGCTTTAATTACTCAGTTTTGCCATTAAGCTATGGGCCATCAAGTTTTAATCCAATCTTACACTGTTGATTAAAACATTGTGTTATTTCCTGAATGTCAAACAACATATGACAATAAAGTAGACATAAAAGATTAGGAAAACAAATGTTCAGCTACTTCTGTACTGAGTGCAAAGCATAAATGACTGATCTTTGAATGCTTTTGTATTTGCTTGAAGCTTTATAACATTAAAATTGACAACGGTAATTAGTTTGCCTTTCAGAAGAATGAAATTTGAATACTCCTGAATCTCCTGGGCTCAGCAGCCTGAAGCTAAAGCATATTAACTTGCTTTGATTGGCTCTTCTATTACTATTGGTACTGTATTTTTTTAAACCAAAGACTGAAATAGCCCCAAAACTCTTACTAACAGTTAGTTGTCTTATCTAACATGGGCATCTTGAAGTTATCCATGTCATCCTAATCTCACTTTATACTCAATAGAGAGCTACAGATACCTGAAGAGAATGACTCACAAAGTGATACAAATTAAGTAGGTCTGATGAATTACCTCCTCGGGGGGCCTATTTCTCTCCACTGATGCAAATAAATCTTAAGGTGACTAGCTTAGACTTAGCAAGGTGATGTTCAGATGCACTCGTTAAATTACATCTATTTTCCCATTTTCTGAAAATATGTAGGATTTATACTTTAGAGCACTTCTAGTTAAGAAAAAAATCTTCAGAAGCTTAGGAGAGCTATCTGCCTTCAGATGTGTTACCTCAGTCTCTAAATATTCTAAGTATATTGTTATCTTCCCTCCCCATACTTTTGCAGTCACGTCTGTCCCCAGCTGAATACCTAGGACTAGGAGGAATCATAATCTCAGAGGGAACACAGATGCCATCAATTTCCCTGACTCTGAGGAATTTCTGGATATCATATATATATAATCAGGACTGAGAAAAAAAAAAAAAACTAAAGAAAACAAAAATTCAGGGTCTTCCAAAATGAAAGCAACTCTGGAAAAAGAAGGCTTAAATCATACTTATTTTGTGCCCCCAAACAGCAGTCAGCAAAAAGAAAGACTACCTGAAAGACTCACCTTCTAACAATGGCAGGTTTTTGAACAGTTTTCCTATATACCATGTTACTGTCAGCTTGTGAAAAACACTGCTTGCTTTAAGCCTAATTCTCCCCTCCGCATTTCTCACATCCATCTGCCTGAGGTTATTTCTTGTGTACTACTGGATTATTTACTCTGAGCAATCAGTGACCTTCCCAGAGCTGGGGAAGATCTGGCAATTGTTGAAAATCTATGAAAATCTGGCTGAGACATCACCCAGCTTTTCACCAGGTGGGTGGTTGTGCATGAGCATATTTCATTATAATAGATCATGCCAACAAAACCTCAGATCACTATCAATAATTTTCAATACTGTGTGGAAGAGAGGAGAGGCCTGCAGAAAGCAAATTTGATATAAAGAAGTCCATGAGAATGCCAGAACAGACTGACCAGTGTCTCAGGAAAACAAGGGAACGATCAGTCCTCAACTACGCACAAGATGACGAAGGGATCAAGCAAACAGCTTCTGTTTTGACAAAAATTAATGCCAGATGAATCTAGTGTCATTTTCTGATGAGGTAACTGGCCTTGTTGCTGAGGGGGAAGCTATACATGACTTACAATCATCTCACATGACATCCTCATAAATAAGCTTCGGCAACATGGTCTAGCTATAACCAGCTTTAGGTATGGGCACAAGGAGTTGAAAATCTGCTTTTAGCACAGGGGTTATTGGTGAGTCACTGACAGATGGGGAGAGAGACTATCAGACAGAGTCCTGGTGGTATCTGCTCTCTTTCACTCTATGTTTTCATTAACAACTAAATGATGGTACACTGAGTGGATAACACCAAACTGTAAGTTGCAAATGCTTTGGAGATCAGTGTTAGAGTTCAAAGTGATTGATAATAGCTTGAAGGGAGGGTATAAAATTACTATGAAGAAATTCAGCAAGTGACAAGTTAAAATGCTACGCTGCATGAGCAAAATCAAGTACAAAACAAGGAGCACCTGACTCTCAAAAGACCTGGGCTGTAAAATGGGTCCAAATTTTCTTATGTGTCAGTACCATGAAGCTGTGTAAGCTCGGGGCACACTAAGAGAGATGTCATTGGTGAGAGATGTCATTGGTGAGAGATGGGAGAAGACACATTATCATTCTTTTCAGCCCTAAGGTACTGTATTAAGTTGGAGTGTTGCACTTAAAGGACAAAGGGAAGGCCATTCTGGAGAGATTTAAGAGGGTAATAACTAATGCTGAGAAAATCCAACCCAGGAGGAAGGTGGATGGTGAGGCTCCTTCCCCCTGCCTCAGGCTGCTGCAGCTGCTGGTCCCCTCAGGTACTGTCTTCTTACACCACGCTCAGGCTCTTTCTTTACAATTCACCTTTCCACACTGTTCCTGACTTTTAAATTGTTCCCCTTTCTCATTTGGCAAGGAAGGACACATTATGTCTTCCTCCTAAATAAGGGTTTCTAACCTCGTTTGGTGTTCTCTCCTCTGGGCTTCCCACTGCCCTTTCCTTGCTCTTCTCACCCTTTGCTGGAGCACCCCACTGCCCAGAGTAAGCTCAGGTCACCTTTCATCATGCTCTTGCATCTCTTCTTCTAGGTCACCCATCACTTCTCATGTTTCCAGGGCCCCCTTCTTCTATCTTATGTATCAAGCTAAAATAGGTATATGAAAAAAAGGGTCAGCAAGTCTGTGGCAAAAGCTGGGGAAAGGAAAACATCAACCTAAGCAACTGATGACTTAAACTGATTTTTTTTTTTAAAAAAAAAAGTTTCAGTATTTTTGCAGGCATGATTTCAACAGCGTCCATGAGCTATTAGGAAAAGGGATAAACTTCCCATACAAGAGGCTGAACAGAGGACTTTTGCCTCTCAAGTGACCTATATGCTTTTGGATATTACATCTTGCTCGTCAACTTCACAAATATTTGTATGTTTCTAAATTGTGCAGCATGGATTTTGCTCATGCATAGTGCTGTGAATCTGTAACTCATTGACACTACTTCCTGCACCACGTCTGGGGCACTGGGGCCTCAGGAGGCACTACCCTGGGCACCAGCTATATCACAGCCATGTTTTTCCCTCATCTGGTTTCAAAGGAGACCCAAATACAGCCCTGGCAAGCCCTGTGCCAAGGACATAGTGGGAGGATGGGAATTCAGCCTGCCTGTGTGGGGTACTGTCTAGGAAGCACTGCTTGCTTTCATGCCACCAGTAGTTTGCTATTTCTTGATAGGGAGAGCCTGGCATTAGAGCTCTCCAAAAGTGACTTCACTGTTGTTTGTAATCCACAGCCCAAAACACCTCACTTCCCATACTCTACACGGGTTGCACGTGGGGCAGGTTCCCACACCTTTCCCTCAGGAGCTGATGTCTCTATCCTGTCCCAAGCAGCCGTGGCATTGCCCTCTGTGGAGTCCTGCTTGGAATGGCTGTGACAGGACAGAGCTGCCAGGTCTGCGGGAGACATGACACAAAGCAGTGGCAGCAAGAGGGTAACTTGTAAGAGTCAGTTTTCCATAACAGACACGGTTGTTTTCTTTCTGCCAGCTTGTACTTTGAGAAATTCACAGGGCTTCCTCATTTTCAAGGCCACTTTATCTTGGGGACAGGAGAGAAATGAAAACAGACTCACGTGTTTATCACTAAAAGGCACCTTTGCATAATGTTCCCCATACTTAGTGCATGCGTCAAGTGTTTATTCCTTGGTTTGAGCCTAAACGTATTGTTCAGGGAGCTGAGCAGGGTAATAGCATTCAAGTGGGAAAGGAAAGAATGAATCATTATTCGCTACAGAAGTCCTGACCCCATCATCATCCTGGCAAATGAATGAGACGCTTTCCAGGGCTCTTACAGTGATACGTTTGTGAGCCATCAATTATTTACATACCTGGTCAATAATTTAAATGTCCTGGAATGTGCGTATTACAAAATAACTGCCTTTGTTCTTTAAATTTCCAAGGATACCCTGCTGGCACTAGCTCAATTAATGACTTAATAAAGTCTTAACAGGAACATTGAAATATTGGGTTTTACTGCTTTGATGGTAACTAGGCTGACTTCTACACTTTGAAAAAGTTATCCTTGAAAGAATACATTAGGCATACACAGAAGTTTTAGTAAATTGGGAGCAATGTACCCGAGGGTTTAAGCGAAGCTGTTACAACAAAATTAAAAGAAATGCCACTTTTCCTTAAATAAGTTATACAGAGTAAGAAAATACTTTTAATGGGGCTTTTGCTTAACTAATGTGGTCATTTGCATATGAACCTCAGTAATGCTGGAGATGTAATGAATGCAGTGTGATGGAAGACAATGCTATTCCAATGAGGCAGCATCTACAGGAGGTGCAGGATCACAGTGGGCTTAGGCTCAGCCCTAAGAGGTCCACAGCCCATGGGAAGGGTTTCTGCAACACCCCTCTTGTCTCCTCTCATATTTACAGCTGAAGACAGGAGGTGTGCATGCAGTATCAGGAATTCACACCAATTCACTGCCTCTAAAAAGGTGTCCAGGTGACCTTGCTGTCATTTTAACAATGCGCCTGGAAAAAGAGTGACTTGTGTTTGCTCACAGGACTTCTACAACTGCTCCATTAAGATGTATTACAAATCAGAGTTTTAATGTAATTGAAGAAATAATCCTAGATAAACATTTGCCCAGAAAACAAACTGAACCAGCTTGTCTTCATGAGGGTGTTTGGGACTGTGATTCTTGTGGTCTGAACTCCTTTTTCTTTTCATCTTTTTGGGGATGTAAATGGTCCTGAAAAAGAGACTGTAACACGTTTGTAACACCACAGAACAGCATTTTTTTCTGAAATCTTGCAGATGACAATTCAGCTTTTGATCAGTAAAACCAACCCTCCCACACAAAAAGGGTTATTAACGGAGCAGATGAGGTACCAATCCACCTCCCCAAGAGCATTTCAGGGTAGAGTGCTGTGGCATAAACATGAACAAACACCAAAAATGTTTAGAGAGAAACTGAACTGCACACTATCAGAAGTCCTTATTAATAAAATTTCTGCTATAATGAAAAAGATTCAGTGCAGTTTTTTGTTCAGGTCCAGCTAATGCTGTAAATAAATGTACAAGCAGCAAATTGTTGTCATTAATGTTTTTGATTAAGAATTAAAGGCATTTGGAATAAACAACAAAAGCAGCAGGTAGCTGTTCTGTGAGCTACATGGAAACCTGATGTCCTGTGCTTAACATCCTGAAGGTAAGCAACAGTGTAGAGTCTCTGATGGCTAACAAGGATCGTGCCTGTGCTGCAGTTTCCATCAGACCTGGAGTGGTTCCTCCCAGTAACTCTTTTGACAAAGTCAGTAGGAGTCTAATTCCTCAAATCTCTCTGTCAGGCAAAGTTGGAATTGGTCAATATATTCAAATGTTATCTGGGGTAAGAGGAAGAAAGGGCTGGTTTTTAGAAGGAGTCTAATATCCCATTTTATAAATTTCTTTATAGAACCATAGCCTATTAAAAAGCAAATTTACCTTATGCTGCAGGAGTTTTATTCCACTAGTGTGCTTTTCCTGCATAGAAAACACAAAACTACTCTGGAAAACAAGGCTTCTGCTAAGTTCTCTGTTTTGTTGCCTAGGTGAGGAAAATGAGGTACCATATAAAGAAGACAGCAAGCCAGAAAGGATGCTCTCTCTCTTCCTCACCACCTATGTATTCCTCTACACTATACATCTGACCTGCATGAAGCACATCAGAGGGCTTGGGAAAGATACATGCAGAGTGACATAATTCCCTCTAAGTGCTACATGCTTTCATTTTTAGATATGTGTGTTTATCACAATGGATACATGACATTAGCACAGTTCCTACCTTACTGATGTAAAGAACTGCAGGCTGCAATGCACCCTGAGGGCTTCTTGGTGCTTGCAAAACCATCATTCACCTTTCTTTGCAAACCTGGTTGTTCACATCACCTGCTTCTCAGTGGGAAGTCAACCACGAGGTTGGAGTATCTCCAAATCTCATTCCTGCCCATCACTGCTGGGTAGGTTCCCCAGGAGCTCTCTCCCTTCCAGGCAGGGAACGCTTCAGCTTCTAAACTCAAGTGCAAACTCTTCCACCCTTCCCTCATGCTGGCACTTCTCTCTCTCTCTTTCACTGGGAACAGTATCTCACAGCAAAGAACCTATCTGCCTTAATCCACATTTGTTGTTAAGCAACTTGAGTATTTTGTAATTCCACCAACTTGAAGAAGATTTTTCTGACATATAATGCCACATTTAAGTCTTTTTAAGCAGATTTCTACCAGATGACTTTGAAGGTACAGGACTTCTGGACACGCACCCCTCTTTTGGGTTTATGCAAATATTCTGTTTATATCTTCCATTCAGATAGCTTTGTTTGACTTACAGCTCCATTTTCTATTTTGGTTTTAGAACAGTTTTGTATATTTTATTTAGGAAGCTATAGTACAAAAGTTCCATGCTGAGTTTCAATTTACAAAAAGAACCAAATGGTATAGTTAAATCAGAGCCCAGTAAGAATCTTTTTATTTGATTTGCAACTGAAAAGGATGATAAATAGTTAAATCTAAACCAAATTTAAATGTTTTTTTTTAAAAATTCTAATCCTGAAAGATTGTATCCAAGTATCAAAAAGTGTTGATCAAGGAATTATACAAATCAGACAATATGTCAATTTTCAGTTGAATATTAGAGAAGTTCCAAAATTTAGAAAGTCCTGATATTGTGCCAAGGCTTTCTAAAGGAAATTAAAATAAACAAATACTTTGTCAGCTGGGCAACAATCCTAGTCAATATAACTGACAACTTGAAAAGAGAGACCATTATTGGGATTTAAAAGTAGATGAGACAACTAATGCCAGTAATACAGATCTATGGAAAATCACTTTTGCCCAGTAAATTTCATGACCTTTTTGTGACATTACAAATTTGGTTGTTGAATTAATAGTACTGATACAATAACTTCAGGTACATATAAGGTATTTTAGTACAGTAAAAATGTAGTAAATATATAGTAAAAAATTATTATAGTAAAAAACTAGAGTAAAAAACACTCGAGATTGAAAATTACAAGCACAGCTTCTATAAGCAAGATATGACAACTGAAGAGGGGGGTTTCTAACAGGTTCATAAAGATATTAATTTTGCAACATTTTTAGCAGTGAAATGGAAGTATAACAACTGATACTGACCCAACTATGCAAGTAACCCAAAGAACAGAAAAGGAAGCAACTGGGGGGACAGGGCACAAGAATAGATTTTGAAAACTGAATATTAAGATACAAAAAACTTGAAGTCAAACATCTAGAAACAAAGACTCCAGGCCAGACTCATAGCCTGAAATCTTCTCTTCCAGGAAAGAGCAGCTTTGATAAGAAATTGGGTGTTACTGGGGATTGTTGGTGAGCTGGATCTCCAATGCAACCAGCTATAAGAGACAGCACAACCCCATGCTGAGCAACTGAGGAGTATGGGGTGATATCAAAGATGGTATTTTGCCTCTGTGTTTTTAAAGGGTTGTGTGTGCTGTTAGAGAATCTTGACTAATTGTAATGCACACAATTGTGGAAGAGGTTAATAGAGGTTAACACAACTAAATAACTGGAAAATATACTTTAAACACAGATATCTATATCCAGAGTTCTATATCTTTATCAAGTCCTAGCTAGCTACATATCTATATACTGTATATTTGTCTGTAAATACCAACCATACAGAACAAGACTAGAGGTACAGAGCCTTTTGGTGTAACAGGTAGGAACCCAAGGCTAGACTAAATAAAAAGGTTCAAGGTTTTAATTGTACATGTTGATGTACATGCTGATGCAGATACTGGAGTAGGCTCTCAGTTTTTTTGATAGCTTCTCTATAACTCAAAGTTTTTTAAAAAATACTGAGCTATAATATATTGACTCAAAATGGGAATTGAAGAACATGGAGGGCTGATGGTAGCTGGAAGGTCAGCTAAAATGCTAAAGCTTTTTGCAGGTTGATAAATATTTTACTTTCTGTAGAAGAATCCACTTCTTTTTGAGCCATTGGCTCTAGAAATGCCTCCAACTCTAATCCTATACCCTTCCTTTTGTCTCCCTCCTTCCCTGTGAGTGTGTCTACCTTTGAGGCAGGTGCCAGTAGAGGAGTACATTTCTGCTGGGCTCCAAACTGGCTCAATGCATCAGTCCAATCAAAGGAATCAAGAGAAGAGAGTGGCATTTTTTGACAATTAATTGGCCAACTTTTCTATTTCCTAGTTTTCATTTCCTTTTTTTTTTTTTTTTTTTTTTTTTTTTTTAAGAGTTGACCACACAGATTAGAAAATATTCTATAACTTGCTCTGGGCTCTCATTGTGAATTGCCCATCACTGGTCTTGGATTCACAGCATTGATCATCTGTACCCCACTCCATTAAAAAGACCAGAGGGCCAGACACTGCACTTGACATCCTAGATGCACCCCATGTAGAGCAAGCAGCTTTTCACAAAGATTGTGACAGAAAATATTTTCTTGCTCTCCTCACACACACACATACAAAAGAAATTAAACTCTCCAGAACTATGCTTGCAGTCTCATTAAATTGTCTAATTGGGTTTTTAAATACTAACTGCTGCCAGTCTCCTAGCTCTGTGATTAGTATCGTATCTAAATCCTCTTAGGAGCTTTGTGAATCTATTAGTCTTCCTAAGAAAGTATATCAAGCTGATTAAATGACAGTTGAAGTGTTCCATGCAAAACATAGCAATAAGACAAAAAAACCCTCTAAAAAATTATGATATGTATATACTCACATACTCAGTTTTCTGGAGAAGAGAGCTAATTCTGGTACACTCAATATCTTAAGAGATTATTTCTCTCTAAAGTTCCTTTTTCATCACAGCATTTTTGTTTGACTAGTTGAGATAAAACCTGTCAGTCATGGAAGACCAGAACTGAAACAGCTTCATTAAGACAAACCCTCTGATAGTTCCTCTATTTCTGAAAGTTAAATTCTCTTGAAAAATTAATCACAATGAATCTGGCAGAACTAATTTTAAAATGGGAGAACATGAGAGATGCTCTCCTAGCCTGGAGTGAGATGAGATCAGTATGTTAAATTAAGTCTACATAAAACCATACAGAATAATTTGTGTAGGCAACATTTATTCGTGTTTGGGAGACTAATTGCAATTTAGAGAGCAGCGATGAGAGATTTTGGTAAAAATATCACTTGCTAAAATTAATGACAGAAAAAAACCTGCACGGAACTCATTCATTGCCACTCAGAAGTGTGGTATCAGTTGTATTCATTTTAAATCTTCTGAAAAAAACCCCAAACAAACAAACAAAAAGCCAGAGCTGTGAAACATGAGCCAACAAACACATTAAGAAAAATTCCGCACACTGTGATGCTGATTTTAATTCCTAAAAAAGGTCTTCCTATACCCAAAAGGAAAATAGTCAGAGCTGCAGAGATTTTGGAAAAATCACAAAATTAGTCATGAATTCTTAAAATATGATTTCATAAACATCCACCTAATACAAATTTTGTAATCTGATACACCCAAACACACAAAGAGTATATAAATGCACTATTTGGGCTTTCAAATCATCAAGGAGAAACTAATGGCTTGTGTTATTCCTTTATTGGGAGTGGAGAGAGCAAGCACACTCATTATTATGTTTTTCTGTACTGCAGTTTTACTCACATTAATTAACTATTAATTGTGCACAAGTGGCATTAAGAGGCAAAAATGCTGACATTGTTGCAGTGGTGTTCAGGCTTCCAGGAATTTCTCTTATACCAGTGGTACAGATACTTTGATGCTTTAAACTCTTCACAACATCAATATCTGGGCAAAATGTCCAAGCTCCCTTTTTAACTCACTTTTTCTCCTTGAATCCAAATTCTTCCAACAAACTGAAGATCATGCAGTGATCTGTGTCCCCTGGTAGCTAACAAATTGATTACACAGGATAAAACTACCTGGACTGTGGATCCAGGTCTGCACCAAGTGTAATTTTGTGAAGGTGAGGGAATTCCTGCATTATAGCTTAGACCGGATTGGATCAGTACTGACAGGGCAAAAATTCACTTAACTTAAGGTAGCAGAACACCACAGTGTTACATAGAACTGTACATATACTGCACTAGTTACCAGTCCTTAGACACAGGAGACCCTAAAAGGGTTATTTGTAGTTACACAGACAAAGAACTTGAGAGGAGTTTGTTATGTGCCGCTAACAGGTCTCCTTTTCATCAGATAGTCATTCTGTTAATTAGCTATGTTTGCTTTTTTCAGATAACTGCAACATAAATTGGTCATTATATGGATGCAAAAAGTTTAAATGGAAATCAATCCAGGAAAGAAGAATTTTGTCAGAGTCCTCTGCTGCTACTGCTCTGGTCTCAGACAACAATGACAGCAAAAGAAGGTGGCCATAGTTCTTCTTCCGTCACTAACTCAATGGAAGTAGAAAAACTACTTCATAAACTACTTTTTCTCTAAAGGTCTGATATTTTTAATAATAATGTTCATTGAAAACCGATCCCTCTCTGGTTTCTAGCAAGCAAGCCAACACCCTGCATCTCCAGTGAGGACCATGCCAAGGCGGCTGTCATTGTCTGTGCTGCCAGTGCAGCATTTCCACAGCCTGGAGCCAGCTGTGCCAGCAGCCTTCCACCTACAGAATCCCTACGGAGGGTTTCACGGCACTGACTTAGAAAAGAAAGTCCATATATATGCCATGTAGTAGTTCATGTGCAAGATATTTCTAGCTGATTTTGCACCCCAGAAGGCTTTAAAGGAGTTAAGCAAACCAAAACACAGGTGGGAAAAGTGAGCTACGGGACATCACTTGCTTACTTTGCAAGAGATTTTTTCTTAGGGAAACATTCTTTAAAAGGAAAGGCAGCTTTGTTTTGAGAGAAAATTGGAATGTAAACACTGTCTTAAGAAGTAGTATTTTTTTTTTTAACGTATGCTCTTTCATTTAAAAAAGGACTTACAAAACTTTTCCAAGCTTTTAAAATTCAGACATTCAAAACTTTTAAGACAGCTATCAGAATCAGAACAGTTTCATTTTCCTTCCCTTTTGATTGCTTTCATTTTTTTTCCCACAGAAAAAGAACTTTATCTTTTATTCTAGTAAATTTTCTAACAAATAATATGTTTGGGAACCCCTGGAATTTCTCACAAGAGGAATAATCCAGCTTCTGCCTAGATCTAGTCATTACCAAGCAGTAATTTCAGCACAGGCACAGGGGAGATGAAACTTTGAAAAAGAGGTCAGGTACTCATGGTTTCAGTCTTCCTCTAGGGTTAACTGCTGATACCTGTACTTTTGCAACACAGACCTTCCCTTAGAACCAACTGTATGTAAAGAGAACACAGAGGACATTATATTCAATCATATATCTTCTTCTAAAAAAAAATAAAATACCAGCCCTAAAGTAACACAAATTTCTGTGCTCATTGAAGTCAGTGAGAACATTGGCTTTTATTTTGGTGATGAATAACAGCATAAAACAGTGCCCATATCCCTGGCCTTTCCTTTGAGGAAGGGGGCTGAAACGGGAAGGAGACAGGCAATGCATAGGCTGAGATCCAAGGCAGGCAGGACAGAGGCAGACCACGGTTACTGCTCTCAGGTGAACAAACCTTTCTGACCCCAAATGAAGAAAATCATTACAGGAGGAGAGGCAGGATGAGGCAGAGCATGCTGAATAAAATTTAATCCATCCAATAGTTACAAAAACCTAAACACAAGACAGTGTATTTATCCAGGCCCTATCTATCAGCCTCTAAACCTGTCAAACCAGTGAGTGGTTGCACTGGGAAGCATTGCAATAGCAGGCACTCTGTGTCACATTTATAACAGGTTTTCCAAAAATCTCCATGCTATCTGGGGAAAACCTTGGGGCCCTTTTTCCACTAATGTTGCCCATAAATGTTTATGGTTTCCTAGCACCATGTCTAGCTGCACGTTCTTGGATAAAACCTAGACATGATGCCACAGGAAGAGCTTTCTTGTGGAGTAGTTTAGTCCTTTGGTGTTTGAAGGCTGCTTGAAATGGCTTGAAGGGAAAAAACAAAGCAAAACAAAACATCTCTTTGCTTTATAAAATGCAGCTGCTCCAGGGCTAGGAGTAATAGTTACTGCTCTCATGAGAGAATATACCACAGTAAGACCTAGTAGCTTATTTTCGATAAGATATTGATAAAATACAGGTAGTTCAGTGAAAAGCAACAAAAAATGTGTAATTACCTAGAGGATCTGATTTAACAGAAATTAAAAAAACAAACAAACAAACAAACAAAAAAACCAAACCAAAAAACCAAGGACAAATCTCAAGAGCATAAGAGCAAGGACTGATTACACTCTACAAATATTTGAGAAAGGAACGTATTATGGTATAGTCAAGAAAACACGAAGGAAGAGAAATAGTGATTAGTGAGTCCATACTAATACCTAGCACTAAGGCTTGGATAGCCTGTGAAATAATTCCATTGCTTCCTCATGATGGGTCAAACAAACTTTCCCCAAAGCCTAGGAATGCCTCAAGATTTTCTTATGGACATGAAGGGCTCACAAACATCCTAAGGTGCAAGGCTGTCCCTTTACATACTTTTTTTTATCAAAATCCCCACAAACATAGTGGATCTTTATCTCAAAGCCTAAGGGCACTGCTTATAACGTCATGCTTGTCAGATATATCCTCTTCATACCAACTTCAGCCTTGTGAAGAGTCTGAAAAGTCTGTCACATTTCTATCCAGCCTAATACCACATTGATTGCCATGCTAGTATTAAGGCATATTACTGTACCTGGAGATTTTGGACCTGCCTTTCTGTTGAAGTTATATTGGCTCTCTGCTATATTTTAATCTTGTTAAGGTAATTAAGACTCAAATGGAGAAGTGAAAGGGAACAAAATAACCTTTGCCAACACTTAGGTTCTGGTTGGGGAAGGAAGTTTATTTACATGCACACAAACACACGAGTATGCAGCTCTGACTTACTGCTGTTGGCATTTTCCTAACATTTGATCATCTGGTTGCTAAGCACAGTACTACATTACCACTTGACATTTACATTTTATTTTCAGTTTATTGCTAAAGGTAGGAAATGAAGCACTCTCCTACTCTCTTAAATTATATTCGTCTTGCTAATAATACTGCTAAAAGCCCCATTCCATTTCATTTAATGAACTTAGAATTCCTGATAAACATTCAGATATTGCCAAGCAAACCTATTGTCTTTCCTGCCTGAAGAAGCAGGACCTGTGGAGAGCATTTTCTCATCAGAGAGGAGGGTTACTGAAGATATCCTGGCTCTTATAGTCTGCATGAAAACTCACTGGAACCTTCTCAGAAGAGTTAAAAACATAGAACAAACCAAACCCACAAGAGCCTTGAGTTGCAACATCAAAAAACCCAGCTCCTATAATCTAAAAGAACTGACAGGGTGTTGTGCAACTGAGGAAACCAAAGCAGAAGTCACCGTGCATTTTCTCTGTCATCAATCAGCAGGACAATAAACAGGAGAAGTGATTTAATGCAATGTACTCCTGAGCACCTGACTGTGAGGATGGCCTTCCCTGCAAAGGTAGTTTATCTGATGGATGAAAGATCAGAAGCAAATTTTGCCAAACTCATCATCTCTGGAAGATTTTTTCACTGATGGCTGCACTATAAATCACCTAACAGCTGAACCATGCTGGTCTCCTGTGCCAGAGGAAAACATGTGGTATGAGAGCTTTACCCAATATATAGGGTGACCAGCTCAGGTTCAGATGTCTAATTTCCAGACCCTCTAGTTAGGCATCCCACTCCTCAGGGTCCATCTTGAGAAGTACTGAGTATCTCCAACTCCCAGTGATTGCAGTGGCAACTATAATTTCCTGGCCACTGCTATCAGTGAGAAAAACATTATACTCTGATAAAGGACTCAAAAATAAAGCCGAGACCTTATTTTCCTTCCCAAGCAGAGGAAGAGGGGGTGGCAAGGATAAGTCTTCTGCTCCAGAAAACTCCAGCTGTAATAGGCAACTAAGGCCAGGGTATAAGCACGTGTCCATTCCTAAAAGAACATGGAGGTTCTAACTCTTCCCCACATTTGAATGGAAAACAGGCAGCAGGGTCAGCCCAAGGGTCAACAAGACTTCTGTATGTCACTGCTGGCCTGGCAGAGATGACCAGAAAGCTGTGGCAGCCTATGAGTGTGGGTGCAGGAGTCTGGGAGGTAGTTGTGATGTGTTCGTGCCTTCTTCCAAACACAGAGAAGGAGATGTAGCAGCAGGGCCAGTCTGGGGCAGGGCTGGAAATTGTTCTGCAGACTAATGAGTTTGCCTGTCCTCTGTTTCCCTGTGGCCTTTCTACAGTGGTCTACCCAAATCAACACACAACTTCTCAATCCCTGTTTTCATCTCTCCCATAAATTTTCACGGTCCTGCACATCTCAAAGTACCTGACCACAGCCTGGACCCATCCTTGCCCACTCCACCTCTCTCCTCTGACAGCCTGCAGTTCTCAAAGGCCTAACTCTCACCCTGTTTCCACAGGCAAGTCGCAGCCTAGGTGCAGCTGGGGAAGGCAGGGAAAGCTCAGGAGCAGTCTCTTTCTTGCAGATAAACAAGTTACCACCTGCCAGCTGCTCCACCGTGACACACACAGCAGCCCACACACAGGTTCTTCTCTTCTGAAGAGGAAAAATATAGCTTACCCCTCCACATGAAAACAAACCACTGGGAAAAAGCCTGCAGATGGGGTGAAATCCTGTCACAGCTGGGGCACAGAACTGCTGCTGTGCTGTAGGGACTGGAGCACGAAGAACTGCTGTGTCACAAGTGGTCCCTTGAATGGCAAGGAGGGACCTATGCAGAGAACTGCGAGCACTGGCTGAAAACAACAGCACAGAAACAAGGATTTCTCTGAGTGGGTGTAATATTCTGAAAGAAAATATTCACTTATTTTCCAAAGTAATTAGTGTTCTCCTAAAGATCCAATTTTTTTTCTGGTAAAAAACCTCACTGCTATCCAGTGTTAGTGTGCCTTGCTGAGAATCTACCTGGGATAGTTCTTCCAGCTTTATAACATACAGCCTAAGGTGTGAAGAGGCCTTGGAAAACAGAGCAACAGGTCCATGTTTGGTACCATGGCAGAGTGAGCCATTGCCATCAGCATGGCAAGCCAAGGAGTCTCTCAGATACCATTTGAACATAAACATCACCCACTGGGTTTGGCCTGTAGCACCTATAGGGACACAGCATTCACAGGTTTCCACAGGTCAAGCTGCAGTTCACCCTAAATTTAAACGTTGCAGTGATATCAAAATTGTCATGTCATTTCTCCTGCCTGTGTTGTGCAATGTACAAGCACAATGTGAGGCACTCCTGTAAGCTGAGTGCTCTGCAGAGCAGTAGGCATAATTCAGTACCTCGTGATCCTGAAGAAGTGCTGCAGCCATTCTGGTTTTCCCTCTAGCTGACGTGGATTATAACTATGGTTTAACAACCAATTTAAAAGTAGTTTATTCAAAGAATAAACATTGCATCAGGTACTAAACTGACAGAAACTTCTGTATGTTTATAAATGAGGCAATGTCAGGATCTCTAATTTTCTCTCTTGTAGTATAACAAAAAAAAAACAACAAACCGAAAACCAACCAAACAAAAAGAAAACATTTTGCTAGACAGCAGATTTAATTTTCCTTTTTTATTATATGAAGGAGTTCCATTGTTTGGAAAGGGACAGTAGTCAATTAGCTGCAGTTTCTGTCTGTACGCAGATGCCTGGTAATATTTGAATGTACAGTTCTGATTATTTACGAGCTAGTTGTTCAATATGTGTTGCAGTTCATTCTCATAAACACTAGACTTTAAGAAAAAAAAATTAGCATAAAGTTCCAATCCCAGTGTGTATCAATAACATTGCCTTTGCCTTTGTGAAAAGCTGGTACCTGCAAATTTTCTGTCAAAGGGAAGAAACTAAATATGCACAGTCCAGGTTTTTTTCCCAGATTTCTATCCCATGTGGCCTGAAACACAGATTGCAAATGTGACAGCAATTTCCATCCTTCATCCTTTCCATCTAAGGCTTTCTAAACATCTGTTAATTATATGGCATACTTTGGACTGTTAGATTTCAGGGAAAAGACACTTTGTTCATTATTTTTCTACATTTCTGCCTAATTAGATCTGCATGCCAGAGGAATCCCTGCACTTTGCAACTGCAGTAAAGCCAACAGTAAAAATCCAATTAAATCCCCAAAGACCTGTGAAGAAGCTGGGCTCATGTCACAGATATCCAAGGGCTTCAATATGGTTGTGTGGTTCCTGGTTCTTGTCGAGGGGTGGCACTTGCCGGGTCTGTCCAGACTGCAGTTTGCTAAGTGAAGCAAGTATACTGATTCCTGCAACAGTAGCCAAACTTTTCTCCAGTAAATGTTTAATCTAAGAAGAATGTACAATAGCAGGTACAGAAAACCTCCCCTACACTCCCCTAAGTTTCTGAGTTCAATTACCACACCGAAAAGGCAGAGCAGCGCTGGGCTCTGCCTTACAGGCAACTCACTCACCCATGCTGATGAGACACAATTTAGACATACGAAAGGGGAGTGTATCCAGCACCTGTTTGAAGAAAGAAAATAACAAATAATTAGAGAAGAAAGCAAAACTGCACTGAAGCCAGGAAGTAAGTTTAGCACTCCTGAGGCAAAAGGTTCCTAATTAAAAATTTTATTGTGGGAATGCATTGCCAGTCATCAGCTGGAGGGAGGCAAGAGTCCCTGTGTGTTCTGTGGGCTCTCAGCAGTCTCCAGCCTTCCCTCACCACATCCCAAAATAATCAAGGATGGTGGGTGTGGGACCTCATAGGAGCTGAGCTCCAGTGTACACACAAGATCCACAGACAAATGGAAAGTGGTACCACTTTCACAACCACTTTTGCCCAGTGGTTGCCCATGGGCAACTTGGAAACTAATGTTTTTCTAAATTAAGGTCTCGTTTCAGTTGCAAGGTTGCATTTTCCATATGGAAATATTTTACATTTACATCAGAGAAACACGAGGGTGCACTATGGGAAGGTATACTTTCCTTCATTTCCACACTGTCTCCATCTCAAGGATAGAAACATACTGTGTGAGTATCACACCCCAGCACTTGGGTCTATCATGTACCATCTAGCAGCTTCAACCAGACCATGACAGAGTTGTGGCCAGGTGTGGTACAAATATAAATGAGATGTAGCATTCCTGGGATGCCCTAAACAGTGACTCCAGAACAGAAGTAGTTTTTAACCCTTATTTCACGTAATTCAGATAGGCAGAATGAGGTCTGAGGAGCAGGATCATAGATGGCAAAAGCCAAGTAAATATACAGAGGTTTTGAATTATCCTTGGCTTTTCTTTACCCAAGCTATCCCTTCTTCCTTATTCTCCTGTTCTCTGGGATAACAGAGATGGACAGATTGAGATAAATTGAGAAGAGTCAGCAGTGACTTGCATGTAATGCAACATACACAAATTTGACATCAGTGTTGTTAAAAACCGACTAAAGAGTTCAAGCTTATGTTTTAAGTGGCAGAAGGAAGAAATTACACTAACAAACCTATTATTTAAAGGTAAGCAAATCTTCTAGATGTATTCAAGCACTGGAATAGCATTTCTGGCCAGCAACACCAAAACACTACTCTAGGTAGGCAGAGGGGCATGACAAAGGAGGAGGCAGTTACTTCTCTCATGAAAGGGAAAGAGCCTACGGTTTCAAGAGAGGTGATCACATCTGTGGAACAGTTTTCAGAGAAGACCCAAAATGAAATTGCAGTAACAGAGGAATTTTTCATTTACAAAAGTAAAAGCCAGAGTGCTTGCTGACTGATCATGATAGAGGAAGCAGGGATAACAGAGAGCCTCGAGATTGATGCTGCGTGTTGCACAGGGATGATACTCAGCACATCATAAAATACAAATGTCTTGAACTCTACCAGCTCCCCATTGTTACTGCATCTCTTGGTCAGCGTGAGTCGTGTCACCATATGCCCAACACCTGTACCTGAAACCTGCACACCACATCACAAACTTTATCAAACCATGCTGCCTCTCCTAGCATCTCCAGGATATGGTCCCATTTACAGGCACCAAAATTCTCACCCAGTCAGAGTTTCTATACATGAAACTCTTACACACACAGACACACACACAGACACACACACACATGTGCGCACACACACCACACACACATTCACTCTCCCTATGTTTCAATAGGGTCTTCTTTACCCTTTCAGGTCAGCCATGGACATCTGAGCCATTGGAGCAGCCCAGGAGAAGAAGCCCGTAAAGATTCTCACGCTCCATTTACTGAGATTTTTCCTTACATTTACGATGTGATCCATGTCCAGCTCTCAAATTTTATAGACATTTTGCTTTCATAGAATGGTTTGAGTTGGAAGGGATCTTAAAGATTACCTAGTTCCAATTTCCCTGCCATGTACAGGGACACCTTCCACTAGAGCAGGTTGCTCAAAGGTCTGTCCAACCTGGCCTTGAACACTTCTGTCTCCAGATTTCTTTTGGGTCCCCTTTTGGTACTGGAAGGTGCTGCAAAATCTCCCAGGAGCCTTATCTTCTCCGGCCTGAAGAACACTATATCTCTCAGGCTCTCTTCATAGCAGATGTGTTCCAGCCCTCTGGTCATCTTCATGGCCCTCCACTGAACCCTCTAGTTCAAAGACTCTCTTAGATTTTGCTACTCTTCAGGCTTTCATTTTGGGGCCAACAGCCCCTAGAAATCTTCTTCCTCAGCCAAGTTGTCCTTTGCCACTGAGACTGCTGAGCTCTCATGTGAACTGTCAGTGATCTTTTCACAAATTCAACATAACTTTGGACCTTCAATGGGAATTCCATGTCTTTTCATGTGCAACATATATTCCCTCCTCCACTACCACCTCCTTTTTATTTGTTTTTGTGATTGTCTGTATTTCAAGATCAATCTATTCCACTAGTTGATTTGTTCCTCTTTCTTGAATGGTCACACTCCTTATTAAACAATTCATGCTCTAGGTGTTCTAAATTTCAAGCTGCCTACGCCACATCTCCATCTGAATTCTACCTTTGCTTCCAGCATCATCTCCCTAATCCTCTGATCCTCATTTTCAAGACATGCAGAAGACTTCATTGTATCAGTAAGTTGTCAGAGACTCCTTCTAAGGTAGTACATGGCAGAACAACTACTTACAGAAGTACCTCTGACTTCTCTTGGTCACTGTGTCCCTGTAGCCATTAAAGTCTTCTCTTCTTAGCCTCTGACCCTAAAAAAGGAGAAACTCCACCAGACTCTCCTACATTTTCCTCTTCCTTTCTCAGAACAGATGTAGACACAAAACAAAACAAACAAACAGAAAAATAAAAATAAAAAGAGTGGCTTACTTATCTGTGTGTGCATCATATTACAGAAACCTAATAAGAAACACTGTCCCAGGCTTCCCTAATCGCTGACATGTGAGCCAGGTGCAAGGAAGGTGTCAGCATTACCTTGACTCCCTGCTGCCTAAAGGATACTGCCACCTCTGGAGTCATTTTTGTAACCATCTTCTGTGTGGAGTCTTGTTCAGGCTGGGCTTTCAGGTAACAAGAACACTGCCAGTGCAGTTTTAAGCAGTAGAACGAAATTAGGTCTTGTACATGCTTTCTTGTCTAATGCTAACAAAAAACCCCAAACAAATCAACTACAACAGCAACAAATGCCAAACAAATAATCCCTCAAAATTTTAATAAGTTTTTTATTCCCACCTTTCAGAATGTGCTTTTACTTTTTAGCCATTTTCACAGGCAGCAGCTTAATTTAATTTAGTTTTATGTTGAAGGCCAAGATGGCTTGCAAATTCCCAGTTCAGAAGTCTGTACTGCAGGTGATGTTTTGTACCCTGACAGCCAGCAGGATGGCCATGAATGTAGTCGCTAAAACCTTCTGTCACCATACGTCTGCTGGCCAGAGCAAGGCATTTGTGCTTAGGATTCTTTCCTTCCTACCTGAAAGCCCCTTTAAAACACAGTAGGATGAGCTAGGACTGCAGTGCTTTTGGCAGCATTTGAGAGGCACCATGAACATCACAGCTACAACGTCACTTGCCACCAAAACAGCAGACTGACTGATGTGTCTACCTGTCCCAGGCACCTGGATCTCTTCTTCCTCTTTACAGCTGACTTGGAATTATTTTCAGCCCCACACAATTACAATGAGGTACCAGACACCTTTTCAGTGTCTTCAGCTCTCAACCTTGAAAGAATAGATCTCTTTGAAATTTGGAGGCTTTACTTGCAGTGGTCTCACACCTCTGCCTGAGACTTCCCTATTGAGCACCTTAACTTGTATTGAATACCCTGTGCAATACCATTCAGCAAGGCCTCAAAAATTTAATTTAAAGGCACTTCCCTTTGGGCTTTGTGATCAGCTTTCTCCTTTAACTTTTTCCAACAGCTCAGGTCTAACCACTCATTATTTCTAATGTAACTAGTATATTATGTCATAGTTCCATAATTTTTGTCTCCCCTCCCATTTTTCTGCCCTGAAAATTTAATTCAAGTAGAAAATGGGCACTAACAGTAGAATTAAATTGTAAGTATGAGCAGTATTCCCTTCCCTCTTATATTTTTTTTTCATTTACTTTTCTGGATATTGTTTTGGAGAAAATATGGAGACCCATTTCTGTTTATGAATGATGGCCTATTCATTCTATGCACAATTACTTTCACCGCCTTTGCAGCACTCAAGCCTCCACTCAATTCCCTCTCTGCCTTATCATTTCTCTAGCTTGAAAGATGGACAGTACGCATTCTGGCAAACCTGGCTCCAAGAAGCCATCACACCTCAGAGGTGTGATGAGGTTCCCCAGACACGAAGGGAAAAAAAAAAAAGCCAACAAGCAACCCCCCCAGTTTTTCCATATCAAAATAAATCTTCACTTCCACACTTCCTTTTCAAATTGCATTTTCAGTCCTTAATTAAATCAGTGGAGGAAATGGACTGTCCTTCTCTGGACAGATGAGAGGGAGGGCAAATGGAAGTGGTGAATGTCTGCTCTCTTTCAATAGCAGTTAAGGAGATTCCAGTAAGAGTCATTGCACAATAACTAATGGCATTTAGTTTTTCAGATGCTGACTGTTTTCCAGACATTTTGATTAGATTAAGCAGACATTGCAGGTCTGTACCATAACACTGGATTTGCAAGTTCGCTCCAGCTTTGCAGAAGACTGTTAACTAAAGTCATGAGAGAAGCAGCAATAATATTTCAATTATAGAGCTGGAAAGATACTTATTACACAGACATTTCAAAATACTAGTGGCAGAGGCCTAGTTTACGGGCACCATTTAGGATAATACATTCTGAAGGGATACCGTCAACATCTTACTCCTTGCAGAGAGGCTGAATAAAAAGGTTTGGCCTTTTCAATGGGGCTGTAAAAGGATTTTCTTTCAAGTGAAGAAAGTCCCATTAGCTCTTTGCAATACCTGTGGTGTCTCAGTCTTTCGCAGTGCCTCCCTTAATCTTTTGCTGCACTCCATGGGTTCACTGACAACCAGGATAACAACAGGTTGTTTGAAGACTAATTCAGTGACAAAGAAAATGCTGCGCAAGGGTGGCAAACAGAAAAATTGTGCCATGGTTACTGGTAGCTACAACAAAGTTTTTCTACATGCACCCATGTGTTTGAATTATCCCCAGACCCCCTCAGGTGCCATTCCCTTTTTTGTCATCTTGAAATGCTGGCATGAAAAATGAAGTTTGCTCAGTCAGCCCTTTGCAGCCATCTCCATGGAGCACAAACAGACACTGTTGAACTGAAGCGTGAATTCTGGTTCTGAATCGGGCCTTTGCTCAGAATCCTGCAGGGAGCAGAGCTGGAGAGAACTCTATTTCACCCACAAAAGCCTTCCAGCTTCTTCGGAAGGTTTTCAGGTGGATTCCAGGGTCCTTCATTCTCCCTGGGATGTTCAGCAATTCACGGAGCACATTCCACTATCTTTAGAGGAGGACATTTAGTAAGGACAAACATGCTGTCTCGCAAAAAAACCCCAGCTCTGTGTCTGGAGCCCTGGAAGAAGCCCAGAGGGAGACCCCGAGGGCAGGCAGCCAAATGTCCCACCACGATTCTGTCAGCAGGTGCACACTGACAAAATGTGCATGTGCACAGCACCTTGAACGCACAAAGAATTTTTCCCACTATCCATAGGCTTTGATAAATAATTATTACAAAACAAAAATAAAACAAAAAACACACCAACCAACCAAACAAACTCAACAGGGACACTTAGAGAAAGATTTTTGCAGATGGTCACCAAGTGTGTTAAAATGAGGGCTAAGCAAACTCAGACAAGGCTGATTCTCAGAAAAAAAAGTTTAATCTGAATCTTTGGAGCTGAACCTTTTGATTCTCTCTGCTCTCATCCTGGATAGTCTGGTCTCTTCTCCCTTTACCAAAGGGCAGCTCTCTTTTTACATAGACTGGCTTGAAAGATCTTCTTTCCAACAAGCAACTACTCCGTGTGTTTTCATCGTCATAGAAAACTCCGTTCTAGCCATTCAAGACAAATAACTAGTGTAGTTATTTTTTTTACATTCAGATTTCATCAGCACTCTATCTTGGTTTTAAGTTTATGTCACCTTTTCCAGTCTTACTTCTTTTCTTTCCCTCTTCATTCTCAGCAAGACAGTATTCAAACATTTGAATCTACCTTCTTAAAGAAAGCAAAGTGGTCAGAATCAGGTACACTGGACTTTTTTTCTTTACTGTAAATGGGTAATTATTTTCTAGGGCAGTTACTGAACTTTCACACAGGAAGAAGGAAGTCAATAACGTGCTGGAGAGCTTGTTTCCCTTCTTGCAGGGGAGCACTCCCAGGCAAGTAGATGAAATATTTGCATCTCCATCCCGCCCTGAAACACTTTAATCTGCCCATTCCCAAGGCACCATTTGCATAAAGAGCAATCTACAGGAGAGCTGCCCAAACAATCTTGCCACTGCATCAGAAATATAGCTTAATTTTTTTTCTAAAATGAGCAAAGCACCTTTATGTGTTAAACCATTTCAAGTAGGAGGTATCCCAATCAAACATTAAAGGTATTCTAATGGGAGGGCAGCCCTCTGGAATTTTAACTATGATCCACAGAGCAAAAAGAAGTAAAATCCACAGAGAAGTAAAATATACAGAAGCACGGAGTAGAATATTCAGTCACCTCTTTAAGCAGCCCTTGTATTAGAAAGACCTCAAAACCTTACATGACCTGCTCTTATGATAATAGACTAAAAAATAAGAACAGGAGAAAGCACCCACAAAACATCATCAAGAGACTTAAACAAAACATTATGCATAAAAAGAAGTATTGCTGTATGTTTTATTCTCAGTCTTTGTTTCTTTTTAACTGTCGCTCCCCATTAGCTGGTTTTTTTGGCAGCCTCTGCCCATCTGCCTCCCACCCCTTCTTTTGCTTGTGCAGGAGCAAACCCTGGGTGGTGCAGTAAATCCTTCCTTCATTTCCTTCATCTAAACAGAGACCAGAAGCTGGCCTCAGAGCACCAACCAGCCTTAAAAAAACTTGCTGTGGTTAAAGGGGGAGGAATTTATAACACCCTGATACAGCCCGTGCTTGTTGGCACTAATGGCATGCAGAAATACAAATAAAGGGCAGGATAAAACTCATAGGGGAAATACCCCTTTGTATATTTTCTAACAGTCGAACTACTGTCTCAGGGCCCTTGATACAACCTTGGTAACTTTTATATAGGATGAACTGGGGCTTTCTTCTCTCTGTCACTCTACCCTGTGGCTAGGATACTATTTTTTAACTCACTGCAGCAATCAAACAAAATATTAGTGAGGCCAAACTAAGTCCAACACCAAATACTTCCTCAAACTGCCCACTATTTATTTATTCTGTTTGCAGCCAAGGAAACTTTGAAATTCATTCACACTTGTGCTTTTAGGCAGCTACTCTGCGTCACCAGTGGTGATTTCAAAATTTGATGTTATTTCCTGCAGTTCAGACCTTGACCTGCATGAACAATCCATAGCTGTGATGTTGTTTTTCTTAAATCAAACTTAGGAAGTGTGTGAACAAGAGGTTATTTCTTTGGTGGGGGCAAATGCCAAGACTGGTGTCTACTATGTGTGAAGTGCTTAATCCATTTCAGCTGAACAACTGGGCAACAAAAATTACCTTGCTGCATATTCCAAGATAACGCTTTAGCTGGCTGAGCTTTATTGTGCTCTGAGCTGCAAAATTAAGGGCACGCAGTAACATCTGCCTTTATTAACAGCAGTTCTACACACCTCTCCAAACTGCCCTTCTGTGACACCTCGTAATTTCTCTCGGCACAGTAACCTATATAAACTTGCACAGAGCCTGGCTTGCCTCTTCCCAGCCAAACCACCCCCAGTGCGCGAATGGAGAATAAACACTTTCTGCTTTCTCCCGCTATCGAGATCAAGTGAAACATTGCCCTGGTTTTCCAAACAGCGCCGATGCCCCTTTTTGCAGATTTTCCTGGAGAATTTCCTTCTGAAGAGCTTTTCAAATGTGAATTTTTTCCCTTCTCTCCTACACTCAGCGATTGCCGGAGCCCTGTGCCGGGCAGGGCGTCACAGCAGCCCTGCCTGCCACCTGGCACCCCTCCCCACGGCATCCTCCGCACCGACCTGCTCTGCTTCCCACCACACAGAACAAAGAGGCGATTGTGTCCGCACCGAGCGGCAGGGCTTGTTTGCGAGCCCTCGGTCCCCTGGGCAATGCACCCGGTCCCTCCTGGTTCCCAACACACCGGCACGGCCCCGGAGACAGGCATAGCTGATTTCCCTGCCTGTGTCCCCGGGGCCTCCCGCCGCATTCCACCGCGCAGTAACTGTGCTTATGCTGTAAACTGCGGGCTGTCCAGCGGGGTAGGGGCTGCTCTGGAGCCAGGTGACCCTGCATACATGGAAACATGGGCTTGATTCCGTGCGTGTGAGCACATCACGTGTCTTTGTCAAGCTGTAGCACCTGTACTAAAGCAAAGCAGGGAAAATACAGGGAAAGAAGAAGCAATGGTCAGGTAGTCTCTTGAATAATGATATTTCTCTCTTCTAAATGTTATCGCCCCTACATACGTCTAAGCACGCGGGGATTTTCATTTTTACAAAATATTTCCTTATTAGGTTTTGTTTCTGACCAAGTGAAAATTTACAAGCAGTTTGTCAGGCAGATCATCAGTGCGACTGCAGCCTCACATTTGCACCTCAGAGAAGATACACAGCAGTGTGCTTGAGCAAAAACACTTTTCCTGATGAAATACAACTGCTGGAGCACCTCAGCTGAGGACAAACTCTTTGATACAACCCTGTGTACTCATATGGGCTGGCCAGAACCCAGTGTCTCTTGCTACAGCATGTGACTATCTCTTGCCTATATTTTCTTAGACCATATTTCCAATTTTCCTGTTTTCTGTGCCTCTCTCTCACCTGCTGTTTGCCCATTGAAGAATGCTGTGTGCACATGGTTAAACAATACCCTGGGAAATCCCACCAAAGCTCCATGCTTTCAACTCCTCTGTGAGCAGTTCAAATCCAGAGCTCACATAGTGAACAAGTCCTTTTTTCATTTTTTTTTTTTTTGAAATCTGCCTAGCTCTGTGTTTGTTGCATTTATTCATAACAGAAGGCCAGCCATTTCACTCACCAGTTCCAGCCAGTTTAACCCAACCCATAATGCCATCATTGTAGTCAGCTTGCTGAGAGCTGGAAAAATTAGACATACCTGTTGGAATGAATGCTGATAATTACACAGCACACAAACAACAAAACAGCCTGCTAGATACAATCACACCCTCGATTTAAAGACATTAACATTGATAATTGCATACTGTGGAAGCTCAGAGGCACTAAAGATTGTATCCTCCGTACTCATCATAAAAGACAGAACAAGAGCAGAGACTTACACTTTAGGAGGGAAAAGATACATGACATTACTTCTACAGATGAGGAATGGGGTACAGAAATAACCATTCAGCCAAACATGTAATAGAGTAGAGCTGGAACCAAGTTAACTGACTAACATAAATTCCTGCCAGTAGCTTTGGCACCAAGCCATCTTTCTAAGACAAACTCTGGGACGAAACTGAAAGATCTTGCGAGGATCCACAAATTCCATCTCTATATGTAATTATTTTGAGAGCAGGTTTAAATTTCCTAGTTTACTAGGTATTCTAAGACTAATTGAGATTTTTTTATATATGTTTATGTGATGAAAATTAATAATTTTAGTCTCTATAGGGAAGAATGCACCATAGACAGTGACATTCATATCCAGATGCTCCATTTGTGTGTGTGTGTGTGTGGTGCAACATCTTATATAAGCTTATTTCTGGGTTCCTGATTTTCTTTTATCATTAGTGCCTGAAGATATGATTCACAGAGAGATGCTTTTGGATCTAGATTATTATACCTGGAACAAAGCCATGAACTTCCAAACCTTAACAGCTTTGACAGGTTTTTTTTCCTTTTCCTTAATACGCAATGGGTATTGTAATTCCACTAGACCAGAACATGAAAATTCTCCCATCTAGCATTTAATTCCTGTGAAGGCAGGCTGAGAGAGTTGAGGCTATTCACCCTGGAGAAGAGAAGGCTCCAAGAAGACCTTACAGCAGCCTTCCAGTACCTAATGGGGGCTTGCAAGAAGACTGGAGAGGGACTTATCACTGTACTGATAGAACAAGGAGGAATGGCCTTAAACTTTAAGAGGGCAGGTTTAGATTAGATATTAGGAAGGGATTCTTGACTGTGAGGATGGTGAAGCCATGAAACAGGTTGCCCAGAGAGGTTATGAATTCCCTACCCCTAGAGGTGTTCAAGATCAGACTGCACAGGGCTGTGGGTCGAAGAGAAGATGATCTTTAAATTCCCTTCTGGCTCAAACCATTCTATGATTAATTTGATTTATACCTGGAATTCCACAAGATTGTACTTTCTCAAGCCCACTTATTTGTATAATATAAAATGAATACAATCTACATAAATACAGATATCTTTTAAAACAATCACTGCATTCCACACACAACATTTGCAGCAGGATTAGCATCACTTGCACTGTGTCACATCAGCTACAATTATGAACACACATAAGTATATTTGCAAGGCAGCAGCATACAAAAAAACCTGATCTTACCACCACTGATACTGAAGGCTAAAGAAAGAGCTGTAATAAAGACCTGACTTCAATGCTCATTTTACACACTGCTGTGCAAAAGTCCCATGTGCTTTAAATCTCTCAGCAGGAGACTGACCAGTCTGCCTGCCCTAGCTGCATAAATTCCCAGCACATTCTCTGGGGATGTGCAGGGAGGTTTTCTGTGTATGAAGCTGCTCCTTTGTACTGTGAGTGGAAAGAACTGATGGGAAGTGCCATCCTCTCCTGATTATAGTATTTGTAAGACAAAAGACATGATTTCTAAACCCTGCTTAGGCCAAGAAAGACTGAATTTAGGCTTTCTACACTGAAGACAGTTCTCTGAACCCTGGGCCTTGGAGAATTTGGCAGAAAGCCTTCACCCTACCCTTTGTGGGTTGCTCTGCACAGACACACAGCATGAGGACTTGGGAGCAGGTTGTCCTGTCCCTCCACCACACAAACCCATCAGCCAGAGGGAGTCACAGCCCCAGCCACATGCAGGACTTCAGGCCATCCCAGAGCAGCCATGCCATTTAGATGCCTGCCTGCCTGAACCATGACAGCTTTGGGGAGTGGGAGTTACCTGTCTCTTTTCTAACATGTGCTTTTAGGTGTGAATAGATTATTACAGTAAGTGCCCAGGATATTTTCAAGCACAGTATAGAGGCACCTTGCACTGCAAGTAGACAGACTGGGCTACTGTCTGAGCCTTAGGCTTTGGGCTCCTAAGTCTCAATTTAAGTAGGCTGGATCCTTCACAGAGTTAACATCTTATTAAATGTTCATGTTGCTTTTTCAGGTCTTTCATAATTCCTCATCATTCCATCATCAGCTCTCCCCACTTAAGTTCCTCTTATCCTAGCACAATGAGACCAAAAACATAGACCTGCTCAGAACATTTTCAAAGCGGTATTTAGCCAAATACCCCACTACATCAAAGATTAAACATCTCAGAGGAACACGAACATTTCAAGTGAGTTTTGCTTGTGACCAAAATGAAAACTCCCAACCAAGGTCTTTGATCTCAAACTAGGCATTTCATCCCAGCTCTCTTTCACAAAGGCATTTGAAAGGAGCTGCTTGGTATTTTATTCCTGCAAAAGATACAAAAAGACTTCAGAAACCTCAAGAACTTTCCATGGGATGGAATGGCTCTTCTTCATCCATTTCTGCTCTAGCACTTCACAGGAGAAGGGCATAGATAATGCATTCATGTCAAACACATTGGTCATTCAAGAAAGCCTGACTGGAAGCATGATGCCAGTTCTGTAAGAAATCACTGAACATTTTGCGTAATTTTCCTAAAAAGCCAAATGGTGGAAAAAAAAATCACTGTATTAAAGTATGCTTCCTGATTACAAAGTATCCATGAACCTCTAATATCAGTTTCTCTTCCCACACATGGTCCAATTTGTCTTTAGTTTACTTCAAGATTTAATGTAAGGAATAGTGTAACTTGGTTTATGTCTTTTTAAAAGACACTTATTAGACATTTTGTGCAAGTAATTACTGAAGCTGCAATAGAAGAGAAAAAAAAAAGGCTATCTCCTATTCCATTACTGTACATTAATATATCTTCCCTGACATTTATTGTCAGGACTCAGTTTTCCTTACCATCAATCTACTTCACACAATTTAGTCTTTTATTGGACGGAAACTTTTCAGACTAAGAATGTCCCACAGTCCCTCTGCTGTATGATGATTCCCACCACTTTAGGTGTCTGTTTTATCAATCAAAAGAACTAGAGACTATTGTGAAAAATTAATTATTTACCTTGGAAACCAATATTGTTAGAGTCAAAAGTGTGAATAAGATTCAGAAAATGTTGCTTTTGCATGATGTGCACTCTGAGAAACAAATAAGAAGTTTCCATTTTCTATCTACCTTTTGGCCTTTCACATCTTTTGAGTGTAATTTCCATTTGAAATCAGGACAAAATTGTTTCCATTTTAAACAGATCACATGTTAGCCTTCTGCCAGGTGGACTCTTGTGCTGCTCTCCCAATTTCTCATTACATTGCAGCCAGTTCATATGGCTATATGAATTTCGTGTCAATATAACAAAGGTGTTTCATTTTGAGTTTTCTGAACTTATTCATCCATAGCTTTCTGCATGGTAGTATCCAAGTGACTCCCTAATGTGAATGAATGACAAATTGGATTATTTCAGCCCAAAATCTAGATTCCAGGAGAAAGTTATTTATCAATTCAAAGATGATGCACAAATAGGTTATTTTGTATCTCATATATTGTTGATCTATTGTAAAAAGATTTCCTCACTTGAAGCAGTGAGTTCATTGTATTTTGGACTGGAAATAGGGATTGAGGAGAAAAACTGTAAGAAACTAGTCTATGAAAACAATTAAAGTCAAATAATTTTCCTTTAGAAAAAAGGAATGTCAGATGTAAATGGATTGGTACAATTTGATGGCCTCCTCCTTTCCCTCTTGTGTGCATGTGTGTGTGGAGTCCTCTTTGAGCTCACAGGAAGGAAACAGTGGGAGAGCATTTCTGAAAAAATTGAGCTTTCCCTTTGCACTGTCCCTGTTCAGATGTGCCGGCCTCTCAGTTCCATTATCAAATGCATGCACATACTCTAACGTGTGCAGGGAGAGGGACCTTGTAACACCACAGCCAAACTGAATCTGCCAACAGAGGTGAGTCATGCAGCTCAGGCTCAACCACACCGGGACAAAGAGTCCTCTGAGCCTGCTCAGCAGACTCAGATCAAGCTGCAGCAATGGCTCTCACACTTGTAAGTGTTCCAGTCCCACACCTGGAGCTGTGCCAGCACAGAAGAATCATTTCTACATCCCCCTTGAGTTCAGATAGCATGTTTATGTACCTGCACATAGCCAAAAGGGATTACTGTGAATGATGCTCAGCAAATGTCTGAGAAGAGCTGTCAGATAAAGGCTTCATCATTTTTAGTGTCCTCAAACAGTTTCCATTAAAACAAAGAAATGGATTGGTGTCACCGATTGAAGGACTCCCTTTCAGCAGTGACATACAAGAAGGCAACAACTGAGAAGGTGCTGAAAGTTTTTGTTATTTTTCATGCTGCCCAAAGCTGAGAAGGACACCTGAACATGTCACAGTTTTTGAAGACAAGAGATAACTTATTCACAATACCACCTTTTTGATAGAATATGGTCAGCCAAAAGGGGGGAAAAAAATCAAGAATACCCATTTGATAATTCTGACAGAAAAATCTGTCAGATATGAGGGACTGAGATTAAAATTAAAGGGTGAAAATGAACAATGAGGTGCAAAGAAGCATGTGTCTGCCCCAAAACAGCAACAATAAATGGTAGCTTCTTCAAGTGTAAGGTCTTTGCAGCAGGGGCACCTTGGTTCATGCTTATGCAACTGATAGCAGAGTTATAATCCATGTGTAGTACTCCTAGTGCCACCTAGACTAGTAACAGAACAGGTTAAGTAGCATGGCTGCACTCTAACACTGGCAGGTCTGGAAAGTGAAAGAAATTGCTAGGTTTGGCAGAAGATAATCTAGTTCCTGTAGAGCACCACTTTCAGGCCCCTGAGAAATGCAGCTGTTATTTCACCTGATCAAAGGACCTTGCATTCCATAGGAAATAGCAGGTGAATAGTTCCACACCCACCTGAGCAGGGGGGATTTCCATTAGCAACAGTGAAATTTGCTAATTTTCCATTAGCAGCAACCGATGAAAAGTGAGATTCCTGGAAGGAAAGCATCTCAAAGGCTGTGATATCTTCTTTGCTTAAGCTTAAACATCAGAGTCAAGCTGCTCCAGCATGATGAAATGGAAAAAGAAAGAGAAGGTTCCAGTTTAGAAGGAGCAAAAAGCAACAGTGCATCAAACTAAGTATTTTATATCTTTGATTCAGGTGTCAGTGCCTGAATTCTTGCTGTCATCCAGGATATTACTCACCCAAATTAAAAATAAAAAAAACCCACAACACACAAACAAGCCAACAAACCCCAGAACAAGAAAACAAAAACAAACAAAAAACCCACCCAACCAACCAAACAAACAAAACCCCCAAAACCAAAAACCAAAACAAAACAGAAGACAAAGAAGACTGCAAGGAAGTACTATGGATGGAAGCTTAATCTGTCCATTAGCAATGTGCAGTATCTAACAGGTAACTTGCCCTTCCCTCATACTTCCATGGATCCATGCAAACTTATGGAGATAAAATATCATGTCATTAGCATACCTGTCATTAGCAGAAGCTACCCATGACAAATAGCTCAGGCATTTGACATCCCCAGAACAGTAGTTGTTGATTTTTGCCCTAGCTCCAGCAAATTAGTGATTAATTGGAAGTTATTCAGCGTTCCAGTGCCAAGGTCAGTAAAAAGCACCAAATAAGGTCTTGTGAACATCTTTTCTTTCTGTTATTAAAATTAAAAATTGCACATCCACTAGAGCTGACAAAATTAGTCCTGGTGACTTCATTTCTGGCTCCCTTTCCTAGTCACAGGTTAGCAGTATTCAATGTAATATCAGTGTGTGTTTGTCTATTCAAGGGTGTCAGAGAGTGTGGCCAAAGCAGAGCTGTACAGAAGCAAACTCAGGTGCATATCCAAGTAGCGCTGCCTCCAGGTTCTTGCAGTTGTGTCTACCAGGCACTGAGCAAAAGGAGACACACAGAACTGCACCATGCCAAGCACAAGCCTCTGTGGCCCCAAGATCAGTTGTTCAGGGTCTTGTTATCCAGCTGTCTCATTCTGCCCCGGGCAGAAAGAGGGTGCTCCCTCTGCAACAATCCTTGTGATATTGTGAGATGTAGATAAAGCTTTTCCAAAATTGCACAAAAAAAAAAAAAAAAATCAGATGGTTGAAATATGCAGGGAGAAGTCAGGCCTTATGAGAATTATTCTTCCTGTCTTGTAAGCAGTATTTGCCCCAGCTACTCTTGCACACATCTAGACACGTCTGAGGGCTCATTTGTCTTCCAGGGGTGTCTTAAGCTGTAATGGATGTTTTACTATATAGTACCAGAAGTCTTTTGGATGAAAGGAGCAATGTAAACTCGAAGAATTTGCTAATGAAAACCATTAATAATAAATGTAATTACAGGCCTTTTGTAATGATTCAACAACTTCAGAATATTTCAACAACTGCATTATCCATTTATTATTTTAAAACAGGAAGATAACAGAATTTTTATAGAAATCTTTAAAAGGGATGAATTCTACACAATTATTAAAAAAGAAGGAATTTCTTCTGGGAAAAAAATATCCTGGGAATAGGGGGAAAAGGAAGGGGAAAAAATGTTTATAATATGCTATCAAATTATAAGTTATAAAAATATGCACAGTTTAAGACTGGGAGGAGGGAGCATTATGGCTATCTCAAATAGAGCCAAGACCAAACACAGATTAAGGCATTGAATATCAGAAGGAAAAAAAAATATTAACATTCAAAACAAAACAGTAGAGAAGAAAATGGATGAAAAAGCAAAAGGAGATTGTTTCTAATGGAAAATAAGAAGAAAATAAGAAAGGTCAGATAAACAAGAAAACCCCATATAATCAGAGAACTTTATATTCCATTTTCGATCCCTCATTGCATTTTTGCTTACATAAATATTGCTGAAGTTCAACAATATAAACATGTGCAGTGGTGTCACTACTCCTTAGAAATCTTTCAGGTGCAGCTTTCTTAACATTTCCAAGTCATTTTTTCCTTTGAGATGAAGTGATTTACATTTTTCTAACCACTTCACACATCAAGAGTCAAGTCTTATCAAATAGGCATCCAGCAGCATCTGATACAATTAACTGGTCCATTTCTTCTCTCCATCATCTTTCCCAGCATCACAACCTTTACATATTGCCTGATAAATTAGAGCTCTTTAGAGAATAAGGAACCCCCAACACAGTTTTTTCACAATAAACCGCTATGATTGATGGCTTTTTATGGTATATTCCCTGCCTTTCTTCTAAAGACACAACATATATTGCAAGTAGATTTTTCATGTCTGTTGACACATCCTGAAAGTGGTAGTAAAATGTAAGCAGGAACAAGATAATAGGAGGAGCCACAAAGGCTTTAATCAACCCCTACACATGGCAAATAATAAAACAATTGCTCCAAACACAATTCAGTGCTGCAGTCTTTGACTTCAACAAAAACCTGAGGTAAAATTACCCAACCAGGCCTCAGTGATAATAAACCTCCAGCAGACAAAGTTACTTATCACTGGAAATCCAACCAGTGTTATTTTAGGTTTTGTGATTTTTTTTATTTTTATTTTTTAAAGTCTAATTTTGTAATATTTAATTTTTGGAAGGTTTTAAAGTTAACACTAATATATAATGATTACCACAAAATTTTTCGATCTGTTGCTTGTATACAACACAAGTTTTCACTAGCAAAACATAAGCTGATATGCTTGCTTGATGGTCACAAAGCATTTTGAAGATGAAAAGTATCTAGTGCTAAGCATTAAGTTAGTCTGATGATCTTCTCATTACACTAAAGATAGACAATCTCTCAGAACAAGAAAAACGAGACACAAAGCTGGTCTGGTGAGGATCCTGTTTTCCCTTTGAAAAAATGTTAAAATAATTGATAGTTTCAATAATAGATAGTTTCAAAGTATGAAGCATTCCTTTGCTCAGTGCTTCAAAGGGGTCCCCAAATACCTAGAAATGCAACTATTTTCCTTTTCATGTTTGATAGGAAAAAGTATTAAAAAGACTCTTAAAAATACAAATAAAGAGATCTATCCACTTTTTGATCCACCTTTATCTGAAATTAAAAAAGAAATTTGAGTGCTTTACATGTCTCCCTGTAATGAAAAGCCTCACAAAAAGACTCTGATGTGGAACTAATTTGCATTCTGAATGTGCTGAATGGGCTTCAGAGACTATAGTAACCTTTAGAGAATCTTTGTTGCGTTAAAAAAGTAATTCGTATTCTATCTTCTTCTACAGAAAATGAAAGGTTGAAAGATGTAAATTAGACAAAACAAACAAACCTTTCATAGTATATTATGAGCTCCGGGTTTCCTGAGCACTTACAAAAATTTCAGTAATTCCTCTTCCAATTTCAAGCACAGTAAATTTGGGCCATTTGACAAATGCCTTATCACTGCTTGATTTAAGTGTTGCTACATAAAGAAGCATATTTCAAGGAGACAGGTATTAAGAAACAACATCTTTGAACTTGTTTTTCTCTTCCTTGCTGTCTCCCTCATGCCATCAGAGGGTTGACAGGTTTTTTACTATTTAAAGCTCCCATAGTTTCCTGCCTGGCTAACTGTTCATTTACATGACCATGTGGTGCATGTACATCCTCACATTTCCCTAATTAATGTGTTAGAACCCACTGACCCATCTCAACGGGCTTTTACAGGGTGGTCAAAGCCATAAACAGAATTAAGTTCCTGCTCATCCCATGAAAAGAGAGGACTGGGGGAAAGAGAGGCATCCTTTAAAAACCCTAATTAAGAAATTTGGAACAACATACACTCGTCCCATGTGAGAAACAGTGAGTCTTTCTAAAGCTCAGCTCACACAGAAAGAATCTGTTAGACACCAAAATTCCCTTAGCATCAGTATTCATGGGGTTGTTCACTACAGGGCAGTAAAGTTAACTTCAAAAGCAGTGAAATAGTGATTTGATAACGATTTGTTATCCTCACCATGCAGCATCATTAAAATTATCTTTCACCCGCAAAAGTTGTCTGTCTTTCCTTATTTACCCTTGTCCCTACAACAATTCTGTCAGTCCTACATAACCAGGCTGCATTGCTTCTCCATATAACCCAAATCCTTGGAGGCTCTGCCCTTTAGTCTCTCACTATACAAGTTTTCTCTGCAGATCTGTGGTAAAGATCATATCCATTATCATCTGCTATGGTGACAGAAGCCTTTCTGACACATGCTTTGCAGATCTGCAACTCCAGAGAGTCCTGTGCGAGATGAGGTTTGTCCTCCTGCCTTGGAAGACCAGTGTTTGTTTGTACAAGACATGTGGCTTCATACCTTCCACCTGCCGTGGCTGGGGCTGGGTTGAAGCTGTGCTAGTTTGCCCTTTTTCAAACACACCCAGTGTAGCACTACTCCAAGCACTTGAATGGATAACAGTTATTGGAATTTGGGGACTGGAGGCATGGGTTGGAGCTGGAGATATCCACAAGTCTTGTTACCAGCAGCTAAGGACAGAGGCTTCCAAACCTCTCTTGACTGCTCACAACTGAGGACAAAAGGGCACAATAAATCCACCAGCCTGCAGAAATCTGTGGCTATACATTCTACTGTGGAAACAAAGGACTATATACTGGGCACACAGAAAGGTAAAGTCTTGCTCAACTGACACGTATAAGCCTGTTTGTGTTATCCAGCTGACAATCTCAGAAGATCCATTTGAATTTTCAATACTGAAGCAACTGATTCAAGCAGATAGTACTCACAAAATTCGGAAACTAGAGTAATTCAGCATTATTAATTCTGATTACTTGTTTTCAAGGGATATTTTACACAGTAGAAAATTTCTGTTGAGAGGAAAGGAGGGATTCTGAATGCGTTCTCTTCATGCTCTGGGATTGCAGCAACAATACTGTCCTAGAATCAGAGGGGAAAGAAGGGCCGTGAGAAGCCCTCCAACCCTCTCCTTGCCAAAAGGTATGATCAGCTAGATCTAAACTATTGCCAAATGATGGTTGTCTAACCTGCTTTCAGAAACATCAACAAGATCCCCCCAGCAAACTAGATCAATGCTTCAGAATGTGACAACTTATCTTCAGAGCATGCAGGAAGGACAGGCTCTGTCCCTGTATCTCAGCAACTGCCTTTTGCCCACAGGTTTCATTAGGTTTCCTACTTCTCTTTTTGCAGATAAATGTGCTCCACTCTTTCTAGTTTTTATCAATCTACAGCTCTTGTGATTTTCATTGTTCTACTCTGAATTTTACCCGTTCATGTCTGTTAATTGCAGTGTCCAGAACTGGACACAGGACTTCTTTGGAGCTTTCTGTTGAAGGGTTTGCTATAAGCATTTTCCAGATATGTCGTTATTTCTTTGAGTCCCTCCATGAAGCTGGCCTTTTCCCCAGCAGATCCCCCACCTGCCACCCCAACTCCCACCCTCTCCCCAACCTCCCTGATGCCCCACTCTGTCAGGTAAGTAGTACAAGATAACAATTAAACCCCAGTTTTATCTCCCTTTCCCACGGGCAACAAGCACAGCTCTCCTCCTATTCTACATATTCCAGAACCAAGACCACCAGGTGTCTTTCCTCTGGCCTCTTTCAGTCTGTTCTTTCACTGAGGTCCCCAAACTGCACACTGTATTGCAAATGTGCTCACACAGGAGATGAATAAAGGGTTGCAATTATTTCCCTTAACCTGTTCATGACCTGCTGGCTGTGCTCCTGAGCCAGCGAGTTCAGAAGTGCGTGCCATGACCACAGGCTCCCAGTTGCCCATGGGTGCACAGGCAAGGTGCTCCCCACCCTCAGCTTCAGCTTCCACCCTGGGGTGGCAGCTGCTGCTGTGATCCCACCTGGGGCACTTGCCCTGCTCCTTATCTACAGCCAGCAGTTCCCTCTTGCCTCGGGGCAGCTTGCATGGCAAGGGAGCCTTGCCTGTTCCAGGTAGGAGGTGAGGAGCTGAGAGGCCACCCACTGCCCTTACATCCCAAAGGCTTGGGTGTGCTGAGTTTACAGGGAATCCATTTTTTCTCTTGTCTACCTACCTGCTGCATCTGTTTTTGAAGTAAGTCTGTTAGCTCTTCAGGACTGAGATCAACTCAAAAGGCCCTTAGCTATAATTTATTAGCTATAATTAGCTACACTAGCTACCTATATAATTGATTTTACATATATGGATATATAAAAAATAAATACCTTAGCTATAATTAGCTATATTTAGCTGATAAGTAAGAGTACACACAGTATTTCGCTGTTACTGAAAATCAAATTTGAAGGGTTCAGCTGAAAAAGAAGGCAATTTTTGATATTCCCAGCTCATCAGCTTCTCACTCAGCCCTTCCTTTTGTCTCCTTGGAAATCAGCATAAACCTATCATTAAGGTCTTCGGTGCAATAATTGGCTCAAGCCCAAAACTGGGGCTTGATTGAGGCCCTCAGCTGCCCCTGGGTTGAAACACTAAAGGAGTATGGCTGCTCTGGAATGGCTCTGACTCTTGTGTGGGAAAGGCCAGGACAGGAGCGCAGGCAGACTGTGGAAACCGGGCAACTCTGAACTCAATAAACTCCCCCAACCAGCTGTAGGAGAGATGAAAATCACCACCTTGGCGGAACAGTATTTACAAACACTCCTTCTGCCATAGCAATCATAGGTTCTATAATATAGAAAACAAACAAGCAGGCAAGCAAAACAGAAGAGAAAGGGGCTTGAAAGTTGTTTCCCTGATAAATAAGCAGAGACACCATGAGGTCCATAAAAGCTTTCAGTATTATATCCAAATTTTACACAGAAGGCAGTCAGACTACAACCTGCGAGGACACTGATCTCAATAGTAATTCAAGCCAGGCACCAAATTATCTTTGAAGACCTGGGCTTTAATTACTGCTGCTACAGAAAGCAGTGTAAAACCTGCTGACAAACACCTAATGCCTCGTAGTAGTTTTGCAGACACTCAGCAAAGACTGCTTCTGCTCTGAGGAATGCATGATATCAGACCGGAGGGGAAAAAAAAGAGTGAAGTAGAAGTTGAACAAAGTTAGCCTGCATTGCTGAGTAAGAACAGACCTGCTAAATATAAACACAGTGAAATACTAATTAAAGTCACAGACCCCTATCAGCCACCTAACAAAATCCACTAGTAGATTGAATCACACATTTTGGGATCAAAGCTGACATCTCAGTCAGGTCACAGTGGATGCTTTACATCTCATCAGGTTCCTCCACCATGTTAGCAATGTGCTCTTGCTTACAGTGAAACTGTCAGAGGGCTTAGATCAGTGCCAGATTAACAGGGCTAAATTACTGTGGAGTTCATGTTCCGAAAATAGCTGAATGTCCTTTTGATATTTTAATTTCAGTAAAAACACTTACTAGCAGGGGAAAAAAATCAAGTCGGGCAGCCTTGTAGTGCTTCATGTTGGCTCATTTACTGATGGCACTTTACAAGAGGGCACACCTTACAGAAGCTTGAGAATTTTGGAATGGAGGCAACAACTAATTCCAATGTGAAAAAAAAATCTGCTGCATTGCATGTCATTTTCTGTTAGTTTCCTGGAACAGAAAAGATAACAAAATCAGAGTAGTGACAATAGCCTTAAAAAGGAATTTGAAGATAATGTTGGAAACATAAAAAGACACTAAATCCCAGCAAGTTTTAGAAAATACATTAAAAAAATTGTGTATAGTAAATACATGACTGCAAATGCCATTATCAGAATAATAATGCCACACTTCTTTGCTTTACTCACACAGCCCTGCCAAAGGACTTTTCTTGCTCATTGTTCAAAAACTTCATTGTACTTAAGCATTAAAACACTGAAACTGTCATGTTTGAACAAAGACTCCATGAAATCTATATCCTATAACATATTTTATGATTCAGTGAAGTCCATTTTTATTCTCAGACTGTCTTCATAACTGAACAGTTACCAGGTAATCTGCTTTCAGAGGAAATTCTCCCTGACTCCTAAAACAATGAAGGTTCTCACAACATAGTTTCTACCCATTTTAAAACTGGGGAGGGGGGAGGGTGTTAATACTTGCTATTATGGGTCTAATTGCTATAATCAGCCATATGTACTCAGTCAGTTTTGAATCCTACTAGTCAAATCAATCACGCAATATGCATTTGTTATTGTACTCTGGTGTATCTCTTCCTCTGAACGCAAAGTTCAGTCTTACCCCTCAAAAACCATCTGCACTTTATACAGTTCAGTAGAAAAAATATACAGTTTTTGTCATGTGAAGTTTACATATTCTGGTGTAATGAACACAGTCTTTAAGTCCAGATTATGCACACTAAGCGATCTGAAAAAAAGTCCACACTGTGTTTTCAGTGAGAGTTGTTGAAAAGAGGGAAAGAGAACAATTGCTTTACAGGGGCATTGCTTCCTTTAATAATTTGTGCCACATAAAGAATACTTTTCACACTAGGTCATTCAAGAGAGATTTTGGTGGAATGTGATCATTCAGTTTATGCAGCAAACCCAAGCTACCACGATTTAATTCTGCTGTGTGCTCAATTTTTATATTGTACACCCATCTGTTGTTAAAGCATAGCTCCTGCTAAGCTGAAAGCATAAAAGAGTCTCCGTTCACTTCTGAAAAGCCTGAAAATGTTTTATTCATGCACTTGTAGCACATACATTGCAGGGAGTATTACTGAATTCAAGAGAGAATTGAATGACCCTTCGCAGATGAGATTTTGTTAGTTTAGGATTTTGATTGGGTGGTATAGAATTGATCAGGTTTATTCTTCAGCTCCAGGTCATTCATTCGGGACATTTTGATGAAGTCTAAACCAGAGCAATTATGCATTCATGAGAAGGATGCTGAGGGTTTCACTTGGAAAACTGAAGGCTGATAACCAAAGTAAGGCTCAAGTATCTTTCCCGGGGCTACTGCATAATGATGAAACCACCACATCTCAAAGCACGTACTGCAGAAAGCCTAGCGCTGCTCTTCAAACTGCTGTAGATAAACTGGTGGATTTAAAATAACCAGCTCTTTCATCTGTTGGGACACAGTAGACCTTTAGAGTGCATCAAATGTAACGTGCGCTGTAAAATGAAGAGCTTTGTGCTGCTACGAGACAGAGCTGACAGGTCCTGTTTCAAAGTTATCTTTAATGCAAAAACAAGAAACATTCCCAATTGTATCCATTACAATAAAGATGCCGGATGATAAAGTCTGCTACCTAAATCATTTCAGTCGTGTATGGGAAATCAAATCCCTATAAGCCTGAATGCACACAAAACGCAAATCTCTCTGAACTGCCTCTGATATATCACGTTTATATACATCCTCACTTTCAGATACAAGGTGTCATTGTAATCTCCCTGCTGAGCCTGGTGTAACCTGAGTGCAGGGAAACGCTGACTTGGAAAGACGCGTGACAAAGAGCCTGGCCCTGCAAACCTTTGTTCTCATGAGCCCTTCCACAGGCCAGCGGGCTGTGTACAAACTGCTCTCAGGAGAAAAGTCTCCATATTAAATACTGTACTAATAACATTAGAGAGTACGCTGCTGTATCCAGCTAGCTTGAGAGTATTTGCACTGTACAAGCAAATCCTACGTGTTTGATGGATTAGGCTAAGAATTGGTAATGGCTTGTCAAAATAACCCTGAGTTCATTTGAAAAGTCATTTATTGAGGTATTAATAATGTCCCATCTCCACGTAGACAAAGGGGGACTACTCTTAGTGCAACACGACATCACCATGCACACTGATTTCACGTGTGGGGAAAGGCCCTGGGGACATGGCTGCATCTTGCTGAAAACAAGGAAGCCACTAGCAGAAGCTTATGGGTATTGGATCTGGCCCAAAATACTTCACCTCGTGGAGATTTCTGTTGAATGAAAGCTGTTCATTCAAAGTCCCTGTGGATTTCTGAACTAACTGAAAACTGCAATTTGAAAAAATTTAAGGGGTATTCAGAGTGTGATGTTGTGAAGGAAGGAACAGTAAGCTGCAAACAAACTGTAAGTGCTCATTTGAGGTTATTTCATTCAAATAATAACAGTATACTTTATTCAGGACATATGTGGCTGGCATATGTTTACAATGAAAGCAATGCTATGCATCAAACAGAAGCAGAATTGTTTCAGAGTCATTGCAATATACATTATCCAGACACACTTCAGCTGGACAGATTCGTAAAAATGAGAGGCATGGGTAAGAGCTGGTTCTAGTTATTATAGGTGTAATTTAAAAAAATCAAATAGCAGTGAAGTGTGTAGGCTCCATTCTCCCGCCTTCCCTCCTTCCCCATTTTGTTAAATACATCCATCACGTCCTCTTTCCCTGAGTGGGTTTCTTCATCACTGATTCTATTGTCCTGTGATGGAATGGAATGGAAAAAAGGTTACCGGATAATTTTTCTAAATCACTCATCTGGTCTGGTGAAAACTCAAAAACTCGAGAGACTTTAAATATGCTTAGATGTTATTAAAGAGCAATCTGGTTCTATTTCTGGGAGACAAACAAACAAACACCTAAAACAAAACAGAACAAGCAAACAAAACCAAAAAAGCATGCTACCAAATAAGCCAAGCACCCCAAATCATTTGAATATTTAGCAAATTTTTCAAACATGTTCCTATACTTCTTTTATTGTACTGATATATCATAGAATTAAGGACCATTTTCACAGCCTTTCTCATTGTCTGCCTGTTTTTGGAGAGAAGTTATTTTCAATGTTCTGTTGTGTTTTTTAAAAAAAAAAAAAAGTTACAGAGCCAGGTTGGTTGGTTGATTTTTATGCTTTTTCCTGGAGCATTTGGAGAAAAGTTAACAAGGGAACAATGTGCTTTGATACTCCCCGCACATTCCAAGATTTAACCAAACAGTGAGCTTTGATAAACTTATCCTGCTCCTCAGCTTTGTTCAGCCTACTGGAAAAGTAAAGGAACATAAGCAAAGGTCTGTTGAGCCACATTCCCTCCAGAGGCCTCCCCAGGGGCCTCTTTCCCACTGACAAACACAGACCCATGTGCAGCACGCCTAAGTGCTTAGGGGCTTTTAAATGTGTTTCTCGATGTTTGGGGAGTGAAGATAATCACTCAGAATATCCTTGGGCTTTTAAGGGTTATTAGAAAGGAGCATACCTGAAAAACAACAAAGACACAGATTTGGAATGTCACGAACTGTAACTATCTGTTATTGAATTCTCAGCTGGTTAGTTTTTGCTTTTCAGCCAAGTTTTGCAAAACCTCCTACCTCTCTCAGCCTCTGTCCATTAGCAGCCATGATGCAACTCATACTATTAGGATATCCTTAGCATGTTAGTATGTCTGTGGGAATCAGAAACCTCAAGCAGTAAATTCACATACTTGATAACCAGGAGCTGAAAAACAGCTTTAACCGTTGTGAGGGAAATTACTCATTGCCACAAAAAGAAACAAAGGAAAACTGTTTAAGCACTGTTTATCTAACACGAAAGCAGAGCTACCTGCACCAGATGGATTCCTCAACAATAATAATGCTCAGAAAGGGAAGAGGTTATAGTAAGTATGGAAAACTTATTGCAGTTACTAGACATGTTAATGAAACCTCACTCACTGGTTTCAGAGTGGAATCCAGACTCCCAGTTCCACTAAACCTTCCAGAGAAATAAAACTAATTACACTTCAGCATTTCTAGACCTTGAGGTTTTTAATCACATATACCGTCTTGCTTAACAGTTCATTCACTTAACGCAGGCAAGTTACAAGTTTTTGTAGAAGTGTCTGGAAGCGCATCTATAATGAATTGCCTGTCCACTGTTTTATTTACAGGTTTTTCCAAAGAAAATCAGTAGCTAATAAATCAAAGCATAATTACACAAACACAAAAATACAATCATTAACATTTTACTGGATACAAATGATAAGCATAAGGAAATGTACGCTCACTGACATGAATTTGTGTTAGTTTGCTATCAATATATGATACTGTGAATTGGTGGTAACTGAAAGACACATGAGTATTAAAAAAAATTAGAGAGCCACTCATGGTTGACATGATCTTATACTGAGATAAATATCTACAGACAGTGGTATGATCACGTACACTCACATGTGTTCATATCAACAGAATTAATTTCTTTCTGACAAGGTATCATCATCAAGGAAATTGAACCTCTTCAACAAAGCTTGTTTTGGTCAAGTACCAGATACTATTCTCTAAAGTGTTGGATGATACAGAAACAATCTGTGCAAGTGTAGCAATTTTGATTCAGAAAATTAAAAAAAAAAAAAGAAAAAGAAAAAGAAAAAGTAGTATTTACAAAGGTAACTGCTAAATTCAATGATTAAATTAAGACTCCAGTCTTCATATTCCAAACACCTAATCATTTAATTTTTCTTTTTTGGTTTGGGGTTTTTGGGGTTTTTTTTGGCGGTTTGCTCTCCTCTTCCCCACCACAAATATTAGGCCATGTTTAAAGTAGACTATCACAATTAAAACTTCACAAAACCCAGTAAGTTACTTAACTTGTGACACAAAAAAAATAAAAAAGGAAAAAAAAAAAAAGCAGCACTAGAACATTACTCAAAAAATTCCATAAATCCTTCATAATTAAGGAAAGTTCCAGGAGCAAACAGTACTTATACAAATTGTAGAGCTTGGGAGAAGAAATAGGGGAAAGAGGAGACATTTATCCCTTGACCTTTTTTTTTTGTTTGTTTGTTCTTTTCTGAACTTCGTTTACAAAAAGCTCCTGGTACTTCTTACAATGTTTCCTTTCTCTGGCACATATGGTTTAATATACAAACAATTTAAATAAAATGTCAAATTCAAATTCCCACCATAAATAACTCCACTCTTCTGAAAACAGGTGGGGTTTTACCTATTTCAAAACTAGCCCTGCCTGGCTAACCATTTGGTTAGGACTCTGAGGTTAAATAAGGGATTCTGACAAGAATTTGGTAATCTATTTTAGCCTTGTAAAAATTTTATACAAATGAAATCTAGAAGAAACCCTTTTCATTGGTATTGTTTCTTTTTCATACTACCCATAAGTTATAACTGTATAGGCTGTGCAAGAAACAGAATCATTTGAGCTTTTCTGTGTTTTCTAGGGGTTCTAGGAGCCTGTTTGTTGACTTTATTGAATTTAAATGAAAAATAAAAACTCTTCAAGTCCTTATTCTAAATGGTAGATAAACTCTCTAGCCTTTTTTTCTTGGTGGAGTGTTATTATGCATCCTCATTATAAGAAACTGCATTTCTTCTTAGCTTTAAATCAGGGGTTGTCAATACTGTCTTTTTTTGCTTCCATCTTGTTTTTCAGAATTCCAACTCATTTGGTGAAAGAGCTCATCATTTTACCTCCTTGCCGAAGCTGCATTTTTCACACTGGTCAGCTTTGGAAAGTCAGAATACTGAGTGCTTCTCTAGATCAGACTGGTACTAATTTGAGTATGGAGTGGAACCAAGCTGGTTTGATGTGGAGTTTGGACTGATTTATTCTCATGCTGGGTCGGAGATCTAGCCACCTCAGATGGTTCAGGAAACGGGAAGGGGAGTGATAGCCATTTCCATGCCAGAGTCTCTTAACAGCAAAAATACAGAAGAGAAACTGAGAGAATGAAAAAAAGACTCGTGGTTGAGTGAAGAGAATTTCCATGTCCGTGAGTGGTGGTATTGTTCACTGAATTTGTCACAGCTGACAGAGAAGTGGAATTTGCTGAAGAGGAGTTTGAAGGTGTTGGACTTGTTCCACTGGTATCACAGTAGATCTAGAATGTGGAGGGGGGGGAAAAACAAAAAGGTTTTATTGCTCTTTTTTTATTTATTTATTTTCAAATCAAAAGACAGACTAGTAGTAATGAACAATATGTAGCCACACTCAGTCACAGTAGTCAGATACGACACTTTCAAGTGCTTGTGTCTCTCATTGTGCACTTATGGACAAAGACATTTTGAATTGCACACGTGGAATTTGTTAAAGAAATAAATCTAACATTTTCCTAAATGTTTTTACATAACTATCACTTTATCACAACCCTGCTCTAAAAGAGAAGTTAAGTAGGTTTTAGAAACCTTCTGACACACACAGGAAAAACCCCATCCAAATATAAAGCTATGCAGATATGCAAAGACTAATCTTAGGATAAGAAAGACCTTCAAATAACTACATGAATTGCAGCCTGCCTTTGCAGAATAAGCCACAAAAATTTGAGGAAACAATGGTCAAGAATCTATTGCTATTGCTTCTGGGGCTGGCTTGTGGATTCCTTTCAAGTAATGGTGGGGCTTATGTGTGTGGATTTAATAGTTCACTCTCTCTTATATTGCTGTGGTAGCACTGAACTGCAGAAGTTAAAACAATGAAACCATACTGATTAAATCACAATGTATCAGCATGCTAGAACATACCAAAAAAAAAAAAAAGTCAGTAGAAGACCACATAATATTAGCAAATTTAAAAAATGCTGTCAGAAAGCAAAATTAAAAAATTACTATTTCCACACACACACACACCCCGCCCCAACTCTGCATTATAGGGACAGAACAAAAACTTGCACTCCATGCAACTTCAATATCAAGCTATTTCCTATATGTGCACAAGAAAACTTTCAAAGATAAGCTGAAGTGTTCTTTTATTCCAGTGAAAAAAGCATGTGATACACACGGATGAAAAACAAGAGCAAAAATCATACATCTGCTCCCCAAAAATGAGCATAGTACAGAAAGCTTGGCTTCAGCTCTGTGGCAGCAAACTTGTGTTATACCAGAGCATTCCGGTATGGTCAGAGTTAATTAAAGTATAAACATCTCTTTTTTTTTTTTTTTTTAAGAGATTTATTTGATAAATAATACTCTTCACAAAAGGTGTCCTTATTTACACATATCTCTAGTGTTGCTGAAAAAATAGATTTTCTTTAGCAGAAAAAAAATTAGTTCCTCAACAATGAAGCCATGAAGTCAATGATAAATGTATTACAAAATCGCATAAGCATTTTCTTTCAGTATTTTCTACTAAAAAAAAAGTGTATCACAGACAACGTAAGAATGGTGTAAAGCTTCTGGTAGTTAGGGGTTTTGGCAATGGGCACCACGCTGGAAGCAATTTAGGACTGCAGGATAAAAATCGCTGTGTGGAAGTTGCTGTTGAAACCGCTTCGAGAGTGATCAATAATGAACTGCAGAATTAATAACCTACAAGGCAAGCCCCAACCCGCCCTGGATTTTTTTTTTCAGTTTTCATACCACCACAATTCCACGCTTGGTTATATATTTTTAAAGTTTTCTTAGTTTTAAACAGAAAACCTTTTTTTTTCTTTCTCTGGAGGTTTTCTTTGTGTGTGTGAGAAAGAGAAAGGGTTTATAGCCAAGTTCCACAACGTCACAGTAGACGGGACCCCGGAGAATTTCTTAACGTGAATGTGATAAATACCAGTAACCTACAGGGTCTGATCCCGCTCTCTTCACTGCCAAGGGCAAGACTCCGCTGAGCACAATGGAAAAAGGATAACGCCTTGCCTTGCAAACCAAGGGGGAAGGGGAGGGGGAATTAAAACACCCTCCAGCAACCCCTTTGCTGTTTATATTTCTGATACTGTGCTATTGATCCTATTGAAGAGGTGGTCTTTAGGAACAACACACCGATCCGGAATCTGGGAACTCCGCTTGGCTTGGCCGTGGACAGGGAAGCGGCTCGCTCCTGCATCCATTACCTTTGCGCCAAGGGCACGGCTCGGCCAGCGCAGCAGCCAGAAGCTGGAGACTTTGCTTCCAGCCCCCAAACCTCCCACTCCTGCCGTGGACCGAGCCCCAGGACCGGACACAAAGCCCAACACGCTCCGGTGGGGGAGGTTCCGACCAGGGTCCCGCTGCCCTCCAGCTGTAACACTCCCTCCTTCCCGGAGCTCTCTCGGATTTGGAGGGGGAATGAACGCCCTCTCTCATCAGGGGGGGAATGAACGCGCCGCTGCCGCCCACACCGCGGCTCCGCGGCTTCCCTTCGAGGATCCCACGGGGGAAAAAAAGGGCGGCGAACTCCCACTTTATCTTTTCTAATGGGGCCGGGGTAACTCACGGTACCGCCGCCGCCGCCGCGGAGAGCCGAGCTCGCCCCGCCGCCCCTCCCCGCCCCGTCCCCAGCCCGGGCTGCCCGGGCTCGCCTCCCTCTCACGCCGCGGCCGCCCCGGGGCGGAGGAGCTGCCCGCCACCCACGGCGGGCTCCGGGACGGCGCCCACGGACGGGAATGTCTCTCCGGAGAAACCCGCCCCTCGGCCGCTCCGGAGGCGGGGAGGCGGAGGGAGGGTCTCGGCGGGGCCGCTCTCCCCGTGCCTCGCACCGGGGGCCGGCGGAGGGGAAGCGCCGAGCCGCTCCGGGGCTCACCTGCGTGGGAAGGAGGAGGGCCAGGAGCAGGAGCCCCAGGCCGAGCCGCGCCGCCAGCGCCGTCCCCATGCCCGTCTGATGCTGTCCCGTCGCGGTGCTGATGCTGCTGCTCCTGCCGCTGTGGCTGCGGGCGACAAGGATGCGCCGCTTCGCCGCGCCCGGCCCTTTTATAACAGCGCGGGCTCCCGTGACGCCCCGCCACCGCCTTCCCCCTCCTCCGCCCCACACCTCTGCTCCCGCCCTCCGTCCCCGGCGCCCCGCAAGTCGCTGCCTCCCCCTCGGCCCTTGTCCCGCACTGCTGCGGGCTCTGCCGCCCCTCCCCGGGCTGCCTCCGATAGAGCCGGGAGCTCTGTGCCCCCTCGTTTGGGTCTTATAGGCGGTGGTCCCTCTCCAGTGCCGGCGTCGTGTTCTGGTATGGAGGGACTGGCACAGGGCTGCGGGGGTTAAGCTGCAGTTACTGCCGAGAAACGCTTATGTTTATAAAAACATCAGCCTTTTCCTATTAAAAAAACATAAATCGAATCATGAGTGAGCGAAGGAAAGGTAAAAGCGGCTTAAGTATTTCCAGTGACGGGAACAGTGGGTGAAAGGTTGAGTTAAGATCCCATCTTGTGTAGAGCTGCCTCACCACTACTGCTCAGACTACAGACCACTGGTTGCAATTTCAAGCACTCTGGCTCTGAATATGTCATTAGTACCATTATTCCTTAAAGAAATGATGTGGAACAGAAGGTTCTTCCAGATGTAGTCGCTTTGTAGGTGAGGTTCTAGCTTCTGGCACAGTAAATGCTATAGTTATGTTGTATCTCCTCCCTTAACTGAAGTTAGATTGTGCCAGTGCCTCACCAAATCCCTCAGGTGACTCAGTGCACAAACAAGTGAAAAAAACAAAACAGCCTGGTCCACGTTATAAACTACAAGAAAAGAGATACCAATGTGCTGATTCTATTGTCACAAAGCAGTTATTTCTATTTCAAAGATGAGGAAGATGTCCTGTTGGCTCAGACTAATCAATGGATTTTAAAATGGGATAGGTTCATATTCATCTCAGAACAAAGTGTGAGGAGATATCCAAGTACAGAACTACATAACTCATTCACCATCTTAAAAGGCAGGACTGCTTTTGAAGGGTTTCTAAAGGCATTGCTAGAACTTGGTCCCAAAGTACAGGAAACAAGAAAGAGAGGCATTGCAGAACCAGATGCTAGGAGTTGTGTTAGGAAAAAATATATAGTTTTAAACACTCTCCCATTAATTGTTTCAGAATGACTGACAAAGCTATAGCTTTTTTTTCCCCCCGAGGAATAAAGGCAATTTATAAGCTGTACCACTCAAGATATCAGTCCTTATTCCATACCAAGATGAAAGAGCTTCTGAGAGCTACACTAGGTCTGAAGTACTTTTGAAGTAACATTTCCCTCTTTTTTTAATAAATCCCTGATCATAGTCAGAGTCCAGTTCCTAACTATGAGATGTTTAGTCTATCTATAGAGTTACTATGGTAACAGTAATCAAATTGAGGGTCTTATGTCTCTGAATATTCATTAGTTGTCTGCTGAAAGCTGGGTTTCAGAAGATGGGTTGACATGATTATAGATATAAGGAGAGGAAAAAGGAAACTGTAATGGACCTAAAATAAGAGAGGGATGACAAAGCTGAAAACATTCCTGTCACTACTTTTCCTTGCAAATAGTGTGCTTTAGTTGTCACAGTTAAATTAATCACAAATGAAAGGGAAGGTCATCTTTTCATTCAGTAGACAAGCCTAACACTACAGAGGGGTGAAATTCCCTGCGAGAAAAGTCACGTGAATCACGGCAATAAAGTGAGGGCTCACACAATCCTGGCAACAGATTCCCTGGAGGAGATGTAAAACAAAGGGAATCCAGTTAGGGCTCTACAATAGCCAAAGAAAAGAATATACTAGCATAAAGCTGACAGCAATGGTTTCCATTATTACCTCTCCTGCCTTGTTTGGGAGAAAAGGAAGTGATAAAGCTGTTGCGTGATCCCATAGTGATCATGACTGTTGCAAGTTAAAGCAGCAGCTGAGACACTTTAATGTCAACACCAAGACAGATAAGATTGAGGGAATAACTGTGAGATGGCCTTTCCCATTCTCTCTAGCTGTGCATCTTGCCTGTGGTCTGGAACTGAATCTGTCAAAAATGAGGATGATGCACAGTTCTTGTAAGGTGACATGAACCAACACAGAATTATACAACAGATAATTGTTATTATATAGTGTATTGCACTTTTGGCATTTTAAAGAGTTTCAGTGAAAATGACATCTTTCTTTTTTCTAAAAATAATGTAAAGTCTGTTCCTTTATATAAAAATAAAGAAAAGCTGAGAGGTTTAAAAACATTTGGCAGAAATTATCAAATACTGAAATAATGAAACCATGTTAATTTTAAGTTCTGAGGCCAAAAACATGCCCTTCTGAAATATTCCTGAAATACTAATACAGACAAGGAAATGTACTGGTAGCAAGGCATAAATGCTAAAAATATTTTAAGTCCAAGATTTTCTTTGAAACTTTTGTCATTGAAAATTATAACTGTGATGTCTACACTCCTTCAGATTTATACAACCAACTTTCCCCATTCAACAAAGCTGCATATTCTCAATTCCTCCTGAACTCATAAATCACTTGCACTCCTAATTGCAAAATCTTTACTTTTTTCTTTTTTTCCTCAGCTGAAGTCTATAATGAAGACTACAAAAGAGATACCTGAGCAAAGAGACCAGAATCCAATATATGGATTTTTTTCTACAAGGCAAGGAATGCTGTGAGCTGAGAACTGTACAAAGTGAAGCACTGCTATCTGGTGGCCAAAAGGGACTTCTGGTATTTTTCTGTCAGAAAAGATGGTACACTCCCTCAGTCAATCAGCTTTTGATAGCAGTGTCCTCTTAGAGTTTTCATCATGCTGAGATTTAGTGTTGAATAGTACTCAGCACCTCTACTAGCTAAATACATAATATTTTATGAGAAAGGTTAGCAAAGAGAAGGGAAAAAACCATCTTGATTTTTTATTTAAATGTAAGTTCATCTGTATATTCCAACACTGGAATTGAACTTTGCAATAGGCATAGCTTTCAGTGCAGTGAACAGAAGCAAAACTTACTATGTTTTGCATAATGTATTGGCAAACAAGGTCAGCTAAAATGGCTGGCAGAAGAAAAAAATGTCTATAAAAGGAGACAGAGAAGTAGTCTCCAAGACATATAAATAATGTATTTAAATACATTGAATTAAAATAAAAAGCTTATCAAAATAAGGACATTAAGTGGAAATAATGAGAAATAATTTTGACTTGGCCATTCATTTATTCTTTCCTTTTAGATGCCAATCTTGATCCATCTAAAATATTTTAGGAGCATCAATTGCTGATGAGAATCACTTGATCCCATGCTTCCCAACCAGCTTTTCACTCTCCTTGGTTGCGCACAGACGGGAACTTACTACTCATATATCAGAGCTTACTATACCCTGTGGCTCATCTCAGTGTCTTCATCCATTTCAAGCTCATGCTACTGCAGCTGTCAATACTCATCTGAGTTATATTATGAATTATTTTAGTTGAGACCTATCTGTGAACATGTGCATTTATATATTAGAACCTGGTCTTTTTTTCAAAGGACAGGTTTGAAGGGAAAAAACCAGGTTTGCAGCGTGCATCAAATAGCCTATATATGCTGATCTAAGCTAACACCATCTGGTGATAAGTTTCCTTAATGTCTGCTTTTGGCATATGGATTTTGCCTTAAGCAACATGTCAATATTTTCTAATATATAGAAACACTATATTTTCATCAGTTAGGCTGGCCCGTCTCTTGTTTGCTTAGTGGAAAGGACCTATCTTGCAGCAGCTCCAGACATGTAATCAAAATTTGCCAGCTGTTTTGTAGCACCGTTCCTTACAGTTGCACATTCACTACCAAAGTAGAACAAGACTGAAGTACCAATGGGAGCTGGCGGGTTGAAACTGATTTTGGACAACTGGACAAAGCTGTTTGGCATGTATCTTGGGTAGGATTGCATTTCCTCTTCCAGTGAAGGGTTTATATTAAATTTATGTTAATAGAACTTTTAATGGAGGGCATGATTGGTGGTACTGTAAATCTACACTTAGTAATAAATGTTGATTGGATTCAGCTACACGTCTTCAGACATGGGCCTTGTTGCCATGATGCAGAGCCTCATTACACCAGGATTCCAGCAGGGATCCTTAGTTAGCAAGATACAGTTATAGAAGCAAACAAAGCCATGATTTCCAGCTGTGGAATCATAAGCCTGGAAGTTTGAGCAGAAGTGAGATTGTGATTCCAGAAACAGTCCCAAGAAGAAATGTGTAAGAGTTGCTGCCCTAATGCCCATGAATCTTTTGACTTCTGGGTAGACTTCAAGGGATGGTGTCAGCCTACACAATTAGGTGTGGCTTCAGGTGTGCTTGAAAGCACACCTTTCTCCCTAAGTCAAACAAACTCTTAGGTGACATCAATACAAACAAATTAAATGGTAGCAGAGCCTGTTCTTTGGCCTTGAGGCCAACTGACATGTCTAGCCATGTCCATACTATTAAACTCCCCCAGTCTCCAGAAAATGGAGGCTAAATCTAAACTGCCTATTGGGAGGTAGTTGTCCATGGCCTGGCCCAACCCCTGAATCATGGTCAGGGATTGTTTGGGATCATTCCACTTGGAATAGGACAAAACCAAGACAGGGCTTTCCTTCGCTCATCAGGCATAATGTCAGATAACAGGTCTATAGACATGAAGGATCAAAGGTCATTTATTGCATCTTCTGATTTGAGGCAAATTTAAACATAATTCTCAGAAAAAATCAGTAAACTGTACTATTCCACAGCCCATAGACCTTCTGTTACTCTGTCAAACTATCCTTGCGGAATAACTCTACTAACACAAAGTCTTTGCTGCAAATTTAAAGTAATGATTTATTGCATTGCACAGTAAAGTACACAGATAATAATGATGACCAGATTTGTAACAGTGTTTACTGGAACATATCAAGCAGTTTGCATTGAGAGGAGGAAAGAAGGGTTGCATGATGGCAGCCTTGTACATCTAAGTGAGTCTCCTTGGAAACCCTTGATAGGTGATGAAGAGAAACAAGTGTTTCTATGATGTAATTAATCTCATTTCAACGCAGACATCTGAAACAGATTAATGGTATCCTGAACATGCCAGCATCTCTTCTCTAACTACCAAAAGAGCATGGGTGATTAGCTCAGACATTTGCCACTGTATTTTCCTGTATTTTGAGGAACAGATTCAGTTCCTTCAACCTTTCTCCACAAGATTTCTATGCATTTTTGTCACTGTTCTTTGTATTCTCTCAAATCTGTCTTCATTAGATCATGTCTCCCAAAGCAGCACACTCTGCTCAAGATGGGAGTTCAGTATTCAACAGCTCTGCTGATGCAGCTTGGAAAGAAATTTGTCTTTCTTTTTCTTCAGCAGCTTCATAATGTTTGTGGTCTGATGCAATTTCAAGATTATCTCACTCCAGTTCTTGAGCAATAGTGCAATGCTAGCACTTTCCCCATCTCCTTGAATTTTCCTTCTATCACAAGACTTACTAGTAATTGCAATTAGTGCAGCCAAGTTCTTCTCACCATTAGCTTGAGCACTAACTGTAAGCCTGTGATTTCTCCCACTGGATTTGATATTCTGCATTACCTCTCTTTACCAGTGAATAAAAAGTTAGTTATCCTCTTACTATATTGCTACTTCATTGTGCTTCTTTCCAAACAAATGGAAAAATCAGTGCATTATTAGTCACTTTAACCACCACCATTAGTGTATGACTGCTTGGATTTCTTCTATCCCTGACACTTTTCAAGACCTTTCTTCACAGCCCTGCATATGAAGCATTTTTTTATGACAGCAACAGAAGTCTTTATCTTCTTTTGAGAAGTGTTGAACATTTGTACCTTGTAATTTGAATCCAGTATTCTTCTGGTCCCCCTTTTTATTCATTATTCTTTGCTTAGTTTTGTTGGGGGGTTTTATTCTTATTTTTTATCTTTATTTGCTGCCTTCTCTTTGTCATTTGACAGGGCAGATTTTTACCCCCCATTATCAAAAAGATAGTCTATATTAAAAGAGAGCTGGCTTACAGAGTAGTCAGTTTCAGAATTCATTTCTAGTCATGACTGCTGGATGGCTGGAAGGCTTATTTTTTTGTAACCTTTTCTGGGTAATTTCTAGTTAGAGTACGGGACAGGCACAGATAACAAAATAATGAGAGTGAACCATGGAGAAATCTGATAAACAGGAAGATATAAAGTTGGAAGTGTTTATTTTATAAGCCAAAATAAGAGTAAATGTGATTAAAATGTGTATAAATGGTCAAGTTCTAGAAGGTAGATCAGCTCTTAGTCCCATTTCGTAATAGGAAAAGGCACTAGTCTAGGATTTGAAAAGATGAACTGCTGAAAGGAAACATGTATCATGTATCACTAACAGTGTTAAGACTTCATGTATCTTTTAGATGGTGAACACTGTGTCACAGGACCATTAGCCAGGTGTAGAGAAGGAGTGGTCACACCGTGATGAGAACAGGCATTGTTTAAACAGCAAGTGTTGCAAGGACACACTTCCCTGGGAGGCAGATCATCCCAGATCTTCCACTATGTGATTTACACAGGTTTTACACCTCTGGAGCTGGACGCTGTGAAAGGAGGAGACAGCCTTGACACCAAGTAACACGAGTATTCTGACATTCTATCCCTCCCTGTTGCACCTTCATTTACATTATTTCTTTACATATATATGTATATCAGAGGTGTATTGACACCTACAGAATTTTTTCTTTCATAAGGTAGTAATGTTTATAAATGCTAACTTTGCCCTTTACTCACAATGGAAGCTGAAGTACTTTGCCCAACTTTTTTCCTGTGTATATCTTGAACTAGTTACTATCAATTAGAGAAGAGAACATTATTTCCTAAATACTAAAGGCATTAGTCTGAGGAGAATATGAAGGAAACACAGAAGTAAACAAATAATTGAAACTAATTAACATTTGCTCATGGATTATGCTGTTTTATGACTAATAAGGTTCAAATAATGAATGCTTAATTGATTGCTTTTCCTTTTTATTGTATTTGTCACTCACTGTTAGTTGCAGCTAGATAAATCCTAGAGCAGCAACCAACACAAGCAGGACCTGAGCATGTTCACTACAGAATGAACTAAAGTCTCAAAGCCTGTCTTAGGAAACAGTACATTAACTTTTCCTACTGAAAGAAAAAAAAAATACCATGTTTTGGAGAACTGACAAACAAGAAAGTGAGGGGAAAGCAATCAAAAATCCTCTCACCAAACTGGGAAATCTAAGAATTAGCAGTGGAACTGCAGAGCCTTTCATCTTGGTGTAGCTGGATTTAATACCAGACTGACTGAAGGAAGTTACTCACTGTTTTCCTCTCATTTGTTTAGCCACTGATGTAACAGCAGTTTTCACTGGCAAGGTAGCTATGTATTTCTGGTTTAGGTGGGTCACCATGCTCTGACTGATTAGGGTGGCCTCTGTTGCGTCTTCACTGCTGGTCAGAGCAGTCTGCACTGCCCACCTCCATATTCTTTCTTCTTATGACTAAATGTGGTCTTCTACCATAAAAGAGAACAGGCAGACAAAAGCCAAATTAGTCAGATAGTCAAAAAGATGGGGTGAGGGGAAGGAAAAAAAAAAAAAAAAGAGAAGACAATGCTACTTTAGCAAGTGCCTATATCTCCACCACTTAAAGAAGTACAAACCAATATCTGAAACTTCTCCACCTTACCGTACTCCATTAATTATCCATCTTTAATGTCTAAAATGCATTTTCAAGGATTAAGTAGGCTGCAAGTAAAAGTGCTTTATGAAACCTTGCTCACTTCTGGAAAGGGATTTTCTGTGCAGAACAACAATGTGGCTGCAGGAAAAAATGGACAGAAATTCATAATGTTGTTCTTATCATGAGAGACGAAATGGCAACACAAAGAGTTGGTAAGTAGAGGGAAACAGAGCCAAGTTTCAGTGTACAGAGGGTCTGGATAGATTAAAAGTATCCTAAAGAGAATAAACACAATGTTTAATAATAAAAACTGGCACAGTTTTTTGTAGTATATGGGCAAATGTGTGAGAAAGGATAGTTTAGAACAGTGTGCCAACAGAAAAGGCATCACTGGAAGGGCTAGAAAGGGAGCTCCTCCTGCATGAAAGATTATATTTTCAGAGAGGGCCTTTAGAGAAAGAGATGGTAAGATTATTTGATCACAGACTGGATGCAAATAAACAGCTAGAGGAATTGTCTCCAGACTGTGGACTATGAAAAGAGAACATCTAAGCAATTACAATAGGTGTGACACTGGAAGAGGTGAATTAGCAGTCAGGGAACTCATTAGTCAAATGAATATGGACAAACTTAAAGGTGATGCTCACATGGGGACACTGTGTTTTCTCAGGCAGCATAAATATGCAAAGAACACTGTCCAGTCACCTACTCAGTACACCTTGAAATAAGCAGTGAAACTTAAAAGGCGTGTGGTCTCAACAATGCAATACTGAAGCTAAATCTGCAGTGACAAGTAATCTGGTGAGATGTGCATTGTAGAATGTTAGTCAGAGCTACTCACAGGGCTCGAATGACAACATGGTGCCCTTACTTTGAGATGCAATGAGTGTCAGCAGATCTACTGCTGTCGCTGCACAAAATCACAGAATTTGCCAAGCTGGAAGGGACCCAAAAGGATCACCGAGTCCAACCCTTAATTCTGCACAGGATCATCCCCAAGAGTCACATCAGGTGCCTGAGGGTATTGTCCAAATGCTTCTTGAACTCTGTCAGGCTTGGTGCTGTGACCGCTTCCCTGGGGAGCCTGTTCTTGGCAGACTTTGCAGGAAAGTAAAGGTAAGAAAAAACCCTAGGCAGTGGGGAGCGAATTCTTAGTTACAGACTCCAACATACAGGACAAAAGCTATTGAGAATCCCCGCTCTGAGTAACCAAACCTCAAAGATTAACCTCCTCATGAGTGGATGTCATAGGGAGTTTATTGAAACACATAAAATGAAAATTATAAACAAGATAGGAATTACCCTTCCTAGACAGGAGACGACTCCGCTGAAAAAAAAAATAAAAAAAAATTCTATAAGAATAGCCATGGGAAGAAGAATACATCTTGGTGAGACTAATTTTTTTTTAAAAAATCAGATCACCACTAATCTGTCAGAGATAAATGATCACTGCTTCTTACCAAAGGTGAAACTTTCGACTGTATGTTGCTGAGGTGTCATATGATTTTAAAAAAGTGAAATTCAGATCACTTGAAAGCAGGTCAAAGAACATCCTTCTCAGGGATGGGTGTGACTGAGTTGTGGTTGAGCAAAGCCTCTTGTGAGGGAAGACTGAACCCGTGGCAGCTTCGAGAGGAGTTTTTCGCTGCCATCTAATGGCGAACTGGGAGAAGAGAAAAATTACACTGAGGTCTTCACTCTGTTGGAAGGTTTTGTTAATAATTACAGTTCCATGTAATTAAAGCAGGATTATTGATCATTAACTTCATTTTTGCATTTTTTAATTTAAAAACTTACTGACCCAGGTTGGAAGTTCCCAAGCCTCACACAACTGTAGTACAAATCTTGTGTGAGAGGTTTCATGGCCCCTCCACTCTGTAGTATGGAGGGAATCCAACAAGAAGACCTGTAGGACATTGAAGTTTCTCTATGGTCCAGGACTGAATGAATCCTAAAAAAAAAAAACAAAACAAAAAAAAAACTAACAAACCACAAAAAATAAAAAAAAAAAAAAAAAAAAAAACAAAAAACCAAAAAAAACACACCTGTGTGAGCACATCTGCTTTCATGACTGAGACATCATAATAACATGATGGACCTTACAACTAGTACAACTAGAACAGTCACTCATATAACTGGACTAGGAAATTAAGCAAGTGTGACAGAGGTGATGTCTCTGTTTGGGGTTGCACAATTATGACATAAATCAGATGCATGATGCCTATTCATGACATGCAAGTTACATTTCCTCTGAGGCTAATTTCTGCTTTTGTAAGATGTGACCATATTACCATATTTAAAAATATAAAAGACAGAGTGACTTTAGGCACATTCTTTACCTTGCCTTTCAATATGAAGGTGCCTGATTAACCTAGAAAGGCAATAATGCTTATATCTTTCTTTATTAAGAGTAAGTTAACTTCACTCTTAGCAAAGTTAGATCATTACTTGAATACTACATGAGACAAATCACATTCCAAGAGATCTGAAAAGAATGGGATGTATGGAAAGAAAGGTTTGGGGTGTTTTTTCTTCAGTTTTGGGTGTGGGGTTTTTTTCCCCCATAGAGGAGATAACATTTCTGTTTAGGGAATCCCCACTGTTCTAGACATTAATTTCTGTTCTGACTCAGCACGTGCCACTACGAATGCAAGAAAGTTATTCCTACTAACCTTTTTGTTTTTCCTCGGTAAGCATATATGTATATTTTAAGACATACAGGGAGAAAATGCTAAAAAGTTAGCAGCTATATTCCCAGCTGAAATTGGTCAGAATCTCCCAGAATTGGACACTGGAACATTGAAAATACATAAAGACATACACCCATTCACAGCTTTATTCCCAGTGAGGTTCCTAAGAAGGGGAAATAGGTTTGCCAATTAATTGCTCCTTGACATAAAAACCTCCTATTCAAACATTTTATGACAAAGTTTTTACAGGTGTAAATTTAAGCAATCACTTATAATGTGCTAATTGCACAGCACTGTGCAGCAGTAGCTCCACAGTTACATCACTTTTCAGATTTGCAGATAATCTTCCAAGGGATGACTGGTCTGTCAGGTGAGGTGATGAGCATTTTAAAGCAGAACTGTAAAGCTGAGGAGCTTTTTCATCTGCCAAAATTACCCTGGACCTTGTGCAGCAATTTATATCAGGCCAAGATGCTGCCAGTCTGGTGGGGTTGCATTTTGTACCAGTTCTGTATGGATAGAGAAAATTCCCCACATGCTGAGCAATCGGAGCAATCAGAAGCACCAAGAGAGGTGCAGAGAGAAGTGTGGGAGCAGGCAGAAGAAAGAATGGACCTCTCCTAGTTTCTGAACTCTGAAGAGACAGAGTTCTGGATTACTATCAGTAACTGAGATGTGGAGTGAAAGAGGGATACGTAGTGCGAAGGAAAGAAAGATAAGGGGGAACCCAGGCCACAGCAGGGTTTGGATTAGATTATCATGGTGCCCAACCCTTTTAAATTAGCCTGTGGTCGGGAAACTACACCTGGTGGAGTCTCCCAGAGAGAGGTTTTCTGGTTTGGGTATGTGGGCGGAACATGAAGGGCTAAAAACACAGGTGGGGTGGAAAAAACCCCAAAAAGCAGAAAAGATCCGCCGGGAGACAGGTGGGTGGGGGAAAAAAAACCAAAAAGCAGAAAAGATCCACCGGGAGACAGGTGGGTGGGGGAAAAAAACCCAAAAAGCAGAAAAGATCCACCGGGAGACAGGTGGGTGGGATGGCAGGGGTGTCCCGGCCGGGGGCAGGATGCGCCTCCGGGGCAGGGGGGCACGGCAGGGCACACAGCGCCCTCCCGGACCGAGGGGGACGGGGAAGGGCCCCGCCGAGTGTCTGAGGGGGCGGCGGTGTGTGGGATGCCCAGAGGATGGAGCCAGGCTGTTCCCGGCCGTGCCAGCCCCTGGGGCCCGAGGCACCGGCAGAATCCGAAGCACCACCCGAGCGTGGGGAAGACCCTCCTCGCTGTGCGGGTGGCCGGGCTGCTCAGGGAGGCTGCGGAGTGCCCCCCGCCGCAACCCTGCGCTGCAGGATGGCCCTGCTCGGGCACGGAGCTCCGACCAGCCCGGCCGCGCCTTGTGGCTGCGTGAGGGCCACGGCGGGGCCGGAGGGGCCGCAGGAGCCGGAGGGGTCGCAGGGGCCGGAGGGGTCGCAGGAGCCGCAGGAGCCGGAGGAGCCGCAGGAGCCGCAGGAGCCGGAGGAGCCGCATGCCGCGGGCCCCGCCGTGCCCCGGCAGAGGGCGCCGATCGCGGGCTGCGGCGGCTCCGCCCCGGGCGGGCAGCGGCGGCGCGGGCACGGCGGCGGCGGCCGGGCCGGGCCCAGGTGAGAGGGAAGGCCCGACCCCCCGGGCCGGGGAATGCGGGGGGGCCGGGGAGGGAAGGCGGGGCTGGCCGGGCCCGGCGCCACCGGGAGCCCCGGCGGGGGGTCGGGGGCCGGGGCCGGTGGGCGAGGCTGTGCCCGGCCGAGGGCTCCGGGCGGGGCGGCGGGGTGGGCTCATGGCCCTCATGGCCCTCCCGGCCCTCCCGGCCCTCAGGGCCCTGCCGGCCCGCCCGCCGGCGGCGGGGAACACGCTAAGGTCGAGCGCTAAAAATAAGCGGTAATAATTGTTTACGCGTTCGAATACCTGCCCTAGGAATTTCTCCCCGCACTGAGGAGAGGCGTGTGTCCCCTCTGTGCCATCTGTGTGTCATATGGCTAAATACGGGGGGGGGGGGAAGAAAAAAAAAGAAGGAAACAGAAACCAGCCAAGGGAGGTGTGGTTATTTCTCTCTTTGGCCAGTTAATTGCCCTCAGTGATCACGGCCTCTTCCACAACCACAAAACCCGCCCCGTGTCAGATTTCGGCAGGGGTCGCTGGGTGCGGGGAGAACAAACCCCGGTCTCATGAAGAGACACGTGTTTTCCACGGACACAGGCCACAGCGACAGCCAGCGCAGCACCCCAGGACTGCAAATCGTTTCCTGAGAGCAGTGAAGGACATACGGGGTTTTCTGGGGTGTCTCCACCTCCTTGTCCCTGGTTAGAGAGCAGCACATGGGACTGCTGGTGCTGGTGTGAGCGCTGTCGTGATGCACAGAGCTGTGTGACCTCTCCCGAGCTCCACCCACCAGGAGCCAGATCCCACGTGGAGAAATGGGGGACCTTGTGCAGCATTCCACCGCAAAACAGTGGTGTGGTCCAAGCAGAAACTGAAGTTAAGCAGCTTTTGGCTTTGCTGGGATTGCTTGCCTGCAGTGTACAGCAACTTGCTTGTGTTGAGAATGACTCATGGTAGATGTAGATCTCCCTGTGCTTTTTATGGCATCGTTAACTTCGTTTCTGTTTGTTTTGTGAATTGTATTTCGGATGTAGGGAGGAAAGTGCCACAAATGTGTTTGGACATTTAATACTGAACATCAGAAATGGAGTTATGAATGCAGTATTCCTCTGGGGGTTTTAGTGCTTGCTTCTCATCTGCTGTTTTAGCTCTTTGTAATGGTGGAGACTGAGGCATATCATAAAGCCATCTAAAGCCTTGTGCTTTTAGGTGGTGCGTTGCTGTATGGGGAACCAGATAACCATCTTTTTGTAGTAACTATTATTCATATGTGGGGAAATCCTTCCAATAGTCAAAGCTGTTGCTCGTTTATGAATGTTTGTTTTATCTTAGGGTATGCTATGACTGGCTTCAGACTCCCCGTCGCTACTTTTAGAAGACTAAATGTCTGGTTCGGACTTTGGGAGAAGTTTCCCTTGAATAAACTGTATCCCAGTTGGAGGAGAAGCATATTCTGTAGCTGTCAAGCAAGCACAGTAAACTACAGAAGATGTTTCAGTTATTCCCCAGTCAAACTCAGTGCACTAAGACTTTCTCCAGAGTATATCTCAGTACTTTCTCTGCGGAACAAAAGTAACAAAAGCTCTAGAAGGAGCAAACAAACCGTACAAGAAGAAGAGGAAGAAGAGGATGAAGATGAAAGTGATTTGGAAGATGAATTTGAAAATGACCCCAACACAGTAAAAGACTACAAGGATCTTGAAAAAGTAGTGCAGTCTCTTCGATATGATGTGATCATGAAAGCTGGTCTAGACGTGGCAAGAAAGTAAGTACAGAAGAAACAGCTTGCTGATGAGAAAGCTGTCATGCATCTAAAATTTGACTTTTATAACCTTTTATTGCTGGAATAACCCAGTATTTCAGTTTTCTTTTGGTATAGCAGTTTTGATTGTCTAAATACATGTTTGGGGTGTATGGGTGTTCCTGTTTGTTTCACCTTACCTCCCTTGAAACAGCCTGATTTTGCTTTTTCATCTGGAGTATTTCTAAGATTGCTGAGGAGGCATTTTCTATCAGTTACTGTCTGTTACTTTTTATTCAAAATGAAGAAAATGCAAAATACTGTACTGAGCAATACAAAAAGATGTGATTTGAGATTGAGGGAGTAAAATAATGCGCTACTTAGTGGCTGGAGAAATAGGTGGTGGTAAGTGTAAACCTAACGTACCAAGTCCAAGAGATAAATGTGCAGTCTATAAATATCATAGTGTTTGATCTAATGCAACCTACAGAAGCCTTATATCTCAATGTTGTTAGAAGAGAATATTAGTATAACTTGATTACTTAAAAATTATTAAACTGGCTGGTGCAGGAAAAGGGACATTACTCATTGGATATTCAGGAGACAGATCTTTAGAAACAGCTTTTCTGGCACAGAACAACTGTGCGCTATTATTTCATTTAGTATCTGTGAAAGACTTTTTCTTTCCTTCCAGTTCAAGCCTGTTCTGACCTTAAATAAAGGTGTCCTTTATGCACAAATTAGAGTTGTGGAAATGTGCCTTGCACGTGAATGGTGGTGTTGTGTATCTGCAAAGAAGTAATTGCATTTGTTTTGCTGCACACTGTAACTGCAACAAAACCTTGTTTTTCTTCAGTAAAGTAGAAGATGCATTCTACAATAATGAACTCAGGCTGAATGGAGAAAAACTGTGGAAGAAAAGTAGAACTGTAAGACTTTTTAAAATTTAAATCCCTTTAATACAGTACAGTATCTAAGGCATGACCTTCTCCCTCTAAATCACTCTGCAAATGTAAATGCATAGCACTGCTAACACCATTTGCAGCTTTGGGGTGTGTGTGTTGCTGTGATTCCCCTGGTAAAACCTTATTTCCTAAGGCAGACAGGAGACTTGTGTTGTTGGAGATTCAAATCTAAGCCTGAAAGTCAGGAGAAGGCAGCAAGGACAGAATGTTCTAAGTTGCTGAAAGAAGTGATGATACATATATATAAAAGGCTGATGGAGTAGGAATTATTAAATCTGAGGTATTAGTGGAGCAGGCACATGATTAAAGAAAAAGAGAAAGTTTGATGATAGAAGGGGGTTGAAACTGGGGTAACTTAGTGAAGGTTATTGTGCCTGTAATTGAGCACACAGAACCACAGTTAGAAGAAGAGCCAGAAAGGTTGCAGGTCATACTCTTGGACGGCAGAGCTCACTATAATGGTGACAAACATCTTCTTTATGTGAGAGTGATCCTTGGTGGTGGTTACTGTCATCAAAGGGCAATATGATGCAAAGTTTTTATTCCTGATCCCATAAAGTTAAGGCTGGTTTATGAGAGGTGTACTGCTTCTGTGACCTTTGAGAGGAGCATAAGCAGTTGGTGAGCACTCTGTTCTTTAGAACACTTAAAATGGTTTTAAAGGCAGGAGTGAGAACTTTGGATTTTGCTGTTTTGTGCCTCTGTTGATAGAAAAAGATTGGTGGGAAGTACTCTTCAGGATAAAACCCCCATACAGGACACCTTTTTCACAAGTTAGGTGCTGGTTGTGTAACAGGAAGGGTGTAGTTTTTGGCAGGGAAGGTCATGAGACATTTAATTGCTTATTGCCACAGCTTTCCTAGAAGTTCATAGCTGGAGAATCTATAAGGTTCTAGTACTGGCTGCCTTCCTTCTCTCTTGTGAGATAAGAATATTAAATGGAAAGAAAGGAACAAATTGAAATTGGATAGAGATTGTAGGGATTTGTTTTCCCCAGGGAATGTTTATAATCACTCATCTTCTCTTTCTGTTTCCAGGTGAAAGTTGGTGACACACTGGATCTCATAATAGGTGAAGATAAAGAAACAGGAACTGCTGTAGTTATGCGGGTAGTCTTAAAAAAATTATCTGACAAAACTGAAAGCGAAAAATACAAAGTAATTTTGAGGCGTTGGAAAAACTTAAAAGTGCCCAAACAGGACGTACTTAAGTAACAGGGTTGCATGTGGTAGTGTAAGATTCTTGCAGAAAACCATATTTTTTGTTAAATATGAATTTTGGTTAAACAAAATTACAGTACCCTTTTTTAAGGGCTTGTGTCAGAATGTTATCTCCCTCTGCTGAGTACATAAAAAATCATGCAATAAACATGTCACTTTTTGCTGGTAGTTTTGTTTCATGATACTGTAGGTTAAAAGATCCGACACTTTTATTTCCAGGCAGTTTCTTATAACTAATGAAACAATAAAGACTAATTTGATCACTATTTAATTGCTGTCTAATTTTGTTAATCAAAGTTTACATTAAAGCTGACATCACAACAAGCAAAATGGCTTTCTTTGTTTTATTTTTATATTCATAAAACAGTTAGGGCTAGAACCCCCAGTTATGTAAAATTGTTTCCTTTTTCATTATTAGTTTAATCTTGGTTAACAGTACCAACTCCATGGTTATATACACTGCTGCTATACCAGAAATACAGGATACTGATTGCAGTGGCGTGTTTCTAAGCAGGAAACTTGATGATGACCATCAGAATACTTTAGGTTGGAAAAGACAAGATTATTGAGCCCAACCATTAACCCAGCACTGCCAAGTCAACCACTAAATCATGTCCCAAAGTGCCAGATCTACACATCGTTTAAATACCTCCAGGGATGGTGACTCCACCACTTTCCTGGGCAGTCTGTTCCAATGCTTGACAACCCTTTCAATGAAGAAATCTTTCTGAATGTCCAATCTAAAACTGTCCTGGTGCAATGTGAGGCTGTTTCCCCTTGTCCAATCGCTTGTTACCTGTGAGGAAAGGCCAACTCCCAGCTTTCTACAATGTCCTTTCTAAGCCTCCTTTTTCCAGGCTAAACAATCCCAGCTCCCTCAGTCGCTCCTTGTAAGGCTTGTGTTCCAGACTCTTCATCAGCTCCATTGCTCTCCAGCACCTCAATGTCTTTCTTATCATGAGCAGCCCAAAGCTGAACACAGGATTTGAGGCACGGCCTCACAGTGCTGAGTACAGGGAGACAATCACTTCCTTGATCCTCCTGGCCACACTATTTGATACAGGCCAGGATGCCATTGGCTTTCTTGGCCACCTGGGCACACTGCTGGCTCATGTTCAGGAGCTGTCCACCAGCACCCCCAGGTCCTTTTCCAGCCACTCTTCCCCCGGACTATAGAGCTGCTTGGGGTAGTTGTGACCCAAGTGCAGAACCCGGCACTTCACCTTGTTGAACCTCATAGAATTAGTTATGGCCCAGCCTGTCCAGATCCCTCTGCAGAGCCTTCCTATCCCCAAGCTGATCAACACTCGGACCCAACTTGGTGTCATTTATAAACTAGTGAGGGAGCACTTGATCTCCTTGTCCAGATCATTGATAAAGATTTTAAACAGGACTGTGCCCAACACTGAGCCCTGAGTAACCCCACTGGTGACCTGCCACCAGCTGGATCTAACTCCACCCACCACCACACTGGGCTCAGCCATCCAGCCAGGTATTTACCCAGTGAACAGTGCACCCATCCAAACTACGAGCACCCAGTTTCTCCAGAATGCTGTGGAAAATGGTGTCAAAAGCTTTACTAAAGTCCAGGTAGACAATGTCCACAGCCATTCCATCATCCTCTAAGCAGTCACTTTATCATAGGTGGAGATCAGGTTGGTCAAGCAGGACCTGCCTTTCACAAATCCATGCTGCCTGACCCTAATCCCTGGTTGTCCTGCGAGTGCCATGTGATGGCACTCAAAAGGATCTGCTCCATGACCTTACCCAGCACTGAAGTCAGGCTGACAGGTCTGTAGTTTCCCAGATCCTCCTTCCAACCCTTCTTGTAGAAAGCTGACCTCTGATCATCTGGGACCTCTGGGTAGGCAGGACTGCTGGTAAAGGATTGAAAGTGGCTCAGTGAGCTCTTCCACCAGCTCCCTCAGTACCCTTGGCTGGATCCCATTCAGCACCATAGGATTTGCGTGTCTAAATGGTGTAGCAGATCACTGACCATTTCCGCTTGGATTATTAGGGCTTCGTTATGCTCCCTGTCCCTGTTGTGCTGCTCAGGGGACTGGGTACCTCCAGGATAACTGGTCTTACTACTCAAGACTGAGGCAAAGATGGCATTAAGTACCTCAGCCTTCTTTGACCCTATGTTTCCCTCTGCGTCCATCCAATAAATGATGCAGATTCTCCTTAGCCCACCTTTTGTTGCTAATGTATTTATAGAAATATTTTTTAATGTCTTTCATGGCAGTAGCCAGATTAAGTTCTAGTTGCTTCCAATTTTCTCCTTGCATGACTTCAGAACATCCTTGCATTCCTCCCGAGTTGCCTACCCCTTTTCCAAACATCATAAACTCTCCTTTTCTTCATGAGTTCCAGCCAAAGCTCTCTGTTCATCCAGGCTGGTCTTCTCACCAGGTGTGTCAGGAAAGTTATGACTGAACAATGGCAGCAATACTCTGCTCTCATGGGGAAGACAGATCAATGAGGACATGTGTGTAGTAGTGCTGATTTTCACTGTTTAGGTAACAATTCAGAGGAAAATGAAATCTCAGACTATCACATATTAATTTCATTGTGGCATCTAAAAGGATATTTAATACTTAGGTGGTGTAAAGATCTGAGCAAAGGTCAGACCACACTGGGATGAAAAGCTCATGTGTGTATTACTACAGGAAAATACTGTCACTTAGGACAGGCATCTCAGAACTAACCACTAGCACTGGTGATGTTAAACATGTGCTTCTTCCAATAAAAGCAACTTGTTGGATGAACCGTGAAGCACACAGAATTGTTATTCTGTTTATGTATGTTTGGACAGCCCCATGCAGGGGTGTGTCTGCAGGAAAGCTGGCCAGTAGGAGCAGGTAGCTACTGCTCATCCAGTCTGTCCAGAGGGAAGAAGGCAGCCCAGAATAGGCAGCAGGAGCACACTCCAAGACACCTTTTCTTTCATGGCAACAGCTACTCGATGGCTGTGTTTAAGCAGGCTGTACCTCTCCATAGTCTCAGGAGTGGTGGCTGCTGAGTGTAGGATTTAAAAGAATTTCTAGCTTTCTTCAGGCATAGCTGAAAACTGTGCTGTTTTCGTTTGGGGTTTTTTTGTGTGTTTTTTATTTGGTTGGTTTTGGGGTTTTGTTTGGCTTGGTGTGGGTTTTTTTCTGACTGTGTAGATGTTTAAAGATGCAGATAACTAATGTTTTACCTTTCTAAAAAAAAGTGGTTCTCAAGAGGACCCCATCCCAGAAAGCTTTCCTAGGAGATTTTGGTGATCCTTATACTACAGAAGTTAAGGGATTCAGCATAGCAACCACCCAGAGGAAGACAGCAGGCATTGCTCTCTCCACTCTGTTGGAGCTTGCACCAACTGCTATGGAAATAAATGAGATACATCCTCTGTTCCCCAATTGCACCTATCCTTGCTATTCTAAGTGGCTCCCATAATCTCCAGGGATGCTGAGAGCAAGAAGTAGAAAGGTGTGTTGTAATATGTCAGTGAGCTCCAGTTGCTGGTGAGCAACCACTCATTACCTGTCAAACACTTGTCAGCATGTACACGCTGCCACTCACCTCCAACAGCAGTAACTTGCACCAGAGCGTACAGGGCCAGAATAGGACTTCACTTATGAATGCCAGGAATGCTTTGGGGCTTGGGGATAGATAAGGTATGGATGTGAAGAAATTAACTTTCTGAAAGGATCTGTTCAGTGTAGGATGAAAATAACAACAACCACAAAATATTCAACACCTTCCTGGCACCCAAGACGGGCAGGAATGTTGCATCCCCAAAAGCCACTGACGTGAGAGAGCACTTAGCAGGGTAATTTCTTGAGTTGGACAGAATGTGAATACAATATTAGGCCAAAACCTTGCATTTTTAATGTCTGGAAAAGCCTACTGGACACTGAAGTACATAAAAGCACCAACAATTAAGATTTAGCCTTTTCATAAAGAGGACAGGGACTTTTTACCAAAGCCTGTAATGACAGGATAAGGGACACTGGTTTTAAACTGAAAGATGACAGATTTAGATTGGATATAAGGAATAATTTTTTTAATTTTTTTTTCTGATGATGAAGGTGGTGAGACAATGAAACAGGTTGTCCAAAGAAATACTGGATGCCCCATCCCTAGAAGTGTTCAAGGCCAGGTTGAATGGGGCTTTGAGGAACCTGGTCTAGTGGAAAGTGTTCCTCCCCATGGCAGCAGGGTTGAAACCAGGTGATCTTTAAAGGTCCCTTCCAGCACAAACCATTCTGTGATTCTATCTGCCACCAAAACTGGGTCTTCATTGATGGTGGAACATAGAAACAGGCTTTCCTAAGCTTTAAGTGTTGATCCACTAGTGGCATGAGCAAAGGAAAAGAAAGGCAGACTTCCTAAGGAGTCTTGTGACACGTGAGACAACCCTCTGTGGTTTCAGCATTGAAATGATTGGAGAGGGAACTGTACCCATGTGGTTCAAAATAGAAAGCTTCAGTCACAAGGCAGGGTGATCTCAGAGGAAAGCTATGGCAGGAGGAAGCTAAGTAGCTGTTCCGCTTGGCTACGTTGATCTGTCCTGGATAAGCGTCTCTATTGATCAGACCTTTTTATTGGGGTCGGACATTGCTAAGCAGGTTGTGCTTGTTTGTGCACCCTTAAAACAACAGTGTGAGCTAAAATTGTGAGCTAAAGAAAGGCAAGGCTTGGTTACTGACTGAGCGAGGGGCAGCAAGCAGTGGCAGCATGCATTCTGGGAAGTGTAGGAAGTTTCTCCTGGACCTTTAGGCAGCTTTTAGATAAGGTATGCTCAGAGAGACTGTGTGCATGTAAAGCATACATAAACTGACCTGGGAGTCAGCTGAGCATCTTCCTTTCATCAGCCATGAATTTAAGACGATGGAGTCCATCGATAACACGGTTAAGTGTCTGGTCAGATGACATAGCAAAGTAGTAAGAAGTGATCCAACACGTTTTAAACATCTTCCCAAAATCTGCCACTAGTCAGCTACCAAATCTCTAGTGCCACTGTCCATGGAGTAGTGAGAAACACTCATATCCTTTTCCTCCTGCTCAGAGTTCAGGGTATGGACAGTGAATTGGATAAGTGATAACTGCTCTGCCCTTCTGTTACTGCTGAAATGAATTTCCTACTCAGGAACATGGCTATCTGCCATTCTTAGTCTGCATGCTGGAGGAACTATATGAAAGGGCTTCTTCCTGGAGATACTGTTGAGATCAAAAAGGGAGACTTGGATGGCTTGAGAAGTGACTGACAAGTTCACAGGAGGCTGCCCAGATGACTGTGCTGTCCAAGCCACCTCTGCATTAACCACAGACAAATCCACCCTCATGCTGCCTGTCAGGCACGGAGACCAGAATGACCAGCATGCCCTGCCCTTGCACAGAGGGATGACCCCATCCAGATGACTTTGCCTGGTCCCATAAGAGGCAGCCACCATCAGACTGTGGGTACAGGACCCCCTTGTGGCACAGCACGCAGCTTTATCTGGCAGCTTTCTGTGTCTCACCTGCTGCAGGAGCAATGCTACACACCTGCAGCATCTGCTGCATGTGGGACAGCCTGCCTTATGGAGCAGGGCATCAGAGGGACAGTGCCATGAAGGAATAGCAGGGAATTTCTCACACAGGACTTGGGTCTGGCAGAAGAGAGATAAAAGAGGCCTCTGCCCCGCAAAAACAGGCAATTCTTTTTTAAATAAAACAGAAAAGCACAGGTGTTTGGTGGGGGGTGTGGGATTCTGTGTTTTGTTATTCTTGTGGGTTTTGTTTGGTTGGGGTTTTTTGGGTGCTTGTTTCATTTGGGTTTTTGTTTTGTTTCTTGGGGTTCGTTTTATTTTTCCCTGTAATGGCATGTCAGAAAAGGACAATCTGCCTTCAGCACCTACCAAATTACAGTGTTCAACAGCCTGTGCAGGCCAGTTGTGATGGTCAGTCTATGATGGGATGCCAGGTAAAAGAATGAAAAGGGGTGTATGTGTGAGCTATGCAAATCTGAGTATTACTGAAGCTAAAATTTATCAGTTCCCATATGGGCTCCTGCACATAGGCAAGCACTGCAAGGAGGAAGACCACGTTTTGTTCTAATTCTCGGAACAAGGAGAGATGGAGCAAAAGAAAAAAGGGACAAAATTACATAATACCAAACTAGGCTCTATACAAGGGGTCAGATTTCCAATGTAAGATGTAACCCTATTAAGTGCCTCATTCCTACTGCTGAGAGGTACCTTAGGATTTTCTTTTCACAGGAAACATTTGTAGACTTCTCTGACGCGCTACCTTATGAACTAACCAAAGTGGTACATTCCTGAAAATGTAATGATTAAAGGAATATTTTGCCTTTCAGAGAAGAGAGCACTGACACACAAGACTACAAAATGGCTCAGGAAACAATAATTGTTTTGCTATCATGAAATTTGTGAAGGAAACTGGGAATGATTACTTGGCATTTGTGTGTGTGTGTGTGTGTGTGTGTGTAGATACTAATTAGCTGATCTTCCTCCAGTCTTCAGTAAAAATTTGTTTCCATTTATTACCATCAATTTTAGTGTGATTGGACATGTGGTGGTTTTGCCCATTTTACGACTGGGAAGTTCCACTAAATTTTAAAACAGAAATGAAGGAAAACTTAACTAAACAAAAACAAACCAAGTTTGCTCTATTCACTTTTGAGTAGGGGGAAGGGGAGAAGTGGAAAAAGAACAGCTTTATTCCCCTTCTACTACAGCTCTTCCCCTTCCATGGGAATCAAAGTTCTTCTTTCTAAAATTGTTAATCAAAGAAAAATGCTCAGTGGGGACCACAGTACCATGATAGAACAGACCAGGAAACAGAGTAAGCAAGTAGTCTGCTCATGGCTTTTATGGCCACTAGCTAGAAAAGACAGCATCGAGAAAATGAAAAGGAGTATGTTGGATAAAAATAATACAGGGTATGTAAGGGCTAATGTCCTGCCTGTTAGATGAGGTACAAGGAAAATGCTAATGTGACGGAGTTCTGATTTTGTTAGGAGTCACCTGCTTCCAGCACTGGAACTAGCCCACCCAGGGCAGCTCATTGAGCCAGCACTCTGAACAGGATTTATGTGAGATGTGACAGAGGGATATTACATATTCTGTAAGACACTTCTTAATTTCTTACAGAAGTGAGAAACTTAGATGGATGATTTTATAATGGAGGGAGCAAAATGAGGATTTCAAAAGCACTGTTACCACCAGAAATGTATCCATCTTAACATTTACTAGGACAAAAAAGTAGGTAGGAAAGGATGAAGCCAAACCAATATGTATTTCTTAGTTGTTCTGCCCTTGTTAGCAAAGCCAATTTTAAGAGAGAATTAAAAGAGGAAACTAAACCATCAATTCATCTATTCATATTATCATCCTCAAGCACATTTAAAAAGCAGATTTCAGAATGTTCCTAAGGAAAAATCTGTGACTCCATTGTTGGGAAAAAAAAGTCAGAAAAAAATCAGAAAGGTAAACTGAAGCAGTAAAGAAATACTGACAATGACACTGATGGAGTTTGTTTCATTTACTCTGAAAAATCATAGAATTGAGCCTGCCACACTTGTCCTTCCATAAATTTTAAGTGCAATCAACTAAAATGAGTCTGGTAAGAACATTTGTCAGTTTATGCCCTGTCCTCAAGGCAAGCTTAAGTCATTGAATTTTTCCAGCTGTTTCACATCCCTTTAATCAGCAAAACAAAATCTGAATAAAAATAAATTAGGACTAAAACCTGCATATTATTTTCTGGGCTTCTTGGGGATGCAGAATTCGTTAGCCCCTTCCAGCATAAGATGAGACCTGGTGTGCCTTTGTAGAGTTTTGAGCACACAATTCTCTGTTTCTCACTGCTATAACATAAGTATCAAACAATAATTGAAAAGAGACAAATGACCGCATTTTAAAAATGTACGTAGAAATAAATTATATGCATTTTGAAGATAAAACAGTCACAAACATTTCTTAGAACATGAAACACTATTGGCTGTACTGCATCAGCGTAACAAAGTGATTTCAAGTAAAGATTCTTCTCATTTGCTAACATCTTTGTGGTTGATTCTGTCAGCTGAATACAGTTAATAGGCAATAAACTGATGCATACTGCGTCTCCCTTTTGATGTGCTGTTTTGTGTTTTTACAGAGCTTATGCAGAATTTAAGTTGTAGAAAATGTGTAAGATGAAAAAATAAAGAATTACGATACACAACACTTTTTCTTTTAGAAAGCTTAGAAATGGGCTATTCAATACTTGTTGAAAGCTGACGTTCACCTTAACAGGGTTTACTGATGTGGTAGGTAGAAAGTAATGCTCATCCATAAGAATTCAGTGCATGGCTACATATGTGACAAACATTTCAGTATCTAGCAACTCTCCTATCATAGCTTCACTTTCAAAATTACAAGTTTATTCCTTCAAACAGAAAAAGTCTCAAAAACAGAAAAATCTTTTAAAATGGCTCCAGCAACCCAGGGTGTTTTCATCTATGTCTTTGTCCACCTAGTAAAGGTTATCTCAGGTCTTAGTAACAGACTTTATAGGAAAAAAATCCTGCTCATAGTCAAACAATCACCAGACAACATTCCCCTTTTGTAGGAAAATAATATACCTTTAATTTATTTACAAGACTGACCAACTGGATGAAGTGGCTGTACTTCAGATGCACTGCAAGAGCTTTCCTTAGTGAACTATGTCACTATTTATATGTCTGCATTTTCTTGGTATCAGTTAGAAAACATACAATCAAACAAATCATCAAAGGGTTGTGAAGAGTGAGACAAAAGGAATGTACACAGCAATTAGATGAGGAAAAAAAATACAACAAAAATATTTTTAAACCCACTTTCAAAAATGTCATTTTACAAAGTGAAAATTGTTTTTTCCCTACTTGGTAGATAATATGAATGGACTGTTTTTTTGACTTAATACCAGCATCTACAGTAAAAGCCAGTATGTCTCAAACTTGCATGCTAGCTAGTAACACCTATAATTTGTAAAAAATTTTAATATATATTGAATTCTTCTGGGAGCTTTGACATCACTAAGTGGTGAAACATGTATGACATTAAGATAAGAAAATATAATTGTATTTCTTACCTTTTGGGCAGCCATTTGCAACCACAAATTAAACAGCTGTCAGTATCTTCTGTTATTTTATATCTCCCATAAAAGTGCATGTAAAAAAATTCACAGAGGTTCTAGGTAGCATACAATTACAAGAGAAAGTCTCGGTTTCTGATACATTCAGTTTGCTAAATTTATGCACTAAAATGAACAGATGCAGACATTGTGATATCAGTTCTTTATCTTTGGTAAAATGGTTTTGATTTATTATAGCCATATTTGCTCTGATGTCCATTTTGAGCATGGTCTGCTATTATTTAAACCAACAGGAAACATTTAAATGGATATAAACAGGATCAGTGTGTTACTTAGTACATTCATGACTTTCTTCATACATTCTTTGAGAATGCTACTACCATATGGGCAAAATGAGCAAATGCTACTATCTATGATTTACTCCCGGTTTAATATAATACTTTTACTAGTTCTTGCCATCAGGAAAACATTTTGTTTTCCTTTTAAATGGATCAATGAGTCTACGAACAATAAATTCTAAAAATCTGAAGTAAAAATATCAAATATTTTGTACTTTCTTACAAATGCTAAAGTAGAAAATTACACTGGAACTGACTTAAAATATGCTACTATGACCCATCTAAGTAAACAACAGAAAAGGACCACAGAGAACATCAACAACTGCTCCAAGGTGTTCCAGTGATGATCTGTAAGCAATCACTGTCATGACTGTCTTAAAAATCCATGTTTGACTCTCTCTCACCATTTCTATCAGTATTAAAAGGAAAAAAAAAAAAAAAAAGAAAGAGAAAACTGGTTTTAAAGCAGCACTCTCCAGTGACAAGTCATACAGCAAATTCACATTGGGTTCTGGGTGGTCTTTGTTACACTTGAACATATTAATGATGCAAACTTGACCATACAAACCTAAGTTATACATACACAGTTATGTCTCCAAATAGCTACTAATTACACTAAAACAATTTGGCAAAGTGAGGGAGTTCAGTATCCCTACACCCAAAATATTCAGATGCCGCTGTATTCACGCAAAGGAGTTATATTACCACAGCTAATGTGCTGGGACCCTGAAACACTGAATTTCATCACAAAACCAATCTTTGCACATACTTTTTATATATGCAATTCAATATGAGCACACTGGAAACCTTTGGAATCATAATTTTGATAGAAAGTAAGGTTTATGGTTTTTCTAAGTTCTTGCTTCAGGTCTTTTTGTTGTTGCTGTTGCTTTTGCTGTTTTACAAACAGAGTAGCAAGCAGGTGATGGGAAGACACTGCATGGGTATAGGCTTGGGTCTGTTCTGCTGGCTTTACTCAGACGAGCAATCCTCAGTCATTCCAGCAGTTATACCGTACAAAACAAAAAAAGAACTAACTCAGAGGGGCAGGATCAAGCTTGTGGTGTCAACATAAAAAAGAAAATAAAAAAAAATCACATGGTGTCTATCCTCACATTTCAATTCTTCAACAGTCAATTCTTGATTTTAGAAACAAAACCTTGGTAACAGTCAAAAATGAAAATGGCACCACTCTGACCCATTCTTTGACATGGTATTATTATTTCAGTACCTCAATATCATGAAGAACAAAAAAAATGTGAAGCTGCAGTTACTGTAGAACCAAAGTCTAATATTCCAATGATTTCCAATGAATATGGCACTTTCAAATTTAAATTGTTTCAAAATCCAAATTAACAATACTTTTTATAAAGGCATTAACGAAAAACTGCCCTTGAAGAGCACAGCCATTAAAAAAAAATTCTTTATTATTAGAAAGTGATAGAAAAAGAAGATGCAGAAATGGGGAGTGGAGTAATAGTTTCACTACATGTATTTGCACCAGTGAAAATCATGCTCTTAGCGAGTCATTGGTAGCTCTGTCACTGATGGTCTTTACCCATGTACAAATGTAGTAGGCCACTTCCCACTGCTGCGGTGCCAACAGAGATGCAACACACACACTGAAACACAACAAATCTAGTGCCTGACTGTCCCAGATGCTGAGTACCCTCAGCTCCTGACAGGCCCTTCAGTCTAAACCAAAGTATAATCTTGACAATAATTTAGTGGTCAAAGTCTCAACAATTTAAGGAGCCTGTCACTTTTTTTGCTTTCTTTGCTTTTTTCAGTATATCACACTTTTTTCTGTTAGGACGCCGGCATCTCTCATCAATGCTCGGTATACATTCATAATGCCATACTTCCTCCATTTTCTCCACAGGATAAACTGCCTCCACGTAATGACGGATCAGTCTCAGTCTGATGGGATCAAGCTGTTTTTTATTACAAGCACCTGAATGGTTGTATTGCAGCCTCAGATTCTCCGGAGTAAAGAGTTCAGGAAAGAGTCTTACGAGAAGCCTGGCAGCAAAGTTGCCAACCGACAAACTCTGCTGCACTATCTCTCTTACCTCCTTATCAGACAGCAAATACAGAGAAGGCACAGGGAAGTCTGGATTAGGAACAACAAGTTCATCAAGTGGTATCTTGCAAAAATCCTTGCTGCTTCTTTCTGGTGGCAGTGGCGGCCCTTCGAATTCTTCTCGAAACCTCTCAGGGTTTATTGCATAGGTGAGAAATTCCCTCCTGTCAGGCCCTGGCACATGGATTTTCCGTTGCTGTTGGTACGAGCGCCTTTGCTCTGTGTCTCTTCGTCGACACCTCTCGTCAAGCTTCCCAACAAACTCCAATGTCCACACTCTGTCATTCTTTGCCCTGGGGTACAGTATCTGCACATAGTGTCGAATTAATTTAATTCTAGTGGGGTCGAGCTGCTTCTTGCCTAAAGATCCACTACAGTTGTATTGCTTCCGTAAGTTTTCATGAGTAAATAGTTCAGGAAATAAGAGAACAAGCAATCGAGAGGCAAAGTTGCCTATGGAAAGACTGCTTTCATATATGCTTTTAATCTGTTCTTTGTTCAACAGGTAATCTGGGACAGGGACATCAAAATCAGGAGGGGGAAAGTCAAGTTTGTCAAAATCTATGGGTACAAGCCAAATTTTTTTTGACCGTCTGCCAGGTTTTTCATATTCAAAACTGTCTTCCACTTTTATGATGGATACATCATCTGGTAAACTAGAAGAATCATAACAGTCATCTCTCATCTGATCACATTCACTTCCATCCATATATGTACTTTCAAGCTCATCATTTATTCGCTGAACACACTGCTGCAACCAAGCTTCTTCTTCTTGCACATCTGGAAAGTAAATTTCAGTGTACCTACGGATTATTTGAAGCCGATGAGGATCTAGCAATTGTTTTCCAGAGTCTCCAAAGCAACTGTACCTTTCAGCTAATTTTCTGTGGTCAAAGAGTTCTGGAAACAGTCTGTGTAACAAAAAAACAGAAAATTCCCCTGGGGAAGAGGCTTCATCTAAAAATTCATTGAGATCCTGAGCATCCAGCATGTAATCTGATGCAATTACATTACTCCTGTCCAAGGACAAAGTTTCTTCCTGCTCTTTATCCTCCATAAAATGAGAGGATTCGACCTGCTCAGTCTCATAAAAACTGGATGATTGTACATTCTGCTGACTGTTTTCCATTTCCCTTTGAGCCCAAAATCTATTGAAAAAATCATTGACTTGAGGCAAACACTCCAACTGCCAGACAGCTGTATTCTTCACAGAAGGATAACAAACTTCCACATAGTTACGGATAAGCTGCAGATGAAGAGATTCAAGCTTCCTTTTGTTGAGAAAGCCGCATGCACTGCAGCTCCTGCCGAACTCATCGTCACTAAAGAGTTCTGGGAAGAGCTGCACCAGCAACCGGCAAGCCAGGTCTCCGCCTGACGTGCTTTGATCCATGATTTGTTTGAGTTCCGTAGAAGTCAGCTGGTACTCTGGGGGAGGCTTGAAGTCAGCAACGGACTCTGCTGGACTGACTTGCTTTTTAATTCTGCTGACCTCCAGAGACAACAAGTCAACTTTACTGTGAAGCTGAGTCATATTGGTATTGAGGGTGTTAAGTGTGTAAAACATTTTCTGTATCAAAGAATATATATTTGAGTCTGAATCTGCTGTGGCTGCTGCTACAGCAATGGCTGTGGCCGAGTCTCTTTTGCGTTGGTCGTTCAAAGTCCGAATTTGCGAGGGACTGCTGGGGTTGAGTTTTTCAAACAACTCGTAAGAACCAAACTGCTCTGTTCCTGTTGGGTTCTTCTTCTCTGTGATTTTGTGTGAGATGCCATAGAGAGGTTTTTTATAAGATGGAGTGATTATGTCACTGAAGGATTCTTCTTCACCGAGCCATGCTACATTAGAATTCTTGTTCTTGTTTGGCTGCTCTGCATTTACCTGAGTGGGTGAGCCAGTGTCTCTGTTCCTCATGTTTGAAAGGGAGCCCTTCAAATGAATAAACATTTTATTAGTAAGACGGCCTTAAAAACATTAGCTATAGATAAGTGCCCCTTAAGTAGACACTATTACATAAATATGCAAAGCCAAATTTTCTCCAGGAGACTTGTGTTAAATTCACTAGGCAAAATAAAAATACAGTACACTATTGTTTAGGTTTTCTTTTTATTTTCTTTCTTTTCCTGAACTAGAAATGCAATAATAATTCTTAGTACTCTCTACCCCCAGAGCTCTAAATACTCTCCCAAATTAAGTATCATTAGGCTTCATCTTGCATATGAGGATCTTGGGCTGTAGAGAATTTGGGTGGCAACAAGTCAGCAACAGAGCCAAGAATAGCATCTAGATTTTCTGACTCCTAGTCCTGTGACCTTGCCACTGCCTCCAACAACTGCATTTAATGTTCCAGCACTCTCTTTAGGCCAACTTTTGAAAATGTCACAGACTCTATAAAACACAAAATTTATGCTTATTCTGTTTTAATGTGAAAGGTTTATAAAGAGCTTTTCAAAAAAATCTTTACAATGGCACATAACTCCTAAACAAATCCTAAAAATCACTTAATTTTTAAAAGGTATTCTATTTAAATAATAAAAATGTGAAGTGAAAAGTACCTTGGTGTTATCTTTTTAAAAAGGAAGCCTCAAATTTCTTTATTTCTGAAATGCAGAGAAGTTTAGACTCATGTGTTTCTAATTTTCTAAATTATTTATATAAAACCAGCAATGAGTTCTTAAAGAATTAATGTTCTTGATAATTTGTAATTCTTCCTTGTTGCTTAAAATTGGAACCAAACATTTTCGTCATCTCACAGCAAATATGCAGGGCTTGGGGTTTTTTTTGTGGTTTGGGTTTGTTTTTTTGTTTTGTTTTTTTTTTTGCAAACACATGGATATTGCAAATAATTCTTAGGAATTTAAGCAGATAGAACAGAATCAAAATCCAACATACAGAATTCAAACATGAGAAAACACTCCCAGATTTTAGAGAAGACTGTACTGAAACATTTTCCTTGGCTTGTTCTACAGAACGTTAATTAGATCAAAAACTACAGAATTTACATTCAGGTATTAAAACAAATGAAATACAGACTTGAGGTCTGAGCTGAGATCCACAAGAAATTTGAAATTCTAGTGAAGATTCCACTATGTCCTACAGTGAGGAACTTGAATTAAGGTTTCTTTCTGAAAAAGCGGAACTGTAACTCACGAAATCAATGTGGTCCCTATGTGTACTCACACTTGGCATCTGCTTACTGCAGTGACAAATCGAATCTAATTACTTTTTAATTTCTAATGCAATGTATAGTAAAAAGAGGCTCAGAAAGAACAAGCTTGTTTCCACTCCAAGTTTAGAAGCCAGCACTCAATTAAACTGAAGCCATGTTTTCAAGTTCTGCTCTCACTCACATCATATAACCCTACATATGAAACCCTGTGTTTTCACACCCAAAGCTGTGTGGATAGAGAGATGATCAAAGGAAAGTGTAATGTGGCATTTAAAAGACTGTCCCACTCATACTAAAACACATTTGCTAAGAGGACAGCGAGGAACCAGAGGCCTGTACCACCACCAGCTGTTAAAGGGTGGCTTTTACCCCAGAGTAGTATGATATACCCACTGAATCAGCTCTTTGTGATGTGTAAAATACCTGAGCAAACTGAAATTCACATTGCTCTCACCTAATTGTAAGTTCGTATGCTGGGACTGAAGTTATCATACACCACCTATACTTGTCAAGGGAGAAATATGGGTATTTTCAGATGGTAATGGAGCTCCATCAAACAGACATCACCTGAAAGCAGGCCATGACAATGTCCACTGACAATAAACACAGTATTGCTCCCCAGTCAGACACACAAACTGAATTATAAATGATTTTACTGTTTTAGAGCAAAAGAAAAAAACAAAATATTTCTTACATAAACAATGAGATCTGCTACCTAATTAGCTAGCTCTTCCACTAACACTTCTGTTAATAGAGAATATCCCAACTGCATCCTTCACATGCAGTATGAGACTCCTCCAATTCCTTTTCTACTAAATAGCTTGCCATGGGCCATTGGGTGTCTGTAAGTTCTTAGCTAACGTCCCGCTGTTTATTTTCCCTAATTAATTGTATAATAAAACTTGGCAATGTGGGGGTAACTTCTATTAATGCACACCTCACACCCATCAGGGCAAAGCAATATTAGAATGTACATTAAAGAACACAAATTTACTGCCTTAAGAACCTTACTGCACTTTGATAGTTAGACTGTGAAAGTCTGCACTCTCAGTTTTCGACACGGTGCTCTGGAGCTGATGCTAAGAACTACAGCAGATCTTCACTGCAATGGCAGCAGAACTTCTGCCCTTTCACTAATGCAGCTCACAGTGTTTTGATTTGGATTCAGGACAGATTTGGTTATCTGCATTTCAGAAACACATAATCAGTGTTCAGCTAACATGCAACAAAACATTTGGGCCTGTTTTTACTTCAGATGCATTCTCATTTTCCTTCCTTTTGCTTTTAATTATCTTGTCTATAGTTTCCATCTGGCAACAGCACTATCTGCACCATAAATACATAGCTGTTTGTAAATTCTCCAATTAAATAGGTATTTTAATATTTTTAATTATTTTTCTATAATACTGATCTTTAAACATCCATGTATTTCAGACAATGCTACAGCCATTTAAGATGATTAGCTCTAATGTACCATCAAAACAGAAGCAACGATATTGTTCATTAGACTCAATGTACACAAGATAGTGTATACATTATACTACAGATGCACAGTAAGTTTTTATGTTTTAAACATTCTTTGACCATTTGCAAAATGCAGTATTTTGGAAATCATCGACCAATAAAAGAAATTGTGAGAGTCTCTTGCATTCTTTCTCAGGGTCCTAAGCCAAGTTTTAAAAATTGCTTAGTTATTGTTCTGTTCAGTGCTCAAGTCCAGCTAATTTATGACCTTTAATATGCTTAATAAACATAGCTAAATATCTGTAAGAATACAGTGCATAATATTCTAGCATATGAGTAAAGAATAAAAAATACATAAGCAAGAAAAATAGAGAGATTCTATCAAACACACGAGAACTTGAAAAAGTCTTGTACATAAATTTTGTAAACCTACAATCTTCTACACTCTTTTTTTTTAAAGAAAATCATGGGAAATTAATTTCTGAAGTGGCTTTCAGAACTTAAAAAAAGAAAAAAAGAAATGTCTTCAGATAGAAAGTAATTCAGTAATATAATCATCAGCCCAATAAAAAGTACTGCTCTGTTTATACCACACACAGATGCCTATGTGATGTGTGGTAAAAATATACTACAAGCACAACATTCTTGAAAATAATTAAGATTTTTGTCCACTGTTTAAACAGAAATAAAGTCATCAATTAAAACAAAATGTTGGTACTAAAAAAATAATTAATTTAAAAAAACGCTGTTAAGATTGAGGACTATTTCTGGTTGGTTATTGAACTAAACATGCCGATTCACTGGGATCAGCAAAGAATGAATTTTCGTCATTATTACTGGGTCAATTGCTGACACTGTAAGTCCAAAGGTATAATTAATTTCAAAGTAAATTTTTAAATTTATTAATGGCAAACAGTAAACAGTAAAATATAAAGCAAGCACAGTTCCAAGACCATTATAAAGCTTTTCTAAGAATCTGAATGTAAGGAAACAATTGAAAAACAAAAAGAAAGAAACCAGATAATATGAAAGAAAATATAAGAAAGAAACCAGATAATAAGATTAAAACCTACCTACCACAGGCCTTCAGGGAAAAAAACAGCCCTGAGAAGTCAGAGAGATGATAGTCAAGAAAAAGAAATAGAGAGAGCTATGGCTAGAAGGGAGACATGAAATGTGCAAATACAACATGGAATAACTGGCTAGGTAGCAGAACAGCAGAAAAGGATACGTGCACTGGAGTAGGTCACAAACTAAATATAACCCAGGGCCTGAAGTTATTCAAAAGAGCATGAATTTGAATCTAGGTTATTTTAATAAAGTGCTGAGTGTGAAAAACAGGAGGTCATTATACTGCTCTAGAGGGTGTCAGGAGAGATGTGACTATCTAATACTGGACACTACTCTTTCAGGACTCTCAAAGGAAGCAATAAAAATGTAAGGTGACTTCTGAAGAAGAGCTGAAAAAGGAGAATTTTAGTTTTGGAAAGGAAGGGATGAGGGTGGGCATCACATGAATTTTCCCACGTGCAGAAGACTCTTCCGGGAACAGATGATCACTGCTCCCCCTACTAAAAAGAACAAGGACAAAAAGAAGCTTGCTCAGTTTTGGCAAAGATTAATTAAAATCTCCCATTGCTAGAGAGATGAAACACTAAATCAGGATGACTGAAGAGACTGGGGATCTCCTTCATAGCTAGAGAAACATTTGGATTGCCACAAGTGAGATGCTGCACCAGAAGTTGTAATACATGCCACTCTTGATACGCTGAAGTCTTCTGCATCCTTGCATTTTTATCTTTCAAATAATACACAAATTTATACTTGTCTCACTGACATCAAATTTGTGTCACAGACGGAAGAATTACAGCCCTGACTCTATCACTGAGAATCCAGCTGAAGGACTGTGTGACATGAGAGGGATGGTAACCAGTCATGGCCAGTTACTCTGAATCACTGCCTGCTCCTACGTTCTCTGACAAACAACAAAAACATACTTCACATGAATGAATTAACCTATCACTGTACTTCATAAATATGATTGCTCCTCTGTTATTTAAAGAATACCCAGATGTGTGCAAACTGGCTTAAGATTAGCCACATCTGCATCAAACTCATTATCAATGCATAAAAGACTTGCATTTTACTTACAGCAGCAATGAACTTAGCCTAAGAAATATGACCTGAAAAATCACAGTGATGTATAGAGAAGTCACCTCTTGCGTAAAGCGTCTTTTCTTCACGCTGGGTAAGGCATCTTGTTGGCCTCCTGAACCATCACAACCAAGTGGGGTCTGTTTCCGCTTGTTGGAATCCTGAAGGCAAGTAACTGCGCCGTCCAGTGAATGTTTCTCAGCAGATCTGGATGTTACTGAGCAATCTAGAGCTTCATCTTCATTTTCTGTTTCTACTTTCACATTTTTTTTAGGAATTTTTACTGGAAAAAGAGAAGGTTTAGAAAGATAAAGTACCCTCTTCGGAAAACCATGACACTCTTAATACTGTCTTTAGCCGTTTGTTTCTTTTTATGAAAACATGTTTGAAGAATGTATGTCGAGACCACCCCAAAGTCAAATCATTCAGTTTTCCAGTAAATGACAGTTTCTTCCCCAAAGAAGAATCTAAACCATGAAGGATATAGAGCAGAAAATATAATGAGGAACAAAGATAATGGTGCATTTCAGATAGCTTTTCAAAAAACATTAATGTAATTTGTTTTAATCCAACTTCATTTGTTATCAGATGACAAAGGCTTTAATTCAACAAGAATTTCTGCCTTATCAAAAATTACACCAAGTATAATATTTTACCTTCATCATCATCAGTGATTTCAGCTGAATTCATCTTCTATCTCACTGAAGAAAAAAAAAAAAATAAATATCAGCATCTTCTGGAATCAAAAAATACTTACATCTGTTCTTATCATTATTTTTCATCTAGAGGTATTGGGCATTAACAGCCCAGAGATCATTACCAGTCTTTCCAGTCTGTATGTTTGTAACAACTAGTTTGTTTTCAGTATATTTCATGGCCATCTACAGACCTGTCAACATGCAAACTACATTGCAGAGAACGTAGAGCAGCTAGGAAAATATTTAAAGCTCTAATTTATTTTTCTGCTATGGTTTAAAGTAGAAGTCATTCTAACCTTCTCTATATTGGTAGTATATAAATGAAAGTGAACTGTATTAAACTCTCTAACAAGGTCACTACTTCTTATTACAGTCAAATGTTTTCATATTGTCATTGTGGGTGACACAAAGGCATCATAAAAAGAAAACTCATCATAAACTCTAATATACATGCTGGAGTAACCTTTCATTTAAAAATCTAAGAATTTTTTATATGGATTGCATCAGTTCAAGCAGAACAATGCAGGCAGATCTACAGTAAGTCCTTTTTTTCTGTCAATCTCTAAATAACAGAAGTGTTTCTTGTAAGGAAAAACAAATACACGTATTATGCTAGCATGATTTTAGTATTACTTCTCATGATAAACTCAGCTGTATTTCTCTTTACTTGAAAACTAATTTTGCAAGTTACTTGGTGCAAACATTCATTTTTGGACACGTTCTTGAAAGATACTCTAAATCTCTGGAGATCTACAAAGCAAACAACTTAATCAGATCTCACTGACCCTTACAGGGCACGCAGATGCAAACTGACACTCTCAACTGGTAAACTGGTGACTGGTGAACTGTCACGCTCTGCTCATGTTCATCTTCACAGAGCATTATGTTCACTTGGCCCCACAATATTATTACTTTACAAGTGCAAGTGAATAAAACCAATCAATCAAAAGTGTATATACAGCCCAGGAGTGGGAATTATAATGAAATTCAAAAGAGTGATGGGGAGAGAAAGAGAATCTGTCACGGAGGGAAAAAAAAATCTGTAGTTCTCTGCTGAATAATACTTTATTTCTTTTAAATCTCAAGATACTGTTAAAAAACTCTGTAAACACTTGAATGCTGTGTAGATAGGAATTTTAATTTTTCAGCAACTGATGGCTGTAATGGCAAGTATGAGGTTCCATTTTGGATTAGATTTTGTACAACTGCACTACAGTGGGCACCACCCAAACAAAAGATACACAGAGTTGTAAAATCAGCTCATACTGGGCCACCCTAGAAGCAAAAATACTCTTTAATGTGCTGATCTTCCACATGGGCCCTATATACAGCCTTGTAAAGGGCATCCGCAAGGGGATAACATGAAATTTGCCTTCATTATCACATATAAAACATGTAAAAACAAGTCTCTCTCAGTTGGACACAGAACTACTATGAATCCCTCAGACACCTCCTTTTACCCACCATAATTCCCTCTTTCAGGACTTGCATTTATTAATTGATCTGTGTATAAATTATGTTAGCTTAACAGTACTAGAATCACATCACTTAAACTTTGGAAAACTCTGTAGCGACATAACAGCATGAAACTTAAGTGGTCCACACCAATTTCTAAACTACCTGATAAGGTGGCATGGGTTAATACCAAGTCTTACCAACTCGCCAGTAACTATGAATGTAGACACAGCCACTACAGCTCTTTATGAAAAACTCTACAACAGTGTACTTCACACACCACCATCAAAAAGCTATGCTTGACCTTAAGAAACACACGAAGTACTAACTCTTCATATTTTGCCCTGATATCCCAAATACATTGACATTCAGTGTCTAAATATTTATTGTTCTCTTCCATGCTGCACTAGGCTGAGATCTGAAGGCTGTGGTACACACCCAACATATGCCAGTGCTGAAGGAGTGTGACACACAGTGTTTTGGTGAGTGCCTGAGGTGACAGGAAGCAAATTTGCTGATACCGCTACAGAATACTCTATAATGGAAATAAAAATGGTTTTCCAGATAATCTTAGACTGATGTATCAGAGCAAAACACTAAAAAATGTTAAACACAGAACCAAAAGGGCTACAAAGGTGGCAGTGGGTGAAACACAAAATATTTAGGAGGATATATATGGAATTATATTTTCTTTCTAACTCCTGCTATTACTGCTATTCAAATGGAATGAATGCTTTAGAAAAATTCCTCTCAGAGAATATAATCAAACTGGAAGGAGAAGAGAAATGAGAATCTGAAGAGTCACTCCTCAGAACTGGAAAAAAGTGAAAACTAAAGCACATAACCTGGTTAACAGTTAACTTTTTCTGAAGGAGGCAACATCAAGAAGACCAAGGCTATCCCAAATTCAGGTCAAAACATTAAGCCAAAACATTGTTTCACAAATCTGAAACACAGTGTCATTACTTTTTTTTTTTTATTTGAAAACTGTCAGAATACAATTAAAGCCAATAGTCAGAGCCAGTATTAGAACCAATGAGGCCTAGAAAGACTGGGTTTCATACCTGACCTCTTTAGTGCCAAACAAACCACAAGCTCCAACGTTTTCCTTTTTGGGAGCCCTACTAATATCTGTCTCCGTATCCAGTTTCCTGTCTTCTTTGTGAGATTTGTAAGAACTCAGGTACTATGAGAAAATGAAGCACATATAACAGCCTCTGTCAAGAGACAGGATTCAATTGCCTCTTAGATTTCCTGCCTCACAGCCCTACCTCCTCCCACAGTCAAGCATGGGTGCCCACCTTAACTGTCCATTTTGATAAACTGTCAAAGAAACAGCTCACTTTTTTTTTTCTTTTTTTTTTTTCTGAGCTACTTTCCTTGTAATTCAGAGGTAAAAGGTAAGGCAAGTAATCAGGCCCAGCTCAGAAGTATACAGAAGGTTTGGGATGGAGAGGAAGAATTAAAATCTCTACTCATACCAGCAAGCCAATGGCTTGATTCAACCATTTAATCACAGAATCATAGCATATTCTGAGTTGGAAGAGACCCACAAAGATCATTACATACTACTCTCAAGTGAATGGCCCATACAGGGATTGAATCCACAACCTTCGTGTTATTAGGACCACACTCTTAACCAATGGAGCCAATCTCGGGGTCAATGAAACCTTACTTATCATATCACCATCTTGCTTCAAATTCGGGTCACAATAGACCCACTATCGAGTAGTGAAGGGACAAAGAGATACCAACAGAGCAATTGCTTCCACAGGAAATTAGAGTTTATGGGAAGAGCGAAAATCTGAGTCTGTGCATGTCTATACAAGTATGCCTGCCTGTGTAAGGTTAACAATAATTTTGTTGATTGTTTTAAGTCCACTAACACATTTCAGATTCTTTAAAATATTCTTTGCTATGCATCAGTACTTATAAATAATAATTAGCCCCTTTAAAAGAGGTAGCATATTGTGAAAATAAGCAAAGGTGGAGAAAAAAAAGACCTAAAAGATCCTGGGGCAAAGCACTGCCAAAAGCAATTGAGTAAGAAATCCATACAGTAAAGCAAACACCTGGCAGTTGTTCCTTGTCATGTTAAGTATACAAAACATATTTCAATCTTTTTTCAAAACAGAAGATAAATACACTTATCACCCTCAGCCTAATAATGACTCAATGCTATCTAGAGGACAGCAGTCAGCTAGTTCTAGGAAAGAGTGAACACTCTGTGCTGAAGTTGGGAGCCCAGGCCTGCAGCGGTGACTGGCAGAGCAACCAGCCTTGGCAGCTTGTATCTTGCTGTGATCTGACAGGTGCTGCAGTGCATCCTATTTTCTGGTGAATCCTCTAGAAGGAGGATTCCAAAACACACCAAACATCTACAATGGCAGTTACATCAACAGCCAGATCCAAAAAGGTAGGGAAAGAATGGAGAGTCCCAGCACAGCTGGACTGTCACTACTGGCCGAATTCCCTTCCCAAAGATCCTGCTCTCCCTTCTCATTAGAACACCAACAAGACAGCTTAAAGAAGGTACTTAACACTTCCTATTTCCATTACACTCACTTAGACATATGCCTCTATTCAAAAAACTTACCAGGTTTTGACACTTAACTGCATCGTTGTACCATTTTGGTAACAACATTCAACACTGAAATAGTATTACCCATGGTTAACAGAGAAGCTCAAAGCATAGTGCAATGCTACGAGTTCCAAAGCATGGAAGAATACTTCAAAAATAAAGTTTTGAAATGTTTCTCAGTGATTTTAGTGCTAACAACCACCATAATGCTGTTTTTGCAAGTAGAGCAAAAATTACAATCTATGTATAAAAAATGCACCTACCTGAAATATGTATTGATGCCTTAAGGATTTAAAGCACTTGGGTACAAAAGATTTTGAGTAAGGGAGCAAATTGCAACCCACACTCTAACTGTATTTCAGTCTTGTATCATCTAGTGTAATGCATATTACTACTTAAAAGTAGCATAAAAGTGTACCTAGTTATTGATATATAAAATGAAACTGAATCGTAAGCCTAAGTTGAATTATTCCATAACATGCATTCTTTTCCTCCTCCTATTTACCACCTAATAATTACTGATGTGTTGGACTTGGAGGATGCTTTCCCAAGCTGTCTTATTATTGTGACCATTGTAAAAGCACAAGGTAAAGAGAAAAGATCTTGCTGATAATGTAAGATGAATGCAGTTCTCTGCCTTTGCAATAATTTTTAAAGAAAGCCTGATCGATCACTTTCAAGTCCTGACTTAAAAAAAAACAAACCAAAAAATTCCACCAGAAAAAAATACGGCTGCTCTGCTGTCGTTTATTTAGTTCATTAGGTTACCTGTGCTTTAAGAGAGTAACCTTTTAGTCTTTGAACTCCCGTATCTAATGTACTAAGTTCTGACAAATGAAAAAATAGTGTAAAAGCCATGTAGAAAAGTAGAAAACCTTATACATGCTGTATGTGATTTCATAACACTTGTTAATTATAATCACAAATGCATATTAATAATTACCTTAACTAATATACTATAATAACAATAATGCTGGATATAAGTTTTAGAGAAGCTTGTAATTTATAATTTAAATACTTGCATAACATTGCACTGATCAATTCACTATTGCATGGTAAATGTGTAGATGTTGCTTCTTGGATGCACACTGTCCCACTAAATATTTTAGCATCTTCATGTAGGTTGGAAGGAATGCCCCTAATTTTTCATTATCAACTGTAGAAATGTTATTAAAAATACAGGGATTTAGACACTGGGTATTATGTTTATTCCTTTTAAAACATCATGGTGGTACATTGCTTCACATATAAAACACAGAGGCTTCAATGAAAAGTATTCTACTTGAGTGTTACTTGTTTCTAAAGAGGTGAACTGTTCCATGAATTTCAGTCAAATGTTAAGACATACATGTTTGCTAGTAACATTAAGTATGTGTTGAATAGCACATGTAGAGTAAACTGCTCAATTTCCTTGCTTTCAGCATGCAGTGAAAGATAGAACACTTCTTTTAAAGCACAGGTAACCTAATGAACTAAATAAATGACAGAAAAAACCAAAAAAAGCTAATCTTTTAAGGAGGTAACACTGACTAAAATTTACAAGATCTGTACATCCAACTGCTCTTTGACAGCCAAAAGTAGCACCTCCTCTTACACAAGCCATTCTGCAACAGGACTTTATCATAAAATTGCAATGGTATTATGCTATGTAATTAGAGCCAATCAAAACTATTTTACATATATTCATTCTCAGCAAATGACAATGATGTAGCAGACAGTCAAATGTCTGAGGTCCTGCTCCCTGTCTCTGAGTCTCTGCCGGTACTTCATAAGAAACACACACTGGATGAAGCACACAAAGGAATTAATGCTCCCCAAGGGAAGCCCACAGTTTTGAAAGCTGGTGTGGGTAGGTGGAAGCAGTCCTGTTTCATGCAAAAGGAGAGCAAAGGGCTGCTCTAACTGCCTGGCAACAGTGCAAAATTGTGTTCCTCATGATGTTTTACAAGACCAATTCCTACACAACAGTTTGGAATAATGAGAAGAAACAACCATTCTCAACACCCACCCCTGCAGTCCCAGAGGCAAAAAGGACTGGAGGCATGTGCCCTTTGCTCAGGCTGCCCAGGAGCTGCCTGCTGTTCAGGGTGCATGCTGCTTTCCAGGCTGTCTCTTGGAAAGCTCTCCTGCTGGGCTGAGAAGTAAACCTAGAGAACTGTGAGTTCTGGGTTCTGCTTTGGGAGCCAAGTAATCTGCATCTTTTACTTCCTAGCTGTAGCACTGGGTTCAATAATTTCAATATTGCAATTATCCTCAGGGTACATTTGAGTCCTCCAATTTGTAAAAAACAATGCAACTCGAATTCAATTCAACTGAATTACATATAAATACCGCTCCAAGACTGAGCCAGAAAATGTATTTTTTAGAGGCAATGTTTCCCTTTTGTCCAGATCCATGGGCCAATGATTTGACTTTAAATATTACACAATTTTGACCAGGCCTTACAAATTTTGAAGAGGCAGAAGGTTGAAGAAGCCTGATACCTGAAACCACCTTTATAAAAAAACCCAAACGAAACAACAAAACAGATAACCAATTTCAAACTGACCACCCGTGTTATAGAAACTGTGAAACATGAATGTTGCCTTGGTTAACTCAGCAATAAGCAAAATGCAACCAGACAATATGAAGAACACTAAAATCTGTTCTATCCATTTCGAGATAGTAGTGTGCTGCTGGTGAGTGACCTAACAGGGCAGTTTTTGAGAAAAATTTATTCTTGATATCCAGTACTGCCATTTGAAGTATTAAATAACTTAGAAAACACTATTCCAACACTGCAAACGTGTTCTCACTATAAATACATGTATAACAAGTTCCAAAACTACAAATAAAGTATTTTTAAAGAAACAGCAGATGTTGTTGGAAGCACTACTCTTATGGACAGTAATAATCTCTATACTTAACATAGTTTGAAAACCTCCTTTACTGCCCTGTGGAACAGGACAGGAAGCCTCAAGCCTCCACTGAAGCCAGCCTGCAACAAGGGCATTTTGCCAATAGGACTTAGAGGGCATGTTCTTAATTTGGGTCTTTAAGATTTCGTTTGAGATACATCTGAAGCCACAGTTTAAATAAATTTAAAAAATAAAAAAAAAATAAAAAAAAAAATCACTCTTCTCAGTTTTCTTACCATTTGGCTAAAACCAAAGTCCTCTCAATCTGTGCCCCTGTACTTTTACCAAACAGCAATTTAATCTTCCAGCAGTCAGCAAAACACTAACCTGTTTATTTCCAGCATTAATGCATCAATTTGTCTTCTCTCCAATGATGTGTTTTCCCCATGTCTGTTAGAAACATTTTGTTTTCCTCGATATTTTCCCCTCTCCCCCTCATTCTCTGCTTTTATTCTAAAATACTGTGCAGACAACTTAAAATCTCCTCCAAACTACATTCAACTTCCCTTTATTTTTACCCATTGGGCTTACCTAACCTATGAAAATACTTAGCGAAGATAAAAAGTTCAGTCGGTCCAATGCTGAGTTTGATTTACAAGGAGAGAAGACGAAAATGTACTAACACATATTGGTAATTAATTTTTTTTGTTAGATGCAATCATTCAACTAAGTCCGTAACCCGATTACCAGGTATCGGGCAGAAGCGGGGAAAAGGTTCTTCTTTCTCTGTTTAAATGTCTCTGCCCCAAGGGTCAGGCACACACCGTGTTTATAGGTGGCAGCGACAAACCCTACTCGCACTTCAATCCAAAAAGCTCCGGGACTGCGTCAACGCTATGTGGGAGCCGTCACATGGCTGCTGGCCTGCCGCCGGCTCGCATTCTGCTGCTTCAGAGTTTGTTCCCTTCTATTTACAAAGGGCTGTGTGGACACACCGCGGGGGAAACTAGGGTAGAGGCAGCGGGCGATGACCTGGGCAGAGGTTGCGGGTGGTGATGCGGGCGGTGACCGGCGGGCGGTGATGGGGGGCAGGGGCGGCCGGTTCCCCCGCACTGCCGCTCCCGGGCCGGCTCGGCGGGTGACCCACGGGGAGCACCCACGGGGAGCACCCACCGGGATCACCCGCCCTGATGCCGGTTCCGGCAGAGCCCCCTTCCCGCCCCGCTCGCCCTCGCGCTGTCCCGCCGCCGTGCCCGCGCGGCCGGGGCCGCCCGCCACGTGGGAGCGGCGCGCGCGGCGGCGGCGGCGCGAGGCCCC
>JAWWTY010000106.1:71016251-71074444 GCA_035222235.1 Margarornis squamiger | reverse complement strand
CGCGGCGGGGTCCGGCCGCGCACGTGTGCGCGCGCGCGCGGGGCGATGCGGGGCCGCGCGCCCACGGCAGGTGACGCGGGGCTGCGGCGAGCACGTGGCCGCGCGCGCACACGCGGTCCTGCATCCCCCCCATCGCCCACACACCCACGCACACACGCACACACATACCCCTACACACACACCCACACCCACTCGCGCACCGCCACCGCCGCGCCGCGGTGGAAGCGCGGGGCTCCGGCCGGGACAGCGGGAGGGACCGCCCGGCACTTCCCGACTCCCCGGCCGCGGGGGCAGCGCTGTGGATGCCCCGCATCCCTCCCCACGGCGGCGTGCCCGCGGGTGGCCCCGGGGCAGCCCTCGGGGGGACCCGCCGGGGGGACACGTCGGTGTGACAGCCGCACCCGGGGGCTCCGTCCCGTGGGGCGGCACCCGTGGGAGCACTGCCCGCCCGCCTCGGCGTGACCTTAACGCAGGTTTCTGCACTTATCGCCAAGTGGGAAAGGCCAGTGTTTGGTGCAGCTTTGGGCTTAAGCCTGTACTGTAAAAAAAAAAAAAAGAAAAAAAAAGTTGGTAAGTTGGTTTAATTCACATCCAAGCTTTTTCCCACGCCGGTTTAGCACGAGAGCGTTTCCATGCGCCGCGTTTGGGGGGCAGATGGCAGCAGTGATTTATAAAACAGACATCGCATTCTTTTTTAATTAAGTATCCTTGTAGATTTTATCTTCCCTGAAATTGACAGGAGCACATAAGACATTACATTACTCTGCCAAATTATACGTGCCCTTTCTACTAACAGCTTGTAGAAAACCAAACCGTTTCCCAAAGATTAAAAAAGTGTGGGAGAGCAAAGTCTGGTTTTGTAACCTATGGTCACTTACGGCGATTATATTTTTTGGCTATATGTACCATACCTCTGGAACTTGGCCGCTTTGCACGAAATGTTTCACTTGCACAATGAACTTGGCCAGTGCTGCTGTTCCTAATAAATAGATTAATTTTGCTGTTAATGGAAGTACACAACCAAGTGCTCTAATTATATTATAATTGCTTTACTTTTTTTTTTTCCCTTCAGAGTGAAAGAAGTTAATTCTAAAGATATTTATAAAAGGTGTTTATTATAAAATAAGTAGGTGAGGGCTGATACGGCCACGAAGGGTGATGGATTCCGTCCAGCATGAAGGATGTATCCAACAGAAGTTACATGACAAGTACACACCAGCCAAGCGGCAAGTAAATGTGAAGGTAGAACACGTGAGCACTGCTGTGAATGTAACAGATAAATAAATCTTTTGTTTGTTATCTCTGAAACTTTGGGTGTTTTTTTTTTAAGTTAAATACAAAACCATGTAATCAACTGAGAAATAACCGGAAAAAATCTCAGATAAATTTTCTGCCCCATAAATAACGCAGCGCTTTCCTAGACACTTGCTGTTTCCTTAGAATTGAAAAATACAAAGAGTGCCTCTTAAAAAAATCCTCACGATTTCAGATTTTTGGTGCTTTCTTTAGAAGCAGTTCTCTAAAATTCTGTTCTTCCACTTACGTCGCTCTTCTAAATTTAGCATTTGGGGCTTTTGGTGTGTTTACAGTGTCATATTCCACGAATAACAGATAATAGTTTGTTGATTTTAACTTTGACTGCTCTTTTTATTGTTATTGATAGGCGCTGTTAAAAGGGCCCTTAAAAGCAGGAACTACCAGCGATTTAACTCCTCCTATGAACCACTGAGCGAAGGATACATTTTATTAACAAGACAAGTGGTCTGCGGTTAGCGGTTCCTTCTCTCTTTGGAGATAAAGATCTAGCTAACTTTTCTGAGTCTGTTAGCACTACGAAGACTGAAGTTTACAGTATGATTTGCCCCCTCCCTTTATTGTAAGGCTAATTGAAGGTTTTCTTAAAGGGTACCATGTTTTAACACCTGGCCCAGCTGCTAAGTAGTGCTAGATCTCAGCTGGATTTCACTTGAATTGTTTTACTTAGTGGGATTAAGAAAAGGCAACCATAAGGCAAGAGCAAACCAGTGGAATCCCAAATTCAATTTCAGAGCCCTTGAGAAAACACTTGCCAGTTTGAACTCCACCTCATTTCTGCTCTATAGTGCTGGCCTGAGGCACTGTAGCTACTAGGGACCCAAGCCCAGGAGGAGACCTGAAGGGCCTCAGCTAAGCATAAAGAAGCACGAGCATATTGTTGCAATAACTGTATTCAATGGGAAGGGAGTGAGCCAAGTTGTCTCCAGGCAATGCAGGTAGCAAGCTTAGATTGGCTTCCCAGCCAGACAAGTCCCATTTTTTTCACCATTTGAACCTGTGCTACACACGTCATTTACTCAAATGTTCATTTTCCCCCTGCTTCATGCCTTTGGCTCAAAAGCCACTCTGTGACACTGCGGCAATCTCTGAAAAATTCCAGGTCACCGGGGAGGGGAGTTGTGGTGCTCTAGCAAGAGAACTCTTTAGTAAAAAAAAAATCACCCCTGCTCTCGAGTACAATGGGCCAATACGGACTTGACCGAACTGCAACTACCCTGCAGTCATCGCCACCAGCACAGGTGTGCTCAGAACCCCTGAAAAGCTGAAAGCCCTGTTTGCAGTTGGAGTGGTGGACTATGGCAGATCCTTAGACTTTTACCTGGAGAAACTCTAAGGTGCAAGGCCCTTCCCCAGAGGATGCCCTCCTCTGAGACAGTTCAAAGGATCTGGCCAGCTAGAGATTCCCCTGGGCAGGGGTCAGGAATGAGGTGGCTGGCAGTGTTCATCCTGTGGCAGGCCCTGAGCTGGGAGTCAGAACAGCTCAATATGCTGAGGGGTGGTATGACGACAAGGAGCAGAAGTTTGATCCTAAATTTAGAAGCCTTTTTGCTTCCTGTGCTGCAAACATTTGGGATAAGCAAGAATCCAACTCAAAACCTTCAGCAAGGCTTCTTTCTTGTAGATGCTTGCAATAGCCTACAGCACTCAGTAGGCAGAGATGTGGTATGAGATGTCAAAAGCACTTTCAGCAGCAACTAATTTTGGCAGTTCCATTCTGTAAAAAGTATTGCTATGGTACCAGTACATCGTCTATCACTTTTCTCCACCACACATCTTGAAACTAGGCCACCTTGCAGCCAGACAAAAGTCACAGAGTCCGGAAGGAAAGCAGATGAGAAACAGCGGTGTGCGGAGCCAGTTCCTTGAAACATATATACACTTTATGTTAAGATCCTAATGGGAAGACAAGCCCCCACTAGTAACCAGGCTTCTTTCTGCCTGCCCTTGGGATGACTTTCAGCGATTCCTGCGTTGCTGGCCACACCGTGTGTGCAGCAGCTGGGGTGGGTGTCCTCTCTTGCAAGGCAGCGCAGGGCCCAGCAGCTGCTTTCTGGAATACAGAGCACCTGAGTGTCTCATATTTACCGCAGGTTCCTGTGTGCTGGCTCGGGCTCAAACGGGCTGGATGGCACGGGCTGGATTGCCCTCTAGAGGGACAGCGCGAGGGAGGGTGGACCCTGCACCGCAGCCAGTGTCCAGCTGGACTCCAAACACAAACTGTGTATGCGGAGTCAGGAGTCAGCCACTGACTCACAGAAATTGGGCAGGTACTTAAATTAGCTAGCTTGGAATTCACCTTAAATTATTTAGGTGTGTGTTTGATATAAATAAACTTCAAAGAGACTAAATATGTTGGGGGGGGGGGGGGAAAGCAAGCATGCAGGTTCCAAAATCTTCTGCCTTAGATTAAAATTAAAAGGGTCTGAAAGGCACCATTAAAAATAAAAAAATCAGTCCAATTAACTCATCTAATTTGCAGCAAAACGCATTCTGCAATTCAAAGTTTATAAAAACTGAAATATTTCATGGCAAATAAGGTAACTTGATAACAAATTTTGCATACCTTCATGCTCTTCACTGCCAGGCAGACTGAAAGGGCGTGTATGGACACATTGCACAGGACTATTTGGAACCTCTGTTGGCCCACAGGCAACAATACTGAACAAGTAACATGCTGTGGGCAATACCCATACATTGCTGTAACCCAGGCAGAAATGAACAGTGGCAGACACCTGAACTTCGCTTATATTTTTAAACTTCCTATGCTTGCAAGCAGTGTTGGAGGGTTCTGCCAGCAACACAGTACACTAGTTGGGAAACCCTGGTTTAGACTGCCACTTAATATAATTGCTTTTGTTTTTTCTCTCAGAACAGAATTGTTACATGATACTCTTTTTTTTTATTGTTATTTTTAATTTTATAGCAACAGTGCTTCTTGTTCTTAGGTACAATAAAAGGAAACTTTTTTAAATTGCTGTTTAGCTAGACTTCACGGAGGTGGGCAAGAAGTATCATAATCGTGTTGCTTGTTGAATCAAGGATATCAAAATAGAGAATCCAAATGGCATCTTTGGATTTTAAAAATAAGCCAATTCATCTCCAAGTGCATGTGGATTAAAAATCCTAAGAGTTAACTCACAGAGAAAAAGTTTTAAAAAAATGAACATTCATTATAAGGAAACCCTTTTCCAGCCTGAAGTAGCACCAGAGTGTACTGGCAAGACAGAAGATACATAACAGTTGAGCACCAAAGGAAGAAGAATTTCATATAAAAGCTTGAAAAAAATCAGATCAAAGCTGCAGTGGAAGATGGAGTAGAACAGAAATGTAAAGGAACTTCAAGAACAGAGTAATTTAACCCAGTGAGGAACCTAAATTCTCCTTCTGTGCTGCAGCAGTTTACTTAGACATAAGTTGCATCCGTAACTGTTTAAAAACTGACAAATCTGAGCAACTTCACTCTTGGAAGCATAAGCCTCTTTTAATCTCTTGGCAATGAAATCGCAGTTCTCTTTACTGTATGTTAGTTCAGCCAAGAACTGCGCCATTGTACGCTATATCACAGCTTTGCATTTAAAAAGAGTAATGCTCACTTAATGCACAGTCATCCTATTATCGACACCGTAACTGACTCTGAACGATCAAACATTTATCCCATAAAGGTCTGTTTGCCAAGTTCCGTTTTACATCCAAAAGAGGTAAATACAGCCTGGAAAGTCCTTTCTCTCAAAGAGGTCCACAGCTCCCAGTCAAGTGCAAACAGGGTACTCTCCTTTGTGTGCTTAACACTCAGTTCCATATCCTACCCATTATATAAAGAATATATTTTGGACCTGTTGCATAGTCTCATACCTCATTAAGATACATATGTTCAAATGTTTGCAACAATATTAGAAAACAATTTCTGAAGCAATGTAGAAAACTAGGTTTCTCTGAGAACTCAGGTGGATGATTTGCATTTTTTAAATGGAAGTAGCAATATTCAGACTATAGGAATCCTCTTTGTTTCAGGTTCTGAAACTGAAGAAGCCTTTCTAGGTTCCTTGAGTCCCAGCTGCTTCTGTCATGGCCAATGTGTTATACAGTCCTTCACACGAAAAAGTCCCTGTCTTAGAAGCAGCTAGTGATCCTCCCTTCTTGGTTTTTACCTCGCTACTGTTGGGAAGCTACTTCTGAACCTTGTTTGTTGGAGGGATGGGAACTTTCCTCTCTGAATTTGCATTAACATGGATCTCTGGTTCATGGCTACCAGATGCCTTAATCCATCTAGTTATAAGCTATCTAGTATAACCCAGTCATACCCTCAGGTAATGACTTTGAGAACAATCCTAAATTTAAAAGGAATTTTATCCAACAGAAATTTCCCTTTGAGATCGGTGATAATTTAGTCTGGGCTGAATTTTTAATAAAAACTCTAAGTTTGGAGACCTGGGTTTACAAGAAGAACAGAAAAACCCCACCCATTTAGAGGTTATTACTACAATAGAATGTTATTGAAAGCAATTACTTTTCATAAAAGTTTATGTAAGAAATACTTCCAATCCTCACTAATGTGACCATTTTTAGCAGCAGCAGCAGTTGTCTTTAAGAAATACTAGATGTTTAAGCCCTGTTTATTTTTCTACAAAGATATCTTAGCATATTACATCTAAAAGCCATGTATATTGCTTGTGGGTATACAGCATGTGGGCAGAGGTAGGGACATTCATAGTTTTTATACTTCAATAAAAAATGTTAACATATTTACTTCCATAGGTTGACAAAAGCGACAAAATTGTTTGATTAAAAATAAGTCTTACTAATATAGACACTTTTTCTGTAATGTTCTCCCGCTAAACCCATTTTTTATGAAAATAATGATGCAAGCAACTAAGTGTAATTGTAGAAAATTATTGCTAGTGATTTGCATATGAAATACACACCTTTTACAGCCTCTAGTAGCATTGTTCAACCAGCTTATAAATAGTACAGCTCAAACGCTGCAAACAGAAAACAGTTTTCGATGGGCACATGCTATGAATGAAGAAATGTTCAAACACAATGTGCAACTTGGAGAGCTTTCATCAAAACTAGCCAAGAGGGAAAAATGCCTCATTTCCTAACCATGCTGTGATTCGGATAAGCCAGTCATATATAAAAACCATCATGCTCATCTGCAGAGAGTAAAGCTGTTTAAGATGAGTGTTTATATTTTTTCTGTAGGAGAAAAAAAAAAGTAATCTAAACTATTGGTACTTGTTTTAGATTTTTCTAATTACTTCTGCATAACATTTAATTTCTATAATTTGACATTTAATAAATGCTAAAATTTGAACTTTGCAGTTGAAGCAAGTCATTTGCTGTAAACATTGAAGGCATAAAAAACCTTAAAGATTTTTTTTTGCAAGTAAAATACTTATTTTTGTGTACAACTTTAGAACTAAAAATGTTGGCCATTGTTCTACTAATATGGAAGAGTATTTTCAGTCTTTGATATTTGCGGGAAGTATGAAGGGAGGAAGACAAAGTGGATAGGGTGAAGAAGAAAATTTCAAAGCAATATTTTTTATAATGTTGCTGCAAAATTACAATTCTCCCACACAATCACATCAAAATATGCCTCAAATGGAATTTTATATATAAATTTCTTAAAAACCAGACAAATCAGAGAACTACTGTTTTAGTTATCAGTGGGACACCTGACTGTCACTATTAGCCAAGAGCAATGTTCTTGTATGGTATGATCACTCTTTTCTCCTGCAGACAGGCTTGCAAAGTCACCATGTGAAGTCGGTAGAACACTGCTTTCCAGTTTAGTAAGTAAATTGTCTTGATGCTATTTCTATTTTGGAGAAAAAGGTTGCCTTTCCTCAAGAGATGCACGCTGACAAAAGCATTTTGCAAATAAGCATGAATTAAAGTCAACTTCCCGCACTGCAGAGAAGGAATCTCCTACACAGGGGGGAGCCCGAGCATTCTCTGGCTGCTGTCAGGGGCTGGGAATACGGCAGCAACACCGGGAACTGCGGTCAGAGTCACGCACAAGTGCAAATGCACGAAGAGGTGGACACAGGTGATTGCATGAGGTTTTGGTGTATCGACTGCCAATCTGTTTGCCACCCTCTTCTCCCTTTCAGAACCCACAGCAAGTTTTCCACTTTATCTTTTTGGTTATTTTAAAGGCATTTGCTATCAGAATTTTAGCTTAATGGCTACTTTCTCTTAGCTTTAGAAAAAGAGGCTCAATCTAAAAGAGAAACACGTGAATGCTAAGTATGTAAATAATTAATGCATTTTAGGGATTTGTTTCTGAAAGGGGAAAAAACACTCCTCCAAAAGCCAAAAGATAATTTAATGCAAAGACCGTCAGAACAGATGACTTCCAGACTGGAAATATTCTTTCCTTTGAACTGCCTTGTGAGACTGAAAAGCTTTAGCTCTTTATTTTCTGTAAGACACTGTGCAGGTAAAAGTACTTTGAAGACTACAAAGAATAAAATAAAATTTGATGCCTCACTCTTCTGTGAGATTGAAGTAGCTGATAAGAGTAGCGACAGCTAGTGATCTGACCCAGAAGCTACTTCCTTGACAAATCTGCAGCATGGCACAGTTGCCTGGGTTAGCCTTTTGCGCTGATGAAAATTCAAACACTATCTTGCTCTGAAGAAAAAGGCATGGGGAGATCTCACCAGCAGGTTTACCCTGAGGATGCTGGTCTGGCATCTTTAACACTGCTTAGGGCAAGAAGCACTTCCCAGCAGCTCCAGAGAACATTTCCTTAATGTTTCCATTAAACCAAAAAGAGTTTTTCAATATTTTAGTGACTTCTATCAAGATTGACGCTAAGTTAAATATGGGCCACCTGTGCACTCTTAATTGCCAACAAGGCAAGGCACACCCAGGGTTACATTAAGAGAAACACAGCCAGCTGATCAAGTGTGTGAGGCCATCAAATCCATGCAGTCCAGTACAGCTGGTAATCCCTTTCCTTCACCTGGCAGGAGGCAGGACTGCTTTATTCCTGGACAGTGTGTTCATTACTTGATTCTTCTAACTGCAAACCAGAAGTTCTTCATTCAGGTCAGAGGGAGTATCAGTCCTTTTGCGCTGTCTGGGGAACTGCCCAACAGCAATCAGTGGCAATTTTCCTGTATGGGCCCTTTTTGGCCGTCTTTATTCCTTGCAATTCACATATCCCAACTTCTATGTTTAAGGCATCCTACTTCCTCATGCTCTCCTCATGGCCATGTAGACAGAACCAGAGCGTGGCACAAAAATGTGCACATGGTAGCCTTCCCCTTGAGCAGTAAAAGCTCGTTAGCCCAGATGATGGCTGTCACGGACAAGGAGGAAGACATACTGTCTTTGAATAGCTGGAACTGTTTCTTCCCAGCTGAGAAACAGACCAGCAGGATTAGGGCGGAAGAGAGATTCTCTCTGAACTGCTGGAGCAGGCTGGCCAATCTACCCACAGTTGGGGCCTTGATGTCTGGCCAAGTCATTAGCACCAGGGTGTTGGCATATGATGACCATGTGCTCCATACAAACTTCCAGCACATGGACTGCAGGCACTGGACTTCATCCGGGTCTTCAGGTGCCTGGTTGTTCTTCAAGCTGCTGATTACCTCTACCACTAACTCCCTCAGACATCAGATACCACTCTCAGTGGTTGTTCACACTTGTCTCAATGGTTTATGAGATCTTTCTCAAGGGGATACTTTTCCTTGGCGCTCAACAGGAGCTGCCTTCAGAGGCTGCTGATTTTTGCTCCTTTTCCAATCCCTCTGTTGATGCCCCAGTCCCCTGTGAGCGATCCCAGCTGCTGAGCCTCCTTGCTCTCTAATTCCTGACTGTTGGCTCCAGTATCTCAGCATTGCAGCTGCCAGCCGATAATTAGCTCACCAGGTTGATGGCTATAATCTTCGCGTGTATCTTGCAGCTTACTCAGGGATAAGGAGCTGGTGATTTCTGGCTTGTTCGTGATTTCTCTCTCTTTCCCCTCCTGTTCTTGTGACTGTTCTATGGACAGCTGCCTGCCTCTCCAACTCCTTCTCCTGCTCCCTCTCAGGAGAACCTTCCTGTGTGACTGAACAAACTGACTTCTGCCTCCATTGTTTCTTCTTGACTACAGGGGGAACTGATACATTTGAGAGCTGGGTCTCTGGCTTAGCCACGGTGACTGCATTTATGTCTTCAGACCCAGAGACCGCCCCTCCCCTCTAATGGTGCTGAACAGTTCTTGGCAGGCTTAGGCCAGGCCCAGCACTGTGGGAGAAGTTGTGTCCCTTTAGCACTACCATGGCATTCTTTTTTCAAATGTTCAATCATGTTAACAGGATCCTGCACTTGTTTAGGGGTGAAGTCCCACACCATCAGAGATAAAAACTAATCTAGATACCTTGACACCTGCAACCACACAGCCTCAGGGCACATCCCTGTGTGACAATCCTAAATATTCAGTTAATCCTAGGAAAATCTGGATACAGATTCTTGAGATACACTGATGTGAGCATTCTGATTACCCAGGGGTGTTCAAAATACTGGAAAGTCATTGTAACAAGGTGGAAAACAACTACTCCGCAGAAGGTGAAGGGGAGGGTGCCATTCTTTGTTTCCTCCACAAACCATCTCTCTGAGGAAAAAGGTGTAATTGTTAATTATCTCCACGAGATGGTTCCCGAAGTACTGGGACAGCAGCAATGCAGAGCCCAAATACTAGATTTGGCTCAGGGCCAGGGCTTTCATCACAGTTCTCCAAGGCAAAACACAACTGAGTGCTGCACAGCCCAGCAAACTGCAGAAGACAAACCCAGTCTTCAACAAGCTCTCCAATTGTCATGCTCATTCTTGACCATGACACAGAGTGGGTAAGGAAACAAATAAGCCTGCAACAAGAATGAGTAAGTCATTATGACCAGCAATGGCCAAACAGGTATAGTAAGTTCCCTCTAGCACACTCCAGTCAAATGTCTTGTTATTCTGAGCCCTCTACCCTATCCTGGGTACCAAAAAGGACCTGGTGGCTGGCAGCTAAGCACCTCACAGCTGCTCACTCACTGCCCCCACAGTGAAATGTTCTCTAGGCTTTTAGCTCTGTGTAGTCAAAGGATGGATACAGTCCCTTTTAGAGGTATTTTCTGGGATGAGATCAAGCACATCTGGTATTAGACATGTTTAACCAAGTTAGATTTGGTACACTCCACACTCTGTGCCCAGCACAGAGGAACAGCAAGCAGCATTCCTTTCCATCCAGCTGAGGGAGGATGGAGGTTAGAAGCAGACTTGTTTTTTGTTTGTTTTTTTTTTTTTTTTTTTTTTTTTGTTGTGGTTTTTTTTTTTTTGTCACGACTTGCTCTTTTACTAAAATACTGAATGTGAAAAATCATTCAAAGAGTGTTTAAAAGCAGGTGAGGGGATCCGAAGAGTAAAAAGAGATGCTTTTAATAATGTAAGGCACTTTTAGGAGACTGTTTCCCCTCGATATTTGCTAGTGCTTCAGCTCAGCAAGCATGGGTGGGGGCAAAGAAACTCAGACCAGAAAAGAAAGAGCTTTGTACTGAACTACTTCTGGCCCTTGAACAGTTTGAAGCTGCAGTCCTAAAGGTCAAAAATACTGTGGGAAACTGAAACTGATGCCAGCAATAAAAGTCATATTTTTAGTATATTCTTCTAAAAAACTGTAACCATTAACAATCATTAACAGATAGGGAAGCATGTCAGTGAGAAAATTTGTGGGTTGAGTTAAAGACAGTTCAATAGATAAAAGGGGGGAAAAATGAAAACAATGAAAAACAAGTGATGCAAAAGTCCTGATCCCCAGGACAGCCCCCAAGCAATAGACTCCCTGGAACATCCCCAACACGCCATCCCCAGTTTTTATTGTTGAGCATGATCTTACATGGTGCAGACTATCTCTGAGGTCAGTTGAGGTCAGCTGTCCCAGCCATGACCCCTTCCCGCCCCTGACCCACAATCAACCCCCTCACTGGGTGTCGGAGTGAGGAGCAGAGAAAGCCAGTGCACGCACTGTTGAGCAATACCTGAAGCATCAGTGGGTTGGCAACGCTCTTTTAGTTACGCATCCAAAACATGGTGCAGTATAGGATGCTACAAAGAAAATCACAGTAAGACTCAGCACACTGGGCTGGTTTTTTGAATCTAGTTTGGTTTAAAAAGCAGTTGGGACCTTGTCATGTATTTTGTGCATCAGTGGAATGGTCCAGCCATTCCATACCTGGAATAAATTCAGAGAAGCAGCCAACAGGTATGTCTGGTTGAGTGGCTGGGTGACTGAAGTAAATGGTGTGAATGGCTTCCTCAGCTTCCTCTCAGACCACTGACCTCCTTTTAGAGGTAGGTGGGGAAAAGCAATCAAGGAGACAAAAATAAGACCAAAACAGCCCTAAGGTTATACCATTGCTCCAAAATTACATAAGGTGTGAGGAGGATATTAGGACACAGAAATGACTAATTCACCCAGAGTTAGACAGCTATTAACAGTTTGCTTGTAGTTTACCTGAAGGAAAAAAGACAACAAAAATTTCTGAAGAATTATAGACAAATATCTCAAATATAAGATTATTTAATAATATTGATAGGGGACAATTCATGTTCTTGTTTTTTTTAAAATCAAGGTTGAATCATTTAAGAGCAATCAGAACATTCTGGTGATAAAAATACAGGAAAAAAAGGTAGTTAATTTTTGATTCTCCTTTATTAATAACAGCTACAAATAAAAACTTGTACTTCCATGAAAAAATAAAGCAGGTGTACATGGTTTTGCAGGACGTTTGATGTTTCTTTCACAAAACTGAGGTGAGGTGACTCAGAATACCTCCAGCATACCCAAGCTTCTTGCAGCCCTAAATCATTATGAACCAATTAACACAGATGTAAGACAAAGAGAAGATGACGTATGGCTTTTACTACATGTAATATGTAAAAACAAGAGCCAAAGAAAACTGAAATATGACTCTGGTTCAATTTAGATATTTCTTTCAAGCATATTTTATGTTAGCAGAACTTCAGGGGACTTCATAGGTAACTGCCTGGGACAATCCATGCTTCTTAGTGCTTCTCTTCTGTCTCCAGCCTTCCTGTTGTGGCAACAACACTAACTCGGGGAGAAGTGCCAGAGTCTTGGGAAGAGAGAAAATGCCAGGGCAGGCAAGAAAGAAAGTGCAAGAAAGAAGGGGTCTGGTATTGAAGCCATTCTTCAGAATAAAGTGAGTCCTGAGTTCTGGATGCTGCTCCTAAACAAAGACTGCAACTCAAGGTTGCTTATTATACATAAAACATTATGGTATAATGCAGGCAGAATGTACACAGAGTATTATGTATATTATGCAGGATGTATTTTCAGTATATTTTTAGAGGATTGAATTTTTATTTACATTTTGCATTTGGTGGAATGCAACACGCTGGTCTATGACAAACAAGCAGTGTGACAGGGGGAGGGAGTGCAGGGAGAAAAGGAGGGAGGAGAATTTAACAGAAATAACTCCACTTAGTGTTTGAGTGAGGGATGTAATGAAATCTGTTTGCTGTGCTAGCTGTCTCCAGATTGGGCTGTAATTACACCACAGAAGGAAGAAAGGTAGCTGAGTCTCAATCTAGATCATTTATGTAAACTCAGCCTTCTTGTCAACGGCATTCTCAGATTGCATGTGTGCAAACCACAAAAATCATCTCCTATGAACAAAACAGAGACGGTCTCAAATTGCAGGCTTCTGATACACCTTATATGCTGTTTCTAATTGGACTTGAAAATTCAACACACTGAGGTTCAGAACTTCTCCAATATTTCCTGCATTTTATTCATGCGGTGACTACTCACAAGAGGAGCATTCTTGCTTTCTTCCTGCCAAAGGCTGATGTCTAGCCTTCCAAATTAACATTTATTTGGCTTAAATTAACACAAGTGTCATAAATATAGGAAATTCTTTTGTGTAAGTCTCTGTTGAAACAAACCGCTGGATCTGAGAGAGGGATATTTCCTCCCCTAGAAGAGTTGGAAAAACCTCATTCTTTGACCCAAAGTAACATATTACAGAGGCACAGTATAAACCCCAGGCAATCAGTTCCCTTAACAGAGCCAAATTAATATTTGATTAAATATTTTAAAGCTCCTACTTACCATGCCTGACACATTTTCTCAGCAAGTTTCTCAAATACAGAAATCATTAGGCACAGGGTAATTTTACATTTTAATACATAAAAACAGCATGAGGAGACATGACTGCACGGAGACAGAGAGAGGATTTTCCCCCATTAAATCCCCTGAACTGCCCTTCTCTTTGGATAAGCGGGTATGTTAATTCCCAGCTACGGCAGCTCACTCTCTCTGGGCAGGTTTGAGCGAGTTTCTTGTGACACCTGGATCTTCACGCCCTTCCATCCCTCCTTCCCTCCCTCCATCCCTCCCCTCTGGCAGGAAAACCACCGGCCTCCGCCCTGGCGCCGTCCCCCCTGGTGCCCAATCAATATCGACTTATTTCCTGTCCATTTGCTGAGGTCACGGAAACGGGACTCATTAATTATTTCTACCGGTGCAGCCTCAAGTGCGCTTCTGGCACGACAAGTGAAAGCTTTTTGTGACCTTTTTTCTTTCTGCTCCCGAATTTTCCTGGTGGTGGCGGGGGCGGCTGGCACACGTTCCTCTGCCGGGATGGGACGATGAGATGACCAGAGGTGTGAGGCATCGTCGGTGTCTCCTTCCACCCGTGGCGGGAGAGACGCTCCTCCCGGAGCGGCAGGTCAGGGAAACCTGGTCACGGCGTAGACAATGTTGGCCAAAGCGTCCCTAGCCTCGGAGGGAGGGAAACGCTCCAGGGCTGCCAGTGCTCTGTTTCCGTGGCAGCGGCAGAGGTCGATGGCAGAAGTCACACCTTTTCCAGCCTTGATCGCTTCCTGCAGCTGTCAGAAAACACAGGCACAATGGGGGTGGTTCAGCAGTAGCAGTGGCGATCAGCTCTGGGAGTACAGGACTTCCACCGCCCCTTCCCGAGGTAAAGGCAAACCCGAAGCCATTGGACAAAGCTCTTAAATCCTCTCAGCTGTTCTCTTTGGCTCCCCACTGCAGCAAAACTGTGCATGATTTACACTACATCACCTGTTACTGCATCCCCTGAGAGGTGCTGGCTCTCCAAAGGGCACACTTAAATTAAAAAAAAAAAGTATAAATTTAAATATCTGGGCATTTCATACCTCAGCGACTGCCTGAGAGCTTTTGTGCAGAACTGGCAAACCAGCCACTTGCTCACACTCTTGTTTACTGCAGTCAAAACCTGCATTTCATGAACACCCATCTCAACACCTGTTTTAGGATGACACACTTTGAATGCCTGTCTTTTGTAATACAGGTTTCTATGTATTGACCATGTGATTACATTTATCACAGTGGATAAAAGGAAATTTTACCAGTAAAACTACCAGTGTTAAACTATCATATTGAACTACATCTATGCAAACTCCATCTTCTCAGTAAAGCTGCAGAATTTGACAAAGGCTCGATGATGCACCACATGAGAAAGAAAATATTTTCACGGAATAGCAGATATTTCACGGCAAGCTGCTAGAAAGATATGGCACCTAAAAAACTTGGGTAAATGACAGGTTAAATTTCCTATGAAATAACATAAATAAAAATTACAAAGAAAACATGTTTTTTTCTCCAATACCTGAACTTAACTGAAGCTCTAAATAGCAAACATTCTTATTAAGGGCTCTTTTATTTTTAATTATTATTTTTTCTTGAACAGCATCATGAGACTGTCACAGAACACTGCGACATTTTCCACTCTAAAATACAGGTGTTCCCACACCAACTCTAGCCTGATGCCTCATATGCCAGAGCCTGGGAACCAAGGCCAGGTGGATCTTTGGGATTTGATTATTCCAAAGGCATTACAGCATTTCACGATCTTTAACATGCCCCACCTGGCTTTCACAACTGTCTTACACCACTGTACCAGCTTTTTAAAAAAAAGGGGCTTTTCTTGGACATAGGTATCTACAATAACAAACTGTACAAGGTTTTATAAGTCATGTTTTCCACCAATACACAGCTCATTGCTTAATTTAAAAATACATCAGTATGACTTTACTTGTCTAGTTTAATCATGTAAAAAAAGTAATAAATCTAAGATATAAACAAATTGTAAGTCACCCACTTTCTATACATACTTGCATTCATACAGAATGAATGACACTTTGTAACTGAATACAAACTGAAGTGGATTCATTATCTGTATTTAAAGATGAAATTAGCTGAAAGCATATTACAGCACTTCAGTGTTCAAGTCCCAGTTCATAAAAATTTTATTCTCAACTCCAGTTAGAATGTTCCTGAACTGCGTGCTGGAAAGGAACTTGCCCTGAGGCATAAATGCATTGCACAGCTAATTTGACGTGTCCTCTAATGAATGGGAATCAGCCACATATCCACAGCTCTGCAGCAAAGGTGGGGATAGGTGAGATGAGGTGTGCTAGCAGCGTGAAAAGGCGTCTATTCCCCTTTCTTTGAGGCACAACTTTGCAAGATAGCAGAACCCACACATATTGAAGCAAACCCTGCTGATTTGCTAAAGCTTATTAGAAAGGATTAGCATGCCTTCTAATACTCATGTAAGTATATATTGGGATGTAAACAGGAAAGAAAGTAACTCCTAGAAAGTCTTCAAATTGGTCAAAGGTCAGAACTGCTTAGCTTAGGCATATAGATGATCGCATATATGTACCGTGACTCAGTCGAAACAGCACAATCTGAAAAGAGGGAGAACCCTAACATGAGGATGCAATCCATTTACACGCTTGTCTTGTGTAGGCCCTTAGACACACGTACTGCTTTGAAGCCAATACAATTACAAAGCTCGTGTCAAACTATACGAAGAGAAATCACTATACAAAAGTCAGACTAATCCCCTATTGAATGCTTCCAAGCCAAGTTCAAGGAATGTCAAAATGAAAAATACCTGCTCATATGGCAGCTCTTTCCTCATTTTTCAGTTAAAGATCATCCAATGTAATGAACAATTTCTAGTCTTGAAAACTTAGCTGTTTTATATTCCATTTGCAGAAGCAGCTGGTCAACTCCAGTTGGCATACATAGAGGAAAACCAGCCTAAACTAACCACACTGCATTCTACCTCCATCTCAGCTGGGGTTGTAAAAGGGAAAAAAAATTGCAGATTTGGCTTTTTGAAGTGGGATAGTTAATTAAAGAAATACAGGAAATAACTCGATAGGAAACAAGGCTTCAGTAGCCCTGCTGTAAGCAAAACCCCCCTAATTTAAGACTTTAGTTGTACTCTCCATTGTATTTCAGTTACACTTGCAGACTCTCTCTCTCAAATTTTGAGCTTCAATAATTTTATGTAATGAACTTCACAAACCAAGAACATAGAATAAAAAAAATAAAAATCAATGTATCCAGTATAGAGGTATTATTTTTAAACTTCATTTGGAAAAGAGCAGCTGATTTCTGCAGCAAATACACAGAAAAGCAAAATTAACTGCTTTTATTTTTTACTTTATAAACTTTAATTAAGCTGCCTCATTATTTTCTCTTAATAAAAGAATCTGCTAATTTAGACTCTACTTATATAGCATAATTTTGTGCATATTTCCACTTGTAGGAACAATTTAATCCACACAACCTTCTTCAGAATGACATTCCGTAATTAAAACTGAATACTAGTCAAAATATACATTGCTTAGCTACACTTTTCTCCAATTGAACTGCTGGATATGCTGGAATACTGAATTCTTACTTTTAAGCTTTTGTTCAGACTATTGGCATTACAGCCCTACACAAAGTAATTAAATGGTGATGGTGAATCTCAAACCAACTGCTAGTTTCACATATGGTACTAAATGAACATCCAAAAGAATTTGCCTCTTCCTAGGCTTGACCACACTCTACTAGATTCAAATCACTGACCAACACACCACAAGAGGATCACATGCTATTTTTCTGATGTTTCAGCTACACTCCTTTTCCTCCATAGTTAGTTATTGACATACCTTTTTTTTCTTTTTTTGTCTTGAAGCAGCATGTCCTTCAAACAAAGATCATCAGCCACTTCTCGGGCTGTGCTAACAAGTGTATTCAGCAAGCAATTACTGCCCCTATTTGGGGCTGTTGGGGCTTTGTCTGGAGTGCTGTGTCCAATTTTGGGCTTCCCATTAAGTGAAAGACATTGCCACACTGCAGTAGGTGCAGTGGGAGGCTACTCAAACTACACGGGCCTGGAGCAGTACATGCTTTGCAAGGGAATTGCCTAGTTCAGCCCTAAGAAGAGAAGGCTGTTATTGCTGTCCCAGCTACCTCATGGGCCAGGAACCAGAATTGTGCTCTTCTCAGAGGCGTACATGGAAAGGATGAGAGGTAACAGGCACAGGTTGCACCAAGGGAAATGCTGGTTAGACCCAAGGAAATTCTTTTCCACCGGGATGGAGGTCAAGCACTGGAACAGGTTGTTCAAGTTAGCTGTGCAATCTCTGTCCTTGCAGATACTCAAAACTTAACTGAGCAAACGCATACTGGCTCCGCTTTGAGCGAGAGGCTGGACCAGACATTCCCCAGAGGTCCCTTCCAACTTAAAACATTGTACAATTCTGCGAATAAAGTAGAGTTCAAAGTACTATGTTTCCCAGTCCATTTGTCTCAAACAGGCAAAAGAGAGGATTTCTCATCCATACCACAGAAGTTATGTATTTGCCTTTCATACCAACTGCTCTGGATTGCTGTTGGACAGAATGGCTGGTCTGAGGGCAGCAAGAGGTCAAAGGGGCAAGTTAGGAACTGCTGGGGTTTGGAGACTGAAGAATTAAAGGAATCAAAAACTAAGCAGGTGTTCAAGTACAAAGACAACTAATTTCAAGTCTTCTCTGCCAAGACATTTCTGCCTCACTAGCCAAAGGAAAGAAGATCCTTTGTGCTACCTGCAGGAAACAACACATCAGGGGTGGCTCGATTCCCTGACTGTGTGGTGAGTATTTTGGCTGTACTAGACTTTATGTGAAATGGGAGCATGCGAACATTGAAATTCTTAATTTTTTATTTTTTTTTTTTGCAATAGTCAGGATTAATTATTTTGGTGGCAAGATGTCAACAAGTAACTTCAGAATTTTTTGATGTGCTGTTTTAGAAGAATGATCCTAAAATGGCTAAATTTATTATATACAGAAATCTTCAAACATCATGCATTCTCTCTGATCCTGAAGTGAGCTAAAACATTCTACCTTTCTGCAGTGCACAGTACTTGCTGAAACAAAAATAAACCCCCAAACCCAAATTGATCAGTGGCTGAGTGACCAAATAATGCTCTACAAGTCTGCAGTGTTTGCAGTGGCTTTTCTAAATTTGTTTTCTCTTTTGTGGGAACAGCATGCTCAATAGGCACTGGTTTTTTAGACTGCTGACATATTACCTCAAAAAGGTACTAACATGTTTCACAGGTAGTAGATCAATTTTGTCATTTTCCCCCCATTGTTTTCTAAGTACTTAGGAATGTTTCAGCATCTACTCTTGGAGTTTTTGTGACTGGACATAAGCTTGCACTCTATGTTCTCAAAATGGGCTGAACAATAATTTACTTGCATCACTTTGTAATGCTGTAAGAGTTTTTTGGGTTTTTTAAAAATATTTGTTGGTTACATGCAGAATGATATGTCAGCTGAAACTGGGACAGTATTTATCCAATATTCTCTTAGACATTTTTTCTGTATAAAAGGTAAAGAAATGCAGAGGGTCCAAACACTCTGCAGAAACCTTCCTAAGTAGAGTAGGATTTATTTTCCTTACTCATCTGACAAATAGAAAAATTTTCTTTCTACTTCAAACTAAACCCCACACTATAAATAGGATGAGACCAAATCTGGAGAGGGTCACCTCCAAAAGTAGAGGAAAGATGGCCTGCTTACAGGGAACACTGCTGTTACAGTTCATATAATACACTTTGCCAAAAAATTACAAGTCATTCCGAGACACTGATTAACTGCACAGATTCTTTGTTGTTTTAGAAGAGACACCAACTCCTTCTCCTTACACCTTTCGATGTCTTTCACAATGAACTTAACAAGACCCACTAGCTTTTAAATCTAAACAATGGTACTTGCAATGACTTTTTACCAAAAAGCACAGCTTCCTTAAATCCCATTAATGCAAATAGTGATTGGTAATGTCATCTTAACATACATAAGCAATCAACTTGATATTTATGTTAAAAGATGTGATGGTTGTTTGCTTTAATGAAACAAAAGTTGTGCTGGACTCTCATCACAAAGAAGAGAGAAAATACCCACTGATTACTAAGATGCAACCCATTGTTGGTAGTGGATGTACACCTTGATAATTCAGATATTAATTTTTAAAAAAAGAAAATTGCTTCATCGGAATGGTTTGGCTGCTTTTGTAATATTACTAACACATCTAAAAAAGCCCATCTTCATTAAATCACTGACACTGTTTTTTTTATAACTCCCAAAAAAGACCTGTTGATGGTTGCTCCAAAACAAACAAGAAAAATCTTCGTGGAAATCCAACACAGCTCACAAGCATCTACTAACAACCCTCTGTTTTTAACTCTTTGCTGAACTGCAGGAGCATGAGAGTGAACAGTTGATGGCCTACAGTCCTGTGACCCATCTCATGATGATTCTCTGGCATTTAAACTAAACCAAAGGCCTACGGTCATTCACACCGTGGGACTGCAGGACCTGCAGCCAGCACTGCAGCAAGATGAGTGTGCTCATGCTGGTGGTCAAGAGTGAGATGGGGAAGGGCAGCCACGTACCTCTTGCTAACACAGCTCCATGGCACTGTGTTAATGTTATTTATTAGCTGCATGACAGTAGGCTACCACGGAGAAACCTCCTTGTTTTCAAATGTGACCTTTCCCATTTTTCTCCTCTTTCCTGCCAAAAGGGAGGTCAAGACTTTGTTGCCGTGCAGTGTGTGAATGACTGGATCTACCCCTTGTTGACTCATGCTCTTCCAGCACTGTACAAATTCTGGTCCCTGTGTTGATGTCATGCACAATATTTCACATACAAATCAACAGTGTGTCACAGCATACTATACCATACTACATATTTCCCATGCCAGTTTGAATGGAAGGGCTCTATAAACAGACAGAACAAACAGAGAAAGCTACAGTAAAAAAAAATAAAAAATTGCTATATCCTCTTTCGCTTGATTTAATTTATATTTTCTATAATATAATATTGCTTTTAGAAAAATAACAAATCCTTGCATAGCATACTCATTGGCTGCAAAACACAGGATTTCCTTCTTTATTTAGTATTATCTTATAATTTTTCTACAGCCTTGGCCAGAAAACAAGAATTACTCTTGGCTTTCTCATTTCTGCTACTAGTTCTGCCTTTGTTACACTCATTTAACAAGTCTGTATAACGTCAAGCACCATTAAGGCCTTGACTTTAGCGAAGTTTTTAATCAATATTATCAAATGGTCACAATTGAGAATCTCAATTTGTTGTTTCAGAATTACACAGCTTATTTTGCATGCAAAGTAGATGTAAAATGGGTAAAAGCTTTTTGACTTCAAAAAGTCCGAGCTTTCTGCCACATACAAATGAGGGTGACAGGAAAGTTGCTGTTTCTTTCAGTGACACACAAATTTCATCCCTGCCATACACTGGTATTTTTCCTTTTTTTTTTTTTTTTATCTGAGAAACAACACTAAAACAGCTGAAATTACTTTTTCATCTCTGTAAGAGACTTTCAAACACCACAATGATGGATCAATAACTTGCCTGGATGTGGTGTTATAGATTAGGAAAAGACAGAGTGAAACATTCAGATACTAATGTGAGAAAACATATTCAAAAACAAAGGCCTTAATCTTTTTGTGACAGCAAACTCCTTCTAATAAAAAGATTGAGCAAAGCTGGGAGGAAAAACATACTAAAAATTTTGCAGACTATAGTGAACTTATTGACATGACAGTCTCAGACCTAATGAAATTACTAGAAAGTGTTTCACTTCTATATTTGTGTCAGAGGCCTCACTAAACTTGCTAGTACAATGCAGATATTCCTGTCCGTGAAAAAAAACATGTACCAAAAGAACAATTCAAATTTCTTAATCAGCCTCAAAATTGAAATAAAACTTGTGCCTTTTAAGGAGGCACATTGAATGGGTGGATCTCAATTACTTCCATTATTTTCAGTGAAAGCACAGCAGGTAAGGTAAAACTTTCTTAAGCAACCTGTATTAATACAGGTAATAACTTTTGTATATATATATTTATGAGTTTAACTAAAGGAACAACATTTTCATCTCAATTAAGTGGCATACTGAACTTCGTAATAAAAATTTAGAGAACAAAAATAATAGAAAGTTTCAGAAGTTCTACAACCAGTTTTGGTGACCTTTGCTTTTACAAAATTAAAGAAGAGATATTTTGGAGACTCAGTGAGAAACAAGCCCCCAGATTTGATTAGAAATGTTAAAGTAATTCTAGTAACTGAATAGAAAGATAAGAGAGGACTGTGATGCTGAGAAGAAAAGACTGAGCAATGTGCAAAACACTGATTCTAGTGATCTAACAGAAAAGACAACACAGCAAAGAGCAAAAAAAGAAATACTAATTTGTACTGCACATATCCTTTAAGTACCGGCCGAGTTACTCTGCTCGGGTGACCTACAGGTTACTGAGTTCATTTAGCATGGATGTAACTAGTGACTACTTTTATAATAAACCAAGAAACAAAGAAAAGAAGGATGCGACATCATAGTTTTAAGACTGACTTTACAAAAACCAAAGTTGATTATTGTTTGAGCTCACAAAAAACACGTAGAATTTTTCACTATCATTACTAAACTCATAATGGCTGTGCCATTAAATGATTACCTTTTAAAGTTCTAAGAGGAAGGAAGGACAGAGATTTTTTTAATAGTACATATTACGACTTTTTAAATACAGAATAATTTAAATAATCTGACCTGTACTTGTGTGTTAGCCTTCCATACTAGCAGCAATCAGTCAGAGCTGTAACACTCATCAGGCCCCAGTTTAAGAAGCAATTCTCAATCATGCATGTGACTCAGTAATTTATATATTATTGCCCACTGATGCTGGAGATAACTGACTGGGCCTCCACGATCAGAACAAGTCAGGCTCATGCTCTCAGCTGGGGGCACAATGTCATCATCTGTCTCCACCACAAGCATGCTGTGCTCCAATATTTAAACAGGGGAACCTTCTCAGGAATCTCCTGCAGCTCTCTAAGAGCTATAAGGTGTCCCAGCTACCTCCACTACTTAAGCTACTTACTTAGGTCTGCCTTTATTATAGAGGAGTAGCAAATACAGTGGTGACTCAGATAGGAGTTGTAAAGGGGACTGGAAGAAACGCAAATTATTATAAAATGTGTATGCATATTTTTTAATAGATGACATGGAACTAAGGCGAGATTAAAAAAAAATTAGCTGCATACTCTACCAATATAGAAAGACCACTGATAGGATTCAACCTACTTGACTCTTGGAAAAAAAGATAGCAAAAGCCATCAAAAGTTCAAAACTGAGTTTGGGGAAGAAAATGGGAGAAATAATAGCAAAAATGATTATTCAATATTGACATTATTAAATTACTGTTATTAAAAACATTATTAAAATACTATTACTAAATAGCTACATTCAATAGTTACAGTACAACTGACTATTACTGGCTTTTTTAAATCAAGAGATTGTATGAGCCATTCTCTCTCCCTTCATATACACATGCACAAATTATAACCTAACTTTAATAAGGAAATTTCCCTCAGCTGTCAAGAATATCCTTGAAAATATTTAAAAAAATATTACAAATGAGATATAATTTACCTACCTTCTTGTAGTCCATTATGTTTCCTTTTCCTTGTGCCTTAAAAAGAAAGAGATTTTATATAAGACATTAGATACTACAAACTAGACTTTCAAGAATAAAGAATGCAATTAAAAGAGCTACTACTTTAGACATAACTGACTTTCTTCAGGAATCTGATACAGAAAACCCTGAAATACAACCAAATGTGTTACTAGCTTAGACAACATGGTTCTTTTTCAGATGAGAGCTGCAGATAATCAATGTAATTTTTAGGCTTTTTTATTATGAATTGTAGTTAAACATTTGTTGAATCCAAAATATTTGGAAGAAATCTTGCTGTTTGCATTAATTAATCTCTCCCTAAGATTCTGAAATAAATTATACTTCATATCAGCAATAACAGGACTTATTTTCTTAAAAGAGAACTCTCCATATATCTATAGTGTTTTGCATTAGGTAATAGTTCAGAGCTCTCAAAAGGGGATGTTGGACCCTGTCAGTGCTCTTACATCTGTGTTAGAGGTGCTTTTGGTTTAGAGTTGTATGTAAGCATCAGCATCACCCTTTAAATAAGAGACATACAACCTGTAACTCCTAACACAATCAGAAAGACGTATGAATAAATTTTAATTTTCTTCTTGCCCAGATGCAGAAGAGAACATAGTAGACCCTGAGATAGCTCAGCTGGTTAGAGCACGGTGCTAATAACACCTAATGTTGTGGGGCTGATCCTTGTACAGGCCATTCACTTAACAGCTGGACTCTATGATCCTTGTAGGTCTCTTCCAACTCAGAACACATAGATCCTGATGAATATTTACAGAGATCCAACTTCCTCAATTTTGTCACAGGATGATGTAGAAGAGAAGAGGCCTTTCTCACTCAGTGGCAGTGCCCTGATAAACAAGAGCATTCCTGCTTAACCAGCCTGAAAGCCCTTCTCTGAGGTCACACCCAGCTGTGTCATTATGAGTTCATCCAACCACAGCTCTGCTTTTTCCAGGCACACTGAGGGGGGGAAAAAAAAAAATCACCCGTTTCTTTCCCTCTAGCTTCCACAAACCCCAGTTCTTCTGGAATGTGCCTCCTGAAAAGATGCAGATTAGGACTACTAACCTCTCCATGTCCTCTGTGGGGACTTGAGAGATCAGTCAAAAGGAGCAGACCGACTGGCATGAGGAAAAGAGCTGAGGTCTGCACTGAGGAGGAACACTATATAGCAAGCACAGCTTTACAGAGATGTTGCCAGGATGGCACAGATTTGGAAATAAATTAATTTTTGTAAGGGAGGAAAAATAAAACAGAGAAAAGAACCGACGGGAGACTAAGCAAACTGAAAATGAAGGAAAACAGTAGATAACAGAGCGGATTCCTCTGAAGGAGAAGGGGACTGTTCCATGAAACGTCTTTGCTTCTCTCTTTAATCTTCTCAAGAGGCAGCTTTTATGGAATGTGTATTAAGGAAACAGCCTGATAGCATTCAGGAGTAGCAAAACCACTGCCAATAACTGCTTCCTTATTTGTGTACTCTCATCACTTTGATTTGCCAACTTTTATTCACCCCGTTGGAACTTTCACCTTCTTCAAAATATATCTAGTAGTTATATTGTATATCAATACACACCAGAAGCATGTTCGTTAGCAAGTGATTGCCTGTATGCAGATTCACACTGCAGCAGAGAATCTGACAACCTGTTTGAGGAAGATGCTTTTTAGTCTCAGCAATACCAGAAGAGGTGTACTCAGCGTGCCTCCTCCTGCACTTACACTCATTACCCACAGCAAGAATATTTTCTTGTGATCTGTTCCTGTCAAGCATTCAAGTCAATGGCAGTTGTGCTTCTTCAAGCAGCAACATTATCCAATTTGTCTCCTAAGCCTTCTTTACTACAACTGCACCTTTTTCTTTTTCTTATCCTTACAGTAGTTTGGCTCTTTGACTTTTTCTGACCCTCATCTCAGACACACAGATCTTTTTTACCTTTTACATCAGATTTGCTCAAGTAGTTTAGCTTCTGAGATGGACTAAGTGGACTGCATGTGCTTTACCTATTTAAACCCTACAAACGGCATTGCACAAGAGCGTGGCTTATGAGCACTCTTATGAGCACTGACAATATGAGAAAGTCTTTGGTTTGAGTGGTTGGCTGACACTAAATGTCACACAGTGAGTGTGACTGTGGATATTATCTCAAAGAGCTTGTAGTTGATGAAAGAGAATTTTCTTTTCTAAACCAACACAAGTCAAGAAAGGCTCCTCGGCGAGATGTTCCACAGTGCAGTGAGTAGTTAATAATAGCAGTAGTAGTAGTAGCATAGTAAGTACCAGGTATAAAGTATATCTATATATATGTATAAAAATAAATGCATGGAGTAGTGATAGATAGCAAATACTTTTGCATAGTGCATGTCACTTTGCACCCCCACTGCCTTCAGAGAGAACTGACTCATTGTTTCTATAATGATCATTTTTGATGACAATTTAGTAACCAGACAGAAGGCACTCCTGGAGTCCTGCAGCCTCCTCTAAATTCTGCAGATGGGAAATTGTTTCAAAGTTTTTATACACTGTGCTGTGGAAACACCATTATTCTCCAACTGCAACAATCCAAATTCATTTACATTCAATTCACATAGGAGCCTTTTATTGTGAGCACAGAATTCCAAAATTCTTCATCACACATTACGAACTACCAGCCCCTAATTTCAAAATGACAATAGGTTTGCTTCACTTTAATATCCCCCAACTCCATATCACTGTATGCCTATAGATTCTGCACATACTTCCCAAAATTTCACTGCTGAAGAGACTATGCCCCTTGCTTTCAGTGTGTGAAGGCAGGCTGCAATCTGGCCATCATGAATGTAGAACAAAGCAAAGCCCAGACTCCATGCCCTGTACTTGACAGTCCTGCTTTTAAATCAGTATGGAAAGGAGTCATTCAGCAAACACATCTTGAATGAGTATGTTTGCACAGATCCAGCTCCTTATTGAAGGCAGCAGTCTTTTAAACAAAAAATCTGTGTAACTACAAGCAAGAATTCCAAATGGCAGTCATTACTGCTGTTTAGACAGACAAAAATGTCCAACTGATGCAGGAACTCAACAGAATGCTTAATTTCGGCCATTTTGGTGCTTCCCCCCTCTTTCCCTTCTTACTGTCTTCCACAGTTACCTATTATGTTTCAGAAACACTCAGGAAGCTATTCGTGGACCTGAATCCTGCTGTGGTACAAGACAGCTACCACTTAGCTATCTTATTCTTACTGCCTTCCTCATCTAAGGGTTAGAGGGAAAAACAGCTGAATAAGAGAACAAAGAATAAGGATATCAGAGCTAGATCTCACAAATATTTTGCAGTAGTCAAAAAGCTGTGTCTTCCAGATCTTTCCCCCTTCATCCAAAATTACTGCTCCCAGAGTCAAGTTGGCAGAAGGAAACATGTGCCTACCTTTCAAGCACTGTGATGGTTGAAATTCTCTGCTTTAAGCTGCCAGTGAATGTAGCTTTAAGCTAAGATGTGGGACTGCACAAGTATTGCAGAGAAACAGACATATGCTCCACACAAATGAATCTGCTTGTTACACTGACACACAAAAGCTTGACAGAGCTTAACTCTCTGGTCCCTAGATTTCCCCCACTTCTTGAAAGCATGGAAGACAGAGCTAGTAAGCATTGGAGAGCACAGGTAAACCTGTTTTTAATTTCTAAGTTTCTTTGCAGATTGAAAGTATAGCTAGAAAGAGATAAACAAATGGCAAAACCAGGAAATTCTAAACAATGTTTTAATTTACCTCTCTAATTTGTTTAATCCATGCCTCCCTTCCAAGGAATTCCTGATGAAGGATTGCAGGAGCAGAATTCAAACTGAAGGCCATGGTGTCACTAGAACTTTCTGTAACAAATGGCTGGAGGTCTGAATGTAGCTGAAAGAGAAGAAAACATTTCTTCAGTTCCCAGAAACAGTCTATACACATCCACCCACTCACCAAACAGAGGTCCATATACTGATTCTATACCTAATCACCACTTTCTGCTTTGACACTTGCACTTTGGTTGCACTTTTTCAAGTTTGGTGGAGGGATAGAAAGATACTGTGGAAAGTTGTAGTAAAGAGAAGTATGTAGAAAGTCTGTAAAGACACAGGTAAAGGACAGCTTGCAGAGCTGGGCATGCCATGGAACCCAGCCATGTAGGAGACTGTGCAGTGGCAGGAGGCATAAAAAATATAAAGAAAAGAATGGTCCAGACTTTGGTGGGGAGATCAGTTTTTAATCTGTGCAGGGTAACACATCCTACTTTACAGGACCTGAGGAAGCTGATGCAGTATGGCACTCCTTCTAACAAAGAAAATACTACATAGCTAGGAGCTTTCTATGAAAATTACACAATCCTTTATACACAACTATGTGCCAATAGTGAATATATTAATATTAAAGCATACACAAAATATTAAGGCTATAACTGCACTAGAAGCAATTTACTAGTACACTTGTACTAGTAATAGCATACAGTGACATTTCTATGGCAGTAAAACTGTGCTTTATAAAACCACTTCCTTCTTCTGTAGGAACTAGAAACTGTCTAAATCAACTCAGCTGAACTGGATGAGAGGCCTGTCTGCCTGTCTCAAGCTACATCTAACCTTGCAAGTGGTGCAATGCAGCAGTAGGAGATCTCTAGGGCAAAACAAGAGTGCCGAGGATCCGAGTTCCACACTGTGTGTTTTCCTTTATACTAGCTCTAGCTGCAAACTGAACATCTTCTAGTGTAGGTCAGAGACCTTTCCCGGGAAGCCCTACTTCAGTAGAGGTGCAGGCTGCTCCTGCCCAGATCTGGTGACCTCCCTCCTTATTCTCAATCTGCCACCTCTGGAAGTTACCTCCACAGCAGGCTATTCGGAAGGGAACATAAGCAGGTCCTTCAGCCACTGCAGCTCCTGCCTCAGTCCATGGTGCTGCTGCAGGCAGTTGAGTCTCACAGTAAAAATCTCTGCATGGTGGCAGCCAAGACCCAACACATTATCTACAGACTGGGGAATGAGATGCTGGAAAGCAGTGCCACAGAAAGGGACCGGGGGGTCCTGGTCAATGGCAAGCTGAATGTGAGTCAGCAGTGCCCTGGCAGCCAGGAGGGCCAACCCTGTCCTGGGGGGCATCAGGCAAACCATTGCCAGCCTGTCGAGGGAGGGCATTGTCCCACTCTGCTCTGCTCTGGGGCAGCCTCACCTGGAATATTGTGTCCAGTTTGGGGCACCACAATATAAGAAGGATATTCAGATGTTAGAAAGTGTTCAAAGGAGGGCAACAAAGATGGTGAAGGGCTTTGAGGGGAAGCTGTATGTGGAGCAGCTGAGGTCACTTGGTCCGTTCAGCCTGGAGAAGAGGAGACTGAGGGGAAACCTCATTGCAGTTACAACTTCCTCATGAGAGGAAGAGGAGGGGCAGGCACTGATCTCTTCTCTCTGGCAACCAGTGGCAGGACCCAAGGGAATGTCCTGAAGCTGTGTCAGAGGACATTTAAATTAGATTTCATGGAAAGGTTCTTCACCCAGAGGGTGGTTGGGTACTGGAAGAGGCTCCCCAGGGAAGTGATCACAGCATCAAGTCTTCCAGAGTTCAAGAAGTGTTTGGACAATGTTCTCAGGAACATGGTGGGATTCTTGGGGTAGTTCTGTGCAGGATTAAGACTTGGACTCAATTATCTTTGTAGGTCCCTTCCAACTCAGGATATTATATGACGTGCTTCCTCCTGCAACTCCTGCTACCGGGACAGTGGCTTTAGGAAGAATGTTGGAGCAGAGAAGGTAAAGTTTCAAACTGCTGCAGAAAGTTGTGCTAGAGGAACATTAACAGAGCCTTGAACGTAATGAGTTACGTTGCCAGGAGCGTGACTTTGCCAGTTCACAAGCACTGTTCATACCAGCAGTTCCTGCAAACATCTTCACACCCAGGCAACAGACCAATCTCTCAACACTGACCTGTTGGCAAAAGCCTACAAGCATAGTGGCAGTATATGACAGAGCTCAAGAGAAATACATCTTACAAGCCTTTCTCTATTTAAGATCCCAGAACAAAAGGAAAAGGCTTACCTTATGACTCATAGACATATGCTTCCCATACTGGAATGCCATGTCCTGAATCTCAGTGCTGTGCTTTGCTAGCTCCATTGCAGCCTGGCAGCTCTTGGCCAGCAAGGCACTATGTGACAGGAAAACCTGCTCCTTCCACCTAGATATGCCAATATCATCTGTAAGACAGTTCTCCTGAAAATGAAAGAAAGGCTAACATGAAAACACCAAAATTGCGGATGTGTCAGCTCACAGTTTTTAATAGTGTGGCAGAAGTGAGTAACGTGGTAAGTAACAAAACAAACAAAACTCTGGGTGGTGCCAAATAAAGAAGGGTGTTTTTTAAGGGATGATTGGAGAAAAGAATCAGAATAAATATACTGGCAGCTCCAAATAAAAATCTTTTTTATTTTCTGCTCAAAAAGAACAACACAAATATGCGGATTTGTGAAAAGATTCAATATAAATATTTTCTTAATGATTATATCATTGCACTGAACATTAACAGCCAACTATATTCCTCATGAGGGACTGGGATGAAAAAAAACAACAAACCAAACCTCCAAAATAATAACAACAAAACAAACCCAAAAAGCAAAACCTCCCAGAGTCTACCTGCACTTCAGCCCCTTGCCAAGAACCAACAATCCCAAAGAAACTTGACAAGTCCTTGCAATTTCTCCTTTGTAGTAAAACGAATTACAAAAGGTATTAAATATCCTTATTGCAAAAATGAAGGGCTGTGATGGAGGACTTGTACCTCTTCTACTCCCATGTTAAGGATGAGGAATGACTGAGTGTATTAAAAAAAAGGAATAAAGTTGCAATTTAGAAGTGTCAGGTATTAACTTTCTCAGGGGCTGATAGAGATCTCAGTGATGCCTCTATTGAACTTTATCACCTTGACTGTAAGGTCAGAGATGCTCAACCCTTCTCAAAATCTTTTATCCAAAATATGAATTTGGATTGCTTTCCACAAAGTATTTTAATTATGGCAAATTGAATACTTCCTCTCCAAACCCAAATTCAACTGCCATTCCTTTGACTCATAAGGTGTTAATATTTCACTAATAGACCTTCAAAGCTAGACATGACTTTCATCTGTCTCACATACATGATACTGTCACACTTTTAGGTACTCTCTAAAGAGAGGAGGAAAAAAAACCCAAATCAGAAAAGACCATAGGTGTTTTGCCTAGGAAAAAAAAAATAAAATCAGTAATGAGAAGTAACAGAAAAAAATATAGAGCATATAAGTGTTAAAAATTTTGTAATTTCTCAGTTCAGCTAAATCTGTAGCATACATTAAGCCAAAAGATATTCTTTAAAAGAGTAATATAAAAGTCCCTCTTGTATAACAAGCCTTTTCCCTCAAAGTGATGTCAATTAAACTACTTAGAAATGAGCAAGAAGTAATTCTGTGTGACCCTATAGTTTTCTAGCAAGGTATTATCTGTCATGAAATCAGTAACAAATGAAATAGAATCCATCCGTTCAGCTCTAATTTTCCTCCCTTATGGATATCACCCAGAAGTGCTGTGTTACAAGGGAGAGGATAATTTGAGACTAATGGAAGAAGTAGGAGAATTCTGCAATGCCAAGTAACACAGAGCTGTATCAAAATGCCTTTGCTTTCAGACATACTATTAAGTTATACAAGGAAAGTGAAGAACAGAGAAACCACATGTTTGCTATTATGCATATGACAACTTACAAAGTCAAGCCTAAACTTTCCTCGTGTTTCAGTATTTTTGTTTTAATATCTTAACTCATCCCAGAGCATGTGCAAATTCCCATGACTGGCAAAATGTCAAAATGAGCATTTAATTCAAGTAGTTTCCTATATATCAAGTCTCTTTTTTTTTTTTTTCCACTCAGATATAGATCAATTTATTTTAAATTTCAAATCAGGAGCTCTTGGAAGACGAAACACAATCTTTTCCTTAACAACCAATCTGCTCAGCGAAAAAGCAGTATTTACTAAAATTCACTGGATAATATTGAAAATTGGCAGTGATTTTTATAATAATTTGTTTTAAATCCAAATAAGACAAAAATACTCTAGAAAGGTATCCCGAAACAATTTTGAAGTTAAAAAAAACTTTCAGAAGACTCATAAATTGAAAATGTTAGCTTGCTGGAGCCTTTGAGCAGTAAGAGAAATGCAGACATTATCAAATATCAACTGCAGGAATTGAAGAAGCTTAAACAGTCATTGCAACTCAACACATATGAGGAAATTAATACTATGATTTGTTACAAAATTATATTCTTAAACAAGTTTGAATTTCCTAACAGGATTGAAAATGATGGCATAAAAAGTTACTGTCTACTAAATGAACATGATGTAGAAGCTTCAAGCATCTAGAATTAGCATCTAACTTAAAAAAAAAAAGACAAAAATTGGACACATCTTTTCCCAAGCTTAACTCATGCTGTACATAAAGTGTCCCCCAACCACACTATATTCTCAAGGGTATGTAGGACAAGATCTAACCACTATTTTAAAAACATCAAGGGAAAACCAAAACTTGTTCTAGATTGCAAAGGCTGTAAAATCTGACATCGTGACAGCGCATATTACTTTTAGGGAAATTTTCACTGCTTTCTAAGCTTTGTTTTGTTTTGTCAGCGGTGGGTATAAAAGTGGACATTAGCAGACCCAGAAGACTCCTAAGTCCTTCATATAAAAGCCTTTTCAAACTCAAATTAATTCTAGTTGTAGATGACAGTGCTCAGACATTTGATTAACTAATGCCTGTGGGGTGATCTCGTTCACAGGTTCTGTCACCAAGAAATTGGTCCAGATCACAACCATCCCTGATGCTGTCTGAGTGGCAGACACCGGACAAAGAGAGTCGAAACCCTCACCACCACCAGAACAAAACAGCCAACTCCAGATGCAGTTTGCATAATGTCAGCACAGGAGCAGAGGGAAAATATGCAAATCCAGCTCTGTCAATCATAATTTCCTTTGGAAAACGAAGAAGAGCTCAGGGTGCTCCTATTTTACTACTGGCAAAGTCAGCTACTGTTTAGCTAGACATTATCTAATTGAGAGGGGTTTTTTTATTGTGCTACTTCCATAATTTTAAAAACTGTGTTTGAAACAATAATCTCGGAAAATAAAAAACAAAAAAATTTTAGAAAATGAAACTGCAGGACAAAATATGCAATGACAACCATAAGTAAGGGCAGCTCTTAGCGATGGCAGCAAGGATCCCCAGTAAAAAAGCAGTACCTAGAATAACTCAGTTTGATTTATCACACCAAAGAAGATGCTTATAAGCAGTTCAGCTGAAAACATAGTAAGGAAATATGAATCAAAAACCTCTCTTGAAAGTGCAAAAACCCATTTGCAAAACCAGGAAGGAGTAGAAGTCGGAGACTTTTCGATGTAAAACTTCAGCTATAATTTGTAAGGGAGCCCTTAATTTATTTCTGTACCATGGCAGCTCTTTCTTACCCATCTGCTCTTGCACAAAATGATGGAAATGTCTGAATCACTTATATCAAACTTTAGTTTGGTTCTCAATGGGCAAATAATCCACAGAAACACATAGAAATAATTTTAAATTGCATATTCAAGTTTTAAATTAGGTAGTTCAAGAGCTTCTATTTTACATAAATAAAAACCAGTGCAACTATGAATCATTCTACCAGTAGGAAGACCCTGCAAAACATCTCACACATGGTTCACATAAGCTTTCAACAGATGTATTTGTGCTTGCTGAACATGACAGGGCATGTTTTATTGGTCTATTACTACATGTCTTCACTGCTTTTGGAGGAACAAGGGTGTCTGTAAATGAGTCAATAAAGCATGCCACCAACTACTTTTATCATGATACTGTAAAAAAAAACCCAACCATGATTTAAAAAAAACGTTTGAAAACTTATAATAAATTTAAATATCTCTTCACATCTGTTACTTTTAAATCTCTCTGGAAAAGCTTAGTATTTAAAAGAACAAAAGCAGTAAACAAACAGCATTGGCCTTCTTTCTAGCTATGCTTTTTTCCCCTCTGACACATTTACCCATTTTTTTCACAGATGCTCTTTACTCAAATTCCGTATTTTATCCTTCCCTTTTGTCTTGCAACAGAAATATTTTGTTTAAAAAAAGTGAAAACTCTGACACTGCTAAAAGGTGGTTTACATGACTCAAAATACATTTGATTTGCCTCCTATGATAAAATTATAAACAAATCTTTTACTTTTAACACACTCATAGCAGTCCAGTTGATGGACACTTGCGGTATTCCAAAATATTACTTCTCAAAGCAGGGCTGATAACCAAACATCAAAGAACTGGTACAACTCACCACATGTAGCCTGTCCTTCTCCAGAAAATACACTTATTAGAAGTACCTGTTAATTCACTATTTGGTACAATGAGTACTTGCCACTAATGCATTTCTTTTTAAACTTGTTTTACATATTAGTTACGCACAATTTTCACAAAATTGCACCAAGAACACCTAACAGCTCTTCTGAGCATCAGTGGACATGTTGGGAATGGTCTTGTCTTACATAACAGTCCCATTCTACAGTAACAGGAGTTTTGGTAATGCACATTTAGCATCAGCTAGATACTATGGAGATGAGAAAAAAACCCCAACAAACAAACCCAACCAAGTGATTTCCCATGAAAGTCCCTAATGCTTAAAGACTGCAAGAATATTTTGGCAGGTGAAGCACAAGGGTCAACACACTCAAGTCCTTCTCTTGATTCTGCTGATTGACCTTGAGCTTCACTGTATCCTTTTTCCTTATTCAGTGAACTGAAAACGATATTAAAGCAACCATCATTAACATTTGTTAAATGACCTGGAATATTAAAACAGAAGATTTTTAAAAGTACAACAGTATTTTCTGAGTTAGTAATTGTTTTAGAAGCCTCCAGTCTCCTAAAAGTTGGAAACAGAGACTCAGAGTAATGGGGGTTTTATTGTTAAAAATAGAGACCACAATCAAGACTGAAGGCCAGATTAGACAACTTTGACCTCTGCATTCACTAAGGAACAAATTTTCACTCTCAAATTAGACCTAGATTTGGGAAAGGCAGATGGGAACTGGGAAGAATGTCCTTTACTTGCAGAATTTTGGTCTAAGAGGGGATTTAGAGCACAGAGCCGTAAAGGTTTATCATATCACCCCTTTCTGCTCCAACTTACAGTCCAAAATATTAGCTTAATATTGATAATGCAACTTCTTAAATTACAGCAGCTGTTTGCTACTTCGAACACGAGTGACAACCATAACCTTGAGACTGTGTCAAAGCCTACACCTTGTAATTTGGATTGTCACTTTAAATAAAGAAGAAAAGTTAAATATTAGGGCTTTTTTTTCACCCCAATTTCACACAGATCTAATGACTTATTATGTATACGAGATGAAGAATGATCAAACAGAATGCACTAAAATGGAACAGGAGTAGGACTCCACGTGGTTGTGCAGAGGGGAAAAAAAAGTGGTCATGAACCTTGTCTAATAACTATATTCATTATATATCTTCAGAAGTAAATAAGGTCAGTCTTGCTAGGTCAAATAACTCTTTCAACTTTCCTACTGGGTCATCCAAATGAAGACGACAAACTTTTTGGGTAAACATGAATTTAGGATCTCAAAGGAAAAAAGTTAACTTTGCAGAGATATTTTTGTATCCATCTAGGTAGACATTCAGCAAAGCTCAAAACAACTTGGCGCTAATTAGTCTATTTTATGGTACTGAAGAGTTTTATGACAACTGCATTAAAGACATTTAACATATGAAATACAGTTTTCCTGTCTCAGAAAGGAGGAAAACGAAAAGAAAACAAAAAAAAAGTGAGAAGATATCTTTATGCTTTTCCAAATTTAAGACATTCCCAGCAATGAAAATTCCATTACTAAGATCCCTATGTCCTACTCCTAGAAAGAAAAGAAGTCTGACATTTGAGATTTAGTTGTGGACCAAATTAAAGCATTTGACTTACCTCTAGGAAATGTAGTTCACATTTTTGTTCCAACCAAATTGCAATCAGAGAAGGAGGGAAGAGGCACAAGGGATACAAATAAGACAAGCCAACAACTGATCTAGTCCATTTGGCAGTCTTTGCTGAAGAGATGTCCAGAACGTGACCAGGACACTGCCTCAGCAGAATAGTGTGAAGAAAGCAATAGGGGTATGTCTATCACACAACATGAAACTACATTTCCTCAGAGAACAAGATAAAAACTAAAGCAGAACCCACACTTTGTTGTAAGTCTCATCAGAAGCCACATACCACTCACTATAAAGACTAAACTTCAGACACTGTCAAATAACTTTCTCTATTGTGCCACCATACTGATCATGTTTTGGGTTAACTGGGTTCCCCTTAGGAAGGGTACAGTGTACTTTCAACTCTCCTTAGACAGAAATAGTCACTGAAACAAAATAAGTCTTCGCTATTTGTAATTGGGCCAGAGCAGGGTAAACATCAGGCAGCTGCACTTAGTTTATCTCACAATATCTTGCAATACACACATGTGGAGTGCTTCAGTAAGGCAGCAGAAAATAAACAGAAAAAAAATGACTAAGAGAAAATGAAGATCTTCTGCAGTGGCAGGAATCCAAAAGAGCCCACAACATTTCTCATTTATAAAAGGGCCATGGTTAAAATAAAATGCAGTTTCATTACTGAGACAAACCTGCAGAGATTTCTAGGCACAAAAGAGTAGGTTGGTGTTTTTTAAGTATAATTGGGATCTACTTGTACTTCGAAAACTGTTTGAATACGGAAAATAAAATTTTAAACATTCCTTCCAAAAATCTCAAAGATGTTATTTATTTTAGCATACAACCCTGAGCACGGTCCTTGGGACCAACACTAAAGGATGCAGCTGGTTTATCCTCAGGTAAAACACGGCAGCTGCAGAAGCACTGCCAAGATCCCAACACTGCATGCCTGCCACGGTTTCACACAGGGTCCCACCCTAAGAGGTGCCAGAGGATGCTTGGGGCATGCCACCCTCTGCGCGTAGCCCAGCGAGCCACAGGCCCCAGGCAGCTCCTCAGGTTGTCTATAGTGACATGTCTTTGCTGCTGCAGGGCAGGAGAGACAGACACTGACCAAGGGAGCATCCTTGGAGCCCAGCTGCTGTTAGGCAGTGGCACTCTCCACTTGCCCACTGTGGTTTGGTTGGTGAAGGGGCGTCAGTGCAGGCATCTACTATGGCAGTAAGCCATGAGATCAGGGCCTCCACTAATTCCGCTACACAATACAGCACAGCAATAGCAAACCAGAGCTGCAATTTAAGCACACAACACCTTCTGAACCGTAAGGTTCAGGTCCCCAAGGCAAACCAGGCACATGAGACAACGCCACTACAAGTGAACCTGTCTACCTCAGCGGATTTCCAGATCAATATTCACATATACACAGGGCTCATCAGTGACTGAAAACTTGCTATCATGAAACCTGTAGCAAATTTAGATGGCAACTTTAAATTGTTGGTTTTATTGCATGTGTTAAGACACAGTCATAGTAAATGAAAGAAAGAACTCCTTTTTCTCCAAAACTCTGCCCAAGCAAGACTACTTCATGAATTTTGTAAACATCTCTGGGCTTGGAAATGACAGGTTTGACATGAAAATATTAATGATGTTGACAACACAACCTTGACTAGAAACCTCTGGAAGTATTTGGGAAGCCTGTAGTAAAATATGTCTAGAGCATCTGGCAATGACACATGACATTATTTTAACAAGCACTCACAGAAATAAAATAGTCCCTCCTTGAGCATTTAAAGAAAATTCCATCAGAGCTTACAGGTGTCATAATGATGTTACTGCAGAAACTTACTGGGACTACAACTAATTCTCTTCCTTCTTCTTCCTCCTTTTAAACAGATGAGAAAGTAATCATATTTATTGCAGTCACACATTGATATCACCAAATGCCTTGGGTACATAAATCTACTGAAATTCTTACCTCAGATGATTTTGAGTTTTCATAATATATACCTTGAACTAAGTCACCAATAGCACTTGAAATGAGTTCCACAACCTGTAAAAGGAAAGGAGAAAAAGTCTTATATATTTAATTAACACCAAACTGACTAACAAATCCACTGCCAGATTTCCAGAGAGATAAACCACAATAACATTCCTTGCAGAAAGCTAGTTGTAAAAGACTGCAGGATTCACTGAGAGATGTTCTGCACAAGCAAGATCCTCTGTCTCTGCTAAAACCTCTACTACAGTAACTCTTCTATCAAAGTTTTAAGTTAATATAAATGAAAAACAAGACTTGTTTTTCCTAAAGTGTGAACTATGGAGTGTATTCTCACAAGGACGTTCACAGAACTAATAAATCCCAGTTCATGAATATGAGACAGTACCTCATCTGGGCTTTGTTTTGTTTTGTTTTTTTCCTGCCAAGAAAATATTTCACAATACCTCTCCTTGGGAGCTGTTAAAATTCTAATCTTCGTGGCTAATACAGAAAAGTCAGAATCCATAGAAAGGTAACCTTTCAAATGTGATCATTTGGTATTCGTGTGCCCTGGGAATGCACTGTGGATGTATTTAGTGCATGGCCTGAGGCTCAGCTGTACCACATACACTGAAAGCCTGCAACACGGGAATGTTTAAATCAGATTTATCAATCTGTATTATCTTCAGGGTTCAGAGTTTTTATTTTATTCAAGCGAAACCTAAAAACCTGAACTTGATCCAGAATGTAAAACAAGCAGTCCACAGTCTCCCTGGAACTACTGTACAATTTAAAGTTGTGCACATGAACTGTCTTAATTGGAACAAAATACTCAGATTTATTGCAAAATTAAATGCAGGCATTTCAAATAAGCACACCTTAAGGCTACCTTTTTGGTTGCTCACAAAGTTTTAATTTCTTGAATGTTTAATTTCCTAGGCATATGAGTCTCTATCTGATTCCTCTTTTTGCTTCCTAAAATTCAATGTAGTTCTTATTGAATTAAAAGATTTAGTTTCAATTTTTATCATTTCTGTAACTGAAGACAAGAAGTCAAATGATAAAACCCCTAACAGAAAGATATTTTAACATTTAGCCATGCTTTATTTGATAATAAAAACACATTTGTATGCTAGTTTTGAGTACTAGCAGAAAGGTTGTGTTTTCTTTTTTTTAAACACTGGTTCATATACATATTCATATACACACAGCAAGCGCTAACTTTAGAAATGGTGCTGATTAAAACTCATGTTTTTTCTTGCAATGCATATGGGTTAATTTGCAAGACCTACAAAAAAGCCTGGAAAAAAAAAATCACATTGCCCTTTAGGAAATTAGATACCAAAGAAATATTGTAGCAATATGAGCTGCGAAGGAACTGAAAGGACAATGATCCTACAGTGTTACCAGATGTGTTGAGTTATTTAAGTGGGGAATAGAGAAAATGAGGGTCTCTTTTTTTTTTTTTAACAACACAGCTTCCCCCCCCAACCCACCCCCCGCCTTTTTTTAAGGTATCAGATAAGCCTTATTCCCAAATCCAGGAGGACTGAGTATCGCCAATAGGTCTATGAAAGTCTGTAACCAAATGCCCAGGATCAGATTGTATTACAGTTTATACAAGCAACATCCCAAGATTCTTCTGATGGCTAGGACACATAATACAGATCAATCACTCACTAAAAAATGTTATGGTTTCTGAAATGGTCTGAGCTCAGAGACCTACACTGGTAATACGAAGAGGAATTTACAAAGACACTGAGTCCTACTCTAAATGTCAAAGTGATAGTATGAACTTTTAACAATGCAGCTGGCTCTGGATAACTAGATCTTTTCCTCTCCTGCCTGAAACTCTAGACTGAGCAGAACCCTGTTTTGGGGTTTCTTTTTTCCATCTCTCCTCCCTCTTTTTAGTGCAACCTTACTCCCAAAGGCAATTTTAACTGACTTAAAACAAGCTTGGTGAAACATTTGTGAACAATTGTACCTCTTCCTCTTAATAGTTTATAAAACATCTTAGGAAAATTACGCATCAACTATTTAGAAGAATTCCTGTATTAAATATCATTAGGCCTTTACTGACATACCAAACACTACATGTTAGTGAGAATTTACTACTAATATTACCATCCTTCTTTCCATATACACACACATATATACAATTTATTTTTTTTAAAGAATATTTTGAAGGTAAATGTAAGGCCATACAGTTGACTACCAGGAATGAAATTCCAGTTTCAAGAGCATAGTGGGATGCTTGCATGAGGCTCTATTACCTCACCAACCCTTAATCTGATCTATGAGAAGCATCTGCTCCTTAACATCAGTGGTCTGAGGTCCTGAGCACTGGGGAAAGAAATTAGAAATAAGGAAACCAGGCAATTTTCCTCTGTATCCCAAAATGACAGAGGAAGAAAAATCATCACGGATTCAGTAGCATTCATGCAATGATACAGTGTCTAATTCTTATGTAGCACTTTTCATCACAAAATTTGAAAGTAATCAACACCCCTGTAAAATTTATTCCCTTCTGTTTTCTATAAGGGGAAAATTGTGGCAATGAACTGATTTTCCACAAAATCATGCAGCATGCCAATGGAAGAGCAGAAAACAGTATCCAACTCGTCCCCTTCTCATGGGTGTCTTTCTGCCTGAACAGTGCCCTGCTCCACTCGCTGACATTTCTGAGAAGCAAGTCTGAGGAGGAGGAAAGGGAGATGAAAAATGAAGTGCTCTCAACTGCTTCTCTTCTCATGTGAAAGTTGAGCTCAATTTTAAACAAGTTCAGAGACTGGGAAAGGGAAGAAAGGATTGCCAGAATTAGTGCTTGAAAACACCAGCATCTCAAAAGAGACCAAAGGCAGGCTATTCATAATCTCTCTTCCCACTATTTTCTACTCCTCTACATGTTTTTGAGAAGCCTGGTTTCTCAGAGGTACTCAAGATGAGCAGGAGTAACATCACACTGAGAGAAAACAAACTTCCACTCTATTTTTCATTTTCCACTCTGCATCAGCATCTTCCAAAGTGCTGTTTTCTGCTTCCCCAGAGTGCCTGCAGGGCTGGGAGTGGACCAGGGGGTGACCCATTACCTGCAGGTGACAAGGGCACACGCCAGTGATTTCACAGCCTTTAAACACGTTTTGCAACAGTTCTGCTAGTGCCTCTCTTTTTTTTTTTTGTTCCCAAGAAGGTATTACTTCAACACCTTTAGTACGGATGTGATCTCCTCTGCTTTTAAAAGGTCAACGCAAAGGCCATCAATTTAGGATGAATACAGGGAAAATAGATGAATTGTTAAGGCTAAAATCTCTCCTACTATTAGGCAGACTAAGTGTATAACATGATGTGAATTCTGGACGAAACTACTTGATTGCTCATTCCATAGCAAGGTAGAACACATGATTTGACCTCTCCAGTTCATTCAAATATGACATAGTTCAAAAGACTGTGCTACGCTTCAGCGCTACAAGAGTTCTGCAGGTTTAAAGATCAGAAATTTGGTGAAACTTAATTTATCCTTTTCTGGTGTAGTAACTTATTTTTCAAAAATGCACACCTTTAGCTCTTCAAGGCTCTTTATATTTACTTCAAGTCTAATTTCTTAAGCTCAAAATTTTTAAATATTAATTGAAGAAATAAATCAAAATGTTGGTAATTCACTTAGCTGTTCAGAAAATTACTCAGGACATTCGACCAACCACATACTAAATTGCTTCCTTCCTTTCCCCCAAATCAGAATTCCATGTAGTTTACTGGGGACTTATCTGTAAGTCCATTGAGAGTTCAGAATTCATCATACGTGATGACATAGAATGGGGACACACGCTCACTGCTACAGGTACAGCAGCACAGTTCATGCCTGCAGTTGACTGTCCTGTGAAACCCGGCTCTGTCTAAAGAAAAAGAGGTGTATTTAAATTAAAGCGAAAATTCATACTAGAAGGACTGCAGGCAAATCAGAGACTATAAGACATTTCGGTAGAATACTTTTTTTGAAGTTAAAAGATATGATTCAGACTCCATCAAGAACAGTAAAAAGAATAGATTCCCTGCCCCACTTATCCTTCATGAGATTTCTAAACAACCTGGATGAAAGGATGACATTGATGCCATCAGTTTAGTAACTCAAGCACTTTGTTCCCTTCACTTGTCTTCAAAATATTTCAGGTTTACTGCAACATAACACTGCATAAGTATTTTTCCCTGTTTTTTCCATCTAGTTAAAAAAAAAGGAATGAATTTGAGTTCCACTCAAAGAACGATCAATTTATTTTAAATTCAGCAGCTGAAGTAGAATTGATGACACAAACCACTCTATTTCAAAGTAGTAATACAGTGTCTCTCCAGACTCTAGTGGATATTTTCAAGGGGAACATCACAGAAAGAACAAAACTCTTGCAGGAAGACAGGAAACAGCACTAGGAGGAACAGAGCAATGGGTATATCTTTGTTCGTCATTCCTCACGATTTCTATTTGACAAACTTCCTTAGCTTTGCCAAACTCCTTCTGAGAAGGACCACAAGTAATTCCTTCCATCCTTATGGTGAAACAATATCCTTCCCTCACACATCTGCTATGACAGACTCTAATCCTTGCTGCTGATGTGTAGACTTGAAAACATAGCAAAACTTCTTCATACAAGTAAAGAAGAAAATTAGTCAGGAAACATTAAATACACAGATAAGAATTCCTTCAACTTGCATTTCACTTCCCTCCCCAAACAAGCACTAATTTGGGAAATATTTCCACAATTAAAAATTACACAGAAAGCTCTTAAATATTCTCTTGCATTTGACAGAGAAACTTTGCAACACTAGGAAGCTAAAGACAAAACTCAGTAAACAGCTGAAATTGGATTTTGATTATTCAATAATACCTAAAAAAAAAAAAAAAAAAAGAATAAAAACTATAAGGAGTTCCAAGAACAGTGGAATTCAATTTTCTTTCCTGGTAATCTCCTCAAACATCATTAGTCATACAGGTGTATGACTAAGTATGCCAGCCTACAGAATGTTGGGAGGGTTTTTTAATCTAATGTTTTTTGCGTCCTATTGGATTTAGTATTTGAAATCATCTTGAGATTTACTATTCTTCAGAGCTGGGCCTCTCTTAGTTGAAAGACAGAGAGGACTCCTTACAGTGATTTGCTTCCTAGAATGTTTTAAGTGGTCTTGAAAAACACATTCATATTTTTCTTCTGTTAACAATGAATTAATTAGTAGCAAAATACAATGTGCAATGTAAATGCATCACCCAAATCCATTACTTGTTAAAGAGGTACTTCCTAGACACAAAAAAATCCTTCAAAATAATCAGCAGCAGTCAATTTGAAAACTGCTAATACTGTCAAATATCTACCTTCAGGTCAGTCTACCTTAGGGATTTTCACCAGTGTTTTTATGCTGATGCAGCACTACCTACAAAAGTGGGTTTCATTAGTATAAAGACTTCTGGTGCCTAATTGAGTTATTTTCCTTAACACCAACATAACCAACATAAGACATATCATTTTCCCTTGTCTACCTCCTCATGATACCTTACACAGTTTATTAATACCTTTGCAGATCCAATGCAGTGGATCCTTGCACTGAAGTGTGCAACAACTGTTGCTGAATGACCCAGGTCAGAGAAATACTTGACCCTTTTGGAGAGGGTAATTTCATTACATTTTGCCTCTACACTAAACAGGGAACAAAGAAGGTATGGTGACTACAGGGTTCTGTAGATATAAAATCCTCCTCTTCAATAAGTGACACAGAGGAGCACGGCTATAAAGCACTGTTTCCAGTCATGCTGCTGCAGACAACCATTGAACCAGGATATGTCCACAAATGAATTGAAGATTAAATCGAATAACACAAATTATACCTGCAAGCAGCATTAACTATTTTTGCACAGTCTGTATGTGAATAAATATGAATCAGAAGTAATACTACCTAGCATCTGAGAGATGGAATCAACTAAACGAAGCTGCAGATGTTTGTTAAATTAACAAAACAACAACCAGGATAGCAGCAATCAGATTCTAGACTTCAAATGAAATGCTGTTGAAATTCAAACACTAACAACCAGTTACAGTCCATCCAAAGATTCAATATTTTTGCTAGTCAACAAGAAGTCAAATGCATCAGCATTTTGTTTAAAAATACAATTAACTCACTTGCATTACTGCTAAAATTTTATGCATTATACTGTATTATTACACTGAAACCACTCCAGATGTAAAGGCACTTTTACTAAAAATTTTACCCTGGGAGGGATAATTTCAAAGATGAGCTTTACAGCAGTGAAAAGAAAGGGGAAGACATATAATCTATCACCCTATTTACAAGGCACACCTATTTTAACCTATCCTACAGTACAGTATTATAAACACCTGATCGGAAGGAATGCAGAAGAGGGAGCCAAATTCCTCTCAGCAGTGCTCACTGACAGGATGAGGCAACAGGCACAAATTAAAACATGAAATTACATCTGGACACATGAGAACAGTTTATTTTGAGGCCATCAAACAATGGACCAGGCTGCCTAAAGGGATTGTGAAGTCCCCATCTTTGTACATATTTAAAAGTAATCTGGACATAGTCCTGGGCAATGTGCTCTAGCCGACCCCGCTTGAGAAGCAGATTTGGACTAGATGATCTCCAAAGGTCCCTGACAACCTCAACCATTCTGTGACACAGCAGCTGCTGGAGGAGGACCAGAGCTGATTTTACATACTCACATCAATAATAATAACAACTTGTCTCATGTCAGCTACAAAGCTGGTGCCAAATACCCTCTTATGGAAGGGTTAAGATTACTGATTGTACTGGGAACAGATCTCCCTGTTACAAATAGTTATGTTCTTGGTAGACTAAGAAAGGCCATGCAGACTAATCTTAGAGTCTTATCACTACTGTTAACAGCTTTGAATTGCAACTGAATCATCACAAAAATATATTTTCACTTTTTAAAAGTGTATTCTCTGTTGAGTCGTATTCGAGGTGAGCAGCTGACTCTTACTAACCACTGTGACCTCCAGTCCTTCTGCAAAACTGTGTATTAAATGCCTTGTCATGAAAATCCACCTCTAGAATGTATGTCCTAAGACCCCACCCACCTGTCCTAGTAACAGTGGCTGAGACCAGTTAATCACTGTGTGGGTGTAACCAACACTGTGTATTCTACACCCTCTATGTCATTTCTGATGAACTGTTAATAATGGATCATTTGCAGCAGCTGCACAGGGCACACCTGACACCTCAGGCTACAAGCTGGGTGTTTAAGAACTCTGTGAGATAGGGAAGTTTTCCTGTCTTCACACCAATGACTCAGCTGTAATAACTCCCCTCCAGGGAGTCATTAGCACCTTCACACCCAGCCTGAGGGGTCACATCTGCTAATGGGTCGTCAAGGATTCAAAAAATATCCCATGATTCATAGAGTAAATTACCCATTGTGAAACTCCTCGCCCTGGGGGAGGTACTGGGTATACCCACCTGGACCTGAGCATTTATAATCTTGGGGTTTGGGGACTTCTGGGACCATTTGTCAAATTCAGAGGAGGACCAGAACCTCAACAGGACTGCAACTACCGCTCTTGAGCAGACTGCAGCCATCATCCTCACCAACAGGTTTTCCTTTCCTTTTACTCTGCACTCAAGGGGACCACGTGGCACTCAGCACAGAGGCTAGTGAACACCATTCTGTTTGTGCCCCAGCATGCTGGCTTATACATCTGGGGTTTGTGGGTTAAAACTAATTTTTCCTCTGTATCATTGTATTTATTGTAATCTTTTAATTAAATTGTAACTCTGACTTGTAACCTCTTTTTGAGTTGGGTTCATTTCTTCTGCCAGTTTACCTTTAAACCAGCACACCATCCAAAGATGGATGTTAGTATAATTTCTGTAGGGGTGAATGCTGTTTAGCAACGAGTTCCCCCATGACGATTATTCGTGGCTGTGAAAGAAAAAAGGTGTAACAAACACCTCTGTTTAAGAAACCGAGGCAGTGCCAATACCTATTCTAACTAAGTGGTGAATGACACAGCAGAACTGCTGGCTCTTGAGAGTCCTTTCTCACACAGAATAAAACATCATATACCCAAAAGGTTTCATTACTTAAATTTCTTAGAATACATTTTGTTTTCTTTTGAATATCCATTTGCTACATATTCTTGCAGTGATCTCGGATACAGCTTCTAGTATACAGTTAAAGAAATATTCAATACAGCCACTTTTTAATGTTTGTCTCAAACCTTTGAAAGCCAATTTCTCTGAAAAGGGAGTTTTCCTTACAAGAAAAAAACACAAAAAACAAACCACAAATTGAAAACCCCCTTTTTTCCCCCCACATAATTTGGTCTTAATATTCAATTAAATTGATTTACATATATGTACACATATATACACCTCTCTGTAATATGCACATATTTATCTCAAAGCCTGCAAGTATTTTGACCTCTAAGATATTTGTCTTCACCCCTAGACAACTGCCAATTCACTGTTATAACATTAAGGGAGCAAAAGTAAGAGGGATAGACCGCAGAATAGATTTCTCAAGTTTAGCGTTTATCTTGAGATGTTGAATGACTTTTGAGTTTCACCAAAACCATTCTTTGGTTTCTTTAAATTAGTTTTCATTTTCTTCTTCATTGATGCTCAGTCATCTCTGAAAAGACCTCTCTCTTTCATGTCTCTTAGCATATTAGTATTTTCCACACCATTCTGTTAACTACAGTGAGGCAAACAGTAGTTCCATCAGAAAAAGAGCTACTTGACCACATGTTAGAAGTAGCTGTGTGGTTTATCTTTGAGGAAGACAATATTTACCTGGAATAACAGCTATTCGGTTCAAGAACTCAAGCAGTAAACACTGACTTTGGTCTGCTGGGCAGACCAGAGAAGCAGAAAGATGTGTCTGCTACTACGAGGAAGGAAAATTCAGATGCAAGTTGAGGAAATTGTTAGTGAGACGATTCAGAGGCAAGAGCAGTAAATAAACTTTATGCAAACCAGTACAAAATTTTTTAGTAAGCTACTGAAAAAAACCTCCAAACTGAGTGGAAAACTTTTTCCTGAAACTTAGTCAACGTGAGACAGAACCTCAAACACTTAAAATTCTGTTCTTGATAGCACCATGCCTTGATCCTTTCAAAATATTCTTGCAGTATATTTTTGGGAAAGACTTTAATCTAGACTTCATAATTCAATGATATCTATAACTGTGCATTCTGCTGTCAGTCTTAGTTTCAGTCCTTCCATGGTTTGCAGCAGTCATTATGCTACAAGGCACTGTTGTTAAGTCATACATGTCCATGAGCGAAATGGCAGAAATCACTTTTTTTTTAAACAATTTTTTCATGCAGAAGTGAGAGGACAGAAAATAGACTGAAACCTAAACACAAAATTTCCCAGCAGTGCCATGGCTAAGAATGGCAGAAAAATACCCTCTTTCAATATAGACCTATACTAATCACAGGGGAGTCCAACTTTGGGAAAGCTTAACATAGGCATTAGCTTCAAAAAGCAGTACACGTGCAAAAGGCCACTAAGGTAAAGGATAAACCTATTTGAGGAATGTCCCAATTAAGAATTAATGCAAAGTTAAGCAGTTTTAATCTCAAAAACTGACATTCATTGCCATATAACAGAACTCTTACAGATCTAAATGGAGACTGTTTCTAACATATTATCACAATTACAGATTAAGTCTAATTTTTAGAATTTCAATTAAATTAATAAGTTAATAAACTGTGTCACCTAATCCTCTAATTTAACTTCTCTAAAAGATTACTTTACAAACACATAATCACAGCCATTACGGTAATGAAATTTTCTAAATATTTAATTGTATTACCAGTTACACATAGCAAAAGTGAAATAGAGAAAAATCCAGAAAGTACTCAGAAAACTGAATGTTTCATTTACTCAAGTGTTATTTTAAGGGCTATAAATTTGCTTCTTGAGAACAATGGCAAAAGACACACTTGCTAAGAAGCTGTTCTACTGACAGAAGCATCAAGAGAGAGAATGCTAGTCACCAGCATCATTCTAGAATTCTATCAGCAGCAGCATCACAAAAACTGTTGCCTCTAATGACAGCAGAAATGCTAGACAAAAGTTATAGGGCAGTAGTGTGGGAAAAATTTGATTATAAAATACTGATTCCAATAGATTTTAACCTTCTGTCTCTAATATACAAGACTTTTTTTCCCCCTAACGCTTAAATACTTTTATCAACTATATAAAATGTGCCTTTTTACTATCAAAGGAACTTTACATGACTGTCAACAGAACTTCAGTAAAGAAATCTTCTTATTAAAAATTCAGTGCTTGAGAACATCGGAAAAAACAATACGTGTCCATTAAATGGATATGAAGTTTGTTTCAATTACAATCTCTTATGTTTTACTTTACAGTAAGCTAAAACTAAATTAACCTCTCAGAAGCGTATGCAAGTAAATTTTGGTGCAGAAGTGTATGTTAGTAAAGTCCAAAAATAATAATTAAAACACTTTTCTTTACTATAATTCATATATAATTATGAATCAATTATTGTATATTTCTCAGTGCTGACAGTGTGTTTGCATTCTCCAATAAGATCTATGCTAAGTTATATGAGAATACTCAGTATTTATCTCAATATTTTAAGATACAGAACTGCTTATTTAGAATTGCCCAAGGAAGAGCTTTGATATGCAGTAATTCAATCATGTTGGGTATGTTGCCTTATGTCATCTCATATTAGGTTAAACATACGAAAACATAAGTTTTCTTCCTTTTTTTTTTCTCCCAGTATCAAAACAAAGCAGTGTTCTTTAAGTGTACTTTTCTATAAATCAATTCAGTGCTCTTTCAACTTACCTGTATTTTTCAGTAGTGTCTGGTTTTGAGACACACCCTTGTGGCATTCTAAAATACTGAATTAAAATAAAACCACTCAGCAATATAGATACTATCCTACTCCCTATCTTGTCCAGTACACCATCATCAAACAGTGCCTCAGGGGAAGGTACAGCAAGACAGACATAAAAGTACTTCAGAAAAGCTCTTTATTCTGCTTTCTAGAAAAAAAAGAGGGTTGTTTTTATTCTTTTTCTTTTTTTTTTTCCTCTCAAGAAGACAACTTCATTATCAAACTTCATAACCTGAGTTTCTTAATGTAATTTGATCTAAACTGATCTTTGCTTCTTACCAAATTCCTGCCTCTGTCTCCTAGCTGCTCCATAAGTTGATAATTTTAAAGGTAGTTGTCTCTACCAATAGTTTGTATAATAGAAGAAAAAGGAAATTGGTATGTGAGCAAAGGTGAAGGATTAAAAACAACTAAAAATATATAAAAGATTTAAAACTTATTTTCTCATCAGCTTCAGTTTTCTATATGAACACTGTAACTGGGAGTAAACACATTACTTCTGGTTCTCAATGTTTCTTCATGATTTTTTCATCCTGCCTTCTCTGATGAATACAGCTACTGAATCCAAGTAGGAAAATTCAGATTATAAAGGTCTTTATTTATTTTGGGTAAAATAAACTATAAATATACCTAGTGGATATTTATTGTTCAAATTTTCCAGCAAAGAAAACAAAGAAGAATATCTCTTTCAAAATAACTTTCATTGCTCTGAAAATAACTCATCTCACAACTACATTTAGGAAGAAACACCTTCTACTCTCCTCAAAGAAAATGAAAAGCCCTGTTCTGAGGGATGGTAATTTGGACCTATTACAAGTCAGTAGCTTCTAATGGTTGCCTTTACATTGGGAACCATTAACATTTAGATTCCATTAAAAAAAGGATATTTCTTGAGGGATTCTGATGGTATGTACTCTTCATGTTCTTCAGAATAAGTTATCAGTTTCAAAGAGAGTATCAGAAAACTGCCACTGATCCTAGCAATCGTTTCTTTAGCCAACCCATGATATTTCGCTGGTTTAAAACTTCAAGTATGTTTTTACAAATTTATGTTCTTCTCTTGACATCATTCAGGGAAAGAAAAAGTCTGATACAAGTACTACGTTTCTTAAATGACATTTAAAAATTAAAATTGTAGATTCTAGCTGACTTGTTTGTCAACTCTCAGAAACAATTTACATCAAAGGAGCAACTGGCATAATATCAGAAAGGGGATACTCTCTATATCCATCACTGGTCATCAAGGAAACAAGCTGCTTGAGTCCCAAACTAAACCTTCCCCACAGGACCACAACTGACACTACAGAAGTAGAAACCATAGTTCAAGATAAGTAGTTCTGACATGAAGTTCAATGTACATTCAGACTGTTGCCATAGGAAGACATAGGAAGACTTCAATGAATAACCCATTGATGTTATAGAAACACAAGGCTTATTTTGTAAACAACACATTTATGCCTTTAGGAATACACAAACTTAACATAAGGAAATGCATCCACTATATAAGTACTAGATCTGTGCTACTGTTTATCTATAAACAAATAATGCCTAATAAAACAATGCTCTATAATGTGGTCTTCTGGTAGGGCTCTGCATTGACAGACAAGATTCTTAAATTCGATTCTAAGCTTTTAGGCTGTAGATTTAAAAGTGTTTCTCTAAAGAGTTTAATCATTCCAACAAGACCTCACTGAATTATAGTGGGAAAGAGAGTCAGTTCTTAAGATTTCAGTTAGAACTCTGAAGAACACTACCATTACTTATATTTCAGGTTTTTGGGCTAGGCTTTTTCTTCTTCTTTTTGAGGTTTTTATTTTTTGTTTTGGATATGTTGGGTTTTGGTTATTTTGTTTGACTGTTTAGCTCATTTGTGGGGTTTCTTTCTTTAAATACAAAGGGATGCCTTCTTACCAGTTTACGGAGTTGAAAACAATGTGTTTACAAATTTTTTATAATTTTCTAGGCACTGCACTAAAACACACCATTTCAGCCTCCTGAAGTTCTATGCATCACTGTCTTCAGAATGTGAGTGTATCAAAACTGGTCACAATTATGACTTTTAAGCATCCTTTCTATAGTTTCATAAGACAACTGATGATTCAGGTGCACTAGGCAGCACCAGCTTTAATGCTGCAACAGGTTGCTTCCAACTTACTTGTTACAAACCCTGAAAAAGCACATTGTTTGGTAATATCACGGTCAGTATTCTCACATCACCGTGGTAAAATGCCTGCATCACACATCTGACTGACAGGTGACAAAAATGCCAATTAATATTTGTTGCTTTTGCTAAGTTTGCATCCTGAAAACCAGTCTAAAAATATTACAAGAAGTGAAGGTTACTCAAGCAGAAGTCAAAGACAAAGCTAGCACTTTTTGCTATAAGAGTCAAAGAAGGACTTTCATTAAAAAAAAATTTGCCCTTCGCAGCTTCATCCCCACATATATAGGTAAAGCAGGGCAACAAATATTAAAGATACATTACCTTCAGACAGCAACAAAGAACCAACCATTAGACATATCATTTTACACTTCTTAATAATTTATTCACACATTTATTTAAAACCGCTTACGTTTACATATCCCACAAGATAGCTGGGAGGTACCCTATTTTGTTAGGCAAACATAATTTACTTTTCCATCACTCCAATGCCTACATGTTTACAATGACTTTCACAAATATCTTATCATGATCTTAGTATCAGAACACCGTGACCTCAAAAGGAGAAAGCCTACCAAAATAACCCTGTCATCCCATATAAACACACCCCAATCCAATAAATCAGCACATTACCACACATTATGGCATTGTTAGTTAAGTAGCAAAACACAAACATGCCCTTCCTTGTCAAAGGCTCACCGTTCCACTGCTGGTATACCAACTACTAAAAGATCCCAACCCAATTCATCTTTGAGCTCAATTCTGTTCTAAAATCCATGGATTAGCAATATCCAACCTACTACAGGCTGCAGTTCTGAAATAAAGTTTTATCCACATAATTTTCAATCAATAACATAATTTGTCACCGCAATCAGCAGGCCAAGAAGAGCCACCAGGTTAGTTTACATAAGGTGATCAAAAAGTTAACGTGAATGTATAAAAGAAATATAAATGTGACATGTGACCTGATCAATCTAATGCTTTGTAGTGGTAAAGGTTTAATCGAAGACATTACTGTTCATTTTCAAAAGTTTTTATTACCTGAATAAATGCAGAACTTTGCCATGATTACAAAAATCTAGCCCACAGATGCATCTGCCCCTCAGTACTTTAAGCCTCAGTCAACACCAACTTTGTATCCACAATTAATGTATCATAATTTCATAGAAGTAGAAAATCAGAATGCTTTCTTCTGAATTGTTATGTGTAAAAAAACAAAATTTGAGATGATTTTGTAATAGAACTACAGCAGAATTTATCTTCCAGGAGGCTTCCTAACTGACATTTCAAGAAATGTAGAGACTTTCTACGTCAGAGTTAAAAAATACAAAACCCAAAACAACACCCCAAACCCCTCTTTTGCATAACTTTAGCAAACATATGAGAGATATGAGCACTAGTTTAAAAGAAAACGCCCAAAACACAAACCCTGAGCCTTGATTCTTCTTAACATCATTACAGTTACATTCTGTAACAGTAGCAAGAAGAGGAAAATTACTACGAATTAACAACAACAATTCCTATATTTAATGTTATTTAAAAATCAAAGTGTTACCTAAGGCAATTACCTTGCAGACTTTTAATATCTACAGGGAAAAGCCTAAGGGAAAATAATTGACTTTGCTAATTTTACCCTTGGCAATTATGAAATAGCTCTGCATTTCATTACTACTACAGAATTTCACGTCTAATTGTCAGCCCCGAGAGAAGCACAGAGATAAATGCATCATACACAAGCTCAGACAAGAGTTTAACAGCACAATAAAATTATCTCGGTAGCAATGAGTTCAGTTCATGTTAAAACTCCTTTTAATTTAAATTCTGGTCTATACAACAGCTATGCATGTCTGTGGAGGTTACAGCATACCATGGTCAGTACCATGTATGACACAACGCTGCTCATTTCATTAGCCAATTTGCTAAATGCCAGCTAAAAAAGCAGTACTGTGATTTTTACCTTTCACATCAAAGAACACAAAACATTATGAAGGAAAAAAGTCACAGTTATTTCACACTGCTAAAAAACAGATGCCAGATTTGAAAATTCATCATTTACAAAAGAATAAATACAGTATGTTTAAATCATTGCACCTGTCAAGAGATTTCTATAGCTTGTACTTCAATTTTTCTAACTTTGCTAGTAGGGTTAGATGTATGAAAAAGAATCATTTACTAAGTCAATCAGTTTCCATAATGGCATCCCACTTATCGTATGTAGAAGCTACGAAAGTATTTAGATGTCAGAAAAATGAAAAAAAGGTGCTAAAATGTTTTGGCAGAATTTTCCAACATGCAGTATAATGATTGCTTTTAAAAAAAAATTATTTCTTGTGCTTCATTTCAATGTAGGCTTGTTTCCTGGCAAGTCTTCAGGGATTATACATTCCTGCTGCAATACTTACTGATGTACTAAATGCAAAGTAATAAGTGCTACATTTTATAGACGTTTCCTCTTATGCTGAAACAGAAGATTGATGTAGGGTTAAATCCTTTGGTCTGTCTTGAGAATCTTACAAGTACTAAAAAACTTGTACTGGAACTGACACAAATCAGTAATAATTAGTAAAATCAATTGCACCTCATTTTGGTTCTGGTATGCACTATTTAAAACTATTTTTTTAATACTTAATACTAGTTGTTACCATAATGGCTTAACCCACTATTTCAATAGATTGACATCTAATTTTCTGTCTCTTCTCTTGAATCTCAGCTCTACGTTAGAAAATGACACCACTTTCTGAGAGAAACTGTCACACTCATGATCAAAGGAGCACAGAAATACTCAACTACCTCTGTGAGGAGATTTAGCATGAGAATCTAAAAAAAACCAAAAAACAACAAAACTCCTTAAACTCATGATTACAATTATGCTGATCATTGACAATTGCAAAGAACAAACATTTATTTTACATTATGACATGGCAACTTCAAATGTATAAAAAGTACCTCTGCAAAAAAGTACTGCTTTCTGTTTTCACCAGAATGGCACACAAAGCTCTTCAGCTATACATGTTTAGTGTTACACTGGACTGGCACAGGGATGCCCAGGATTCTCTCTCCACCATGGGAGGTTTTAAGAACAAGCTAGACAAATGCACGTCAAGAATGATTTGGTGTAGTTGATCATGTCTATTGAAAAGAAGAATAAACTAGAGAGATGATCTCTTAATGTCTCCACCAGTTTCATTTTGTAAGAAAATACATATACATAATTTGTTTTTCATTAAAAACATCTTCCTGTAAAATTTCAAACAGTTTGGCTGAGCAGCTGTATTGCTCCCAATATATCCATGTTAATAGGGCAATCCAATATTCAGGGGCATCCAAATGTCTAACAAAGTAAGTTTATTAAGAACAAAAAGTCATCTGAGACAATGCAATAAAGCCTTTCCCCCGCCTTGAATTCTCTAAGACAGCAAACCTTTCACAAAGCACAAGGTAAAAGAAAATAACAGACCAAACATGTCTTCAGCTGGCAGTTTGCCAGAGGTGTGTTAGCCTGACATGTCATGAAGATGCCACTGCACACACCTTCAATTCACCAAATTAACCACTCATGCATTACTATAGTGCTTCAGAATGTATTCTAAAGACCTCACCACAGTAATTCTATAGGAGAGTGGTAAACATGCTCACAGCACCAGCAGCCTGTCAACCCATCTACAACTATAACAGAAGTATGCTGATTTTTAAATGATGCTCCATATATACATAAATAACTGTTAATTTTTTAAGGGCCTCTCTTTCAAAAGATTCACTCATGGTTACTTGCTCTGGCAGTAGAATTTTTTTCTTTTTACCTTGGTATTCTGCAACTGTGCAAGGCTTGTACAAGCATTTGCTAGAAGAAAATCTCCACTCAAAACAGCCATTTTATTTCCAAACTGCATATCCTTCAGAGGGCCATCACAGGACTTGAGCTCACCAATGTTTACTATGCCACGATGCACCAGAAAAGCAGTGTGGATCAGTTCTGTAATCTCAGCCAGACTTCTCTGACTGAAAAAAAGAAAGAAAGAAACAGTACAATTACTTTGATGCTACAAACAGAGATTCTTAATGAAAATAAACAAACAACCTCATGTGCTAAACAGATATTTTATGAATTACTGTGTAGCTCTTCTATGTATTTCTAGAAGCCACAACTGGGAGGTGTTAAGCATAGAGCACTGTCACTAAGTATTTCCAGGTAAGCTGCAGATACCAGAGGTTCCATTTGGAGGAATGTTGCCCTTTGTTTGAATTCTTTGACAAAAATAAAGCAAAATAATCAATATAGTCCTCATGGTGATTTTTTTTTTTGTTTTATCTACCAGAAGCTTGAGGGGCACTGAAGTGAAGAAAACGCCAAGCAGAAAGTACTGATGGGAAGGAACAAAGGATGCATCAGCAGGGGAGTCGCAAGCAAGCCAATATGAACACCGTAAGAATGCTGCAGTCAATGACTGCTCAAATTAGAGTTAAATTAATAACAGGATACCTTGCAGTTCAATGCTACCAAGGGGGAGGGTGCAGGCAGGAGAGTAAAACCAGCTGAACATTTTAGGACTGTGTACTGATGATATTTCCCTGGTTGTTTTAGTCAAAAGGAGCAAAAGTGACTGTCCAACAAAGGGGCAGACCCAATTTTATTTAGCATGCTTTACAAATCACTTCTTATTACAACACACAGTGTACTACATTCTGAACTTAGAGGTTACAAATCCCTGTGAGAGGCTTTCCGCAGAGGTTATTCCATAGAGGCTTGCCCTCTATTTTGATTTTTTGGAAAAGCCATGAAATGAGTCATTAGCACAGCCCTCTCCTTCCGTACCCCCACAATTCAATCCTGTCCCCCGACAGTCAGTGACTGTCACTCCAAGGAGCCCAGAGATGTACCCTTAGCTCAGAACTACAACATGGTGTTGAACAGACATAATAAGCGAGCAGGGACAAGAAAAGGGGGGGAACAGAGCCACGCACTAGAGCATCCTTTTAATGCTGCAAACCATATGAAATCTTCAGCACATTCACATCTTTTCTGACTCAAGCAGTTCCCTTTATGTCATAGAGACTTCACATACGAGCCAAAACATAATCCATGCCCTCAACTGAACAGATTACTAAAGGCCTTAAAGTTCCAATCAATTACAATGGAGTACAAAGGCATGCTATGCTTTCTGTGCTTATTCAAAAGTGACCTAGCACAGATTCACTGAGTAACCACACTGCTCCTTACCTTCACGTATCCATATACTTGCTGATACATGCTCAGGTTAGATTCTGCCTCAGTACTAGCATAACACTTGGTAAATTAATTCTGTTTCTTCTGGGCAGTGCAGATGTGTTGCAACTGCCCCACACTGTATTAATCTAAAGTAACCTTCTGCCCCAAATATATGTGACCCGTGAAGAGCTCCAGCAGCAACTGTCTCAGGCCAGCGATCCGTGCCAATTAGCAAGAGAAAAGAGCTAGGAGAGTTATACAGCTTGGGCAGGCATGCAAAAGGCAGATGTGCTTGGGGGAGAGGATAAATAGAGGCTTGTGATATATTTTGTCATGCACAAAAAACTAAGCTGTTTTAAAAGCTGCCTGTATAATTCACAATTTTTGGCTCCATGGAGAGAAAAACAATCCAAAAACCAAACAGCTAGCAATTCGCCATGTAGACAATAGAACTGAAGGTTGATGCTGCTTTTCAAAGAGGTGAGGGAGAAACTCACACAACCAGCCGCAGTATTGTAATCACACTTGGCTCGGCTCTAACAAAGGGTTAATAAAATCTCAAGCTCGGAGAAAAAGACTAACAAGACATCCCGATGCTCCTGCTGTCACTGTCAGGGCAGCCCTTGGAGGAAATGTCCATATCAATTCGGTTTATCAGATGGACAGCTGATCAACATTAAACAGACTTGCTCTGGGCAGATTGAGCCGAGCTACCTGTTATGAATAGCAATGAGAGCCCTCTGCTCCCTGCTGCTGAGCTCTGCCATTTCCGACTGCCGCAGATCCCAGGACATATGGGGATCCCTAGTGACGAGCACATAAAGCTGCAGCTAACTCAAGCATCGGCTCATTTCCCCCAGCTGAAAGCAGGCATTAATATCCTGAGGAGACCAGGCCCGCCTCTGTGACCCCCAACTATTGAAGCAAAACAACGACTGTCCTATGTCTTCGTTTAATAAGCTTTTAATGAAGGAAATCAAAATTGCCTATTTGACTTCAGCATCGCTCTTCATGAAAAGGTTACACAAATACATCAGTGCCATACTTTCCAAATGCTCAGAATCTGGACGTTTTCATTTCTTTTTATATAATTTCTTTGTCCTCCAAACAGTATTCATGTTATTTGCGCTAACAAGAACCATATTAGGCAGATAATCTGTGTCTAATTCTGGTCTTACACGCTGCTCTTCCACCTTCTCTCCCTAGCAAACTGAAAATACAAGACTCAAAACTATTGCAGAAACCCCAGGCAATGCATTTCTTAATGCTTTTTGTGACAATCTCCATAATACCCAGGCAGAATAAGAAGTCCACAGTGCTGCTACAGATACAGGAGGATCCTTGACTCAACTTTGTAAAGGCCAGTATCCAACAAATAAACACCACTATTATGAAGTTGCTATTGAATGGCTAAAATAATACTATATACAGCTTTCTCAATTCAGAGTACAATTAAGGGATTAAATAATTTTGTATTTGAAAGCAGCTAATCCCAAAATACAAAAAATTTAATGTTTATGCAATCCTGGACTTAGAAACAGGGCAACTGGATTACAAACTCTGCTTCCATTCTGTTCACACTCCAGAGCCCACACTCACATGACAAAGAAGTGGCTGCCACAAGAATTACCTGCACAGCAAAGCAGTACTGAGAAAACAGTCAACATTTTTAAAGACACAAAGTTTCCAAATGGAAGCAGGCTAAGAATCAGGAAAGCTTTTCCACCAAATGCTAACACAGTTCCACACCTTTCACCTCTGAAGCAAGAAGTCCCTGCAAACACCACCAAATGCCTCAGAGACTCCACTTCCAGGAATCAAGTTTCAAGAGATACTATTCTGAGCTCCAAACATGCCATAACCTTCTTTCTTTTCTTCCTTCTCCTTCCAAAAATCAACCCATATAGAGAAATACTCAAAGAAATGGTTGTTCTAAAGAGAATGGTACAAATGGTTGGGCAGTAGCTGGGGGACCTTACTAAGAAATTTTGATGGATCACAGCCTAACTGGCTGTTATGGTTTAACACGTACTTCTGACTCCTTGTTTCTCCAGTACCAGCGTGCCTAATCTAAATCTCATTTAAGTGCTTGCTATAAAGTATCCCTTAGATTAAGGGCTCCTCAAACTGTAATTGTCATCCAGAAAGACAAAGGAAAAACTAACTCCATGAGTAATGATAAAACTCTTCAGTAAGGTACATTGGAGCTATATTGACTCTAGGACTGTAAAACACCAGCTTGCAGGAAAACACTAGGAAAATAAAAATAGTTATATGGACAATTAGATCCTGCAACAAGCAAAACAAGTGCAATTTCTATTCCCTCTCTTTTCTCCCATCCTGCAATGAAAGTACACTGATTGCTGACACTTAAGGATGTTTTGGTGAACTTTGGTAAACTTCTGAGCAGACTTCAAGAAATCTTTTATATGCGCCCATATAAACTAATGCAGTAGCTGCAACAACCTGTTACTGTCATGCCAAAGGAACACAGGTTTTATAGAATCCCCACACTCATACACACACCACACCTATAGAGAAAAATAAAGAACTAATGGAGAAGCTTTGTAACTATGCTTCTACCTCAAAAAACAAGCATTTCACAATTTTGTTCTGGATTGAAATTTCCAATCTGTAGGCCCTTAAGTCTGCCTCATCCCAGTATCACTGTTACTAACAGTCTTACGGTGATGAACATTTCATGCAGAATTCAACACAAACGTCAAGGCCTACAAAAAATGTATGACGTGATAAAC
>JAWWTY010000106.1:71000681-71016151 GCA_035222235.1 Margarornis squamiger | reverse complement strand
CTGCTCTATAGGATGGAGGGAAACTTCCAGAGCCTGCAACAGAAGCTAATCTTCCTCTTAGGAGAAAAAAAAAAAACAAAAAAACTCCTAATCAGAGAAACCCACGACACACTGTTACTAACGGTCTTACGGTGATGAACATTTCATGCAGAATTCAACACAAACGTCAAGGCCTACAAAAAATGTATGACGTGATAAACGGGATTGGCAAAATATTGAAACAAAATAGGTTTTGATTGTAAACTTCCTATGTAACTTTTAAAAATTAATTTCTTCTTGGCATCCCAAATACCTTCTTTGTTGTTTGTGTTACCTTTAAAGACCTGAAGCTATGCAACATCACCCAGTACGATCTCTACAAGAGTTCTTACAAGTGACTTCAATTCCTAATTTCAAGTCCTACTCTAAAAAGAAATAATAGCATTTTTTACAACATATGATAAACCAGAAACACTAAATAGCACAAGTGTATTGCTGTGAGCATAAGTGGACTTGAGTTTAAATACTCCTCTGCAATATTTGTGATGGAAATTCAAGTTCTCAGTAACAGCAAGAAAACTTGAGTCACTTTATCTTTCTATCAGCCTTTACTTTACTTTCACTATCAGCCAAGAGTCACAACTACACTGGGACCCTCAAAGGATGACAGGTTACACAAAGAAGCATTTAATAATTAAAAATGTTATTACTAGGCATAGTATTTCACAAAAATGGGCCAAATACTTAAATTAGCCACTAAAAACCATATGTGAAAATTTTTGAAGCAACTGCAATGAACAAAGATAATGGAACTGATAGATCAAAAATTCTTTAAGAAGCCTTATCACTGCACCTTTGAATTAAAGTGACTAACAGTACACACCCAAGATTTGAACATCTTCTTGGTGATTGTCAATTCAATAGTTTCCCTTCAATACACAAAGGATTAATTTGGATGAAAAGCCTTATATCTGGGATTTTTTACAAAAATAAAAAAAAAATTAAAACTATCAGCATCCATTCCATTTCAGTGACAACTATAATAATCTATATATACACATCTATGAAACTGAAAAAAAAAAGAAATAGTTCTTTAGAGGAAAATTACATGTGAAAAAAAACATTAACTAAAGAATTAAACTAATAATCTCAGGTTCTGACAATGTATTTCAACAGAACTTGGTATCTGATTTTACCAGTTTTGAGAAAAATGAACAGAAAGAAAAATTTTATAAAGACAAGAAGGTGCATACACTATATTCAAGTTGATCCTGTATGTTCTAGATACAATCTGGTCCTGCATCAAGATAGTCCACTTAGTCACACAACAAGGGCAGTGACTTTTATAATTCTTTTATCTATTCACCTGACAAAGTCAATGCCATGGTTATTAAATCACGATTAGGGGAACAACATATAGTGAGTAACAAATAGCATCATGGTGATGGAAAGTCTCATTCTCATCTTGTGCTTTTAGTCTCTTTTCTAGGAAACTAAAGGGTGTGGGGGAGCTGTTTAAGCCATGTGTGGTAGGTGCTGTGGTTTCACCAACAGGAAAAATCTTCAGGTTAAAGCAGCAGACTTATGCAGAGCATTCAGTATTCACTGTATTACCACGACTCATAAAAACATCTACCCAATGTTATCCTTTAACAAGGTATGAGCCTAAGGATTCTGTGATTCCTTCTATCTTGGTCATTAAGCTACTGTTAGGGGTGTCTTCCATCTGAGGGATAAAAGAAGTTGAAAGACATCAGTTCTATGAACTTTGTTGAGTATGTTGTTCAATTGCATTCCTAACAACCAGTTTATTTTAAAACTGGCTACATATCTTACGTCTTTCATCTCCTTCTCTTCCTAGCATCACAAAGTTTTTGAAGTAAAACTTTTACTAATGCTCCTTCATGCATTTTTCCTTCTTTATTTTTGAAAAGGTCTTATATTTTTATTCTGTATCTCACCCACCACTGATTATTCCTTAGGTTCTTTTCACCATAATTTGTCTTAGTAAGATCTTCCCTTGGCCTATTATAGGTTTTGAAAATGTTTTCTGAGTTTTAGTGGGCCAATATTCACTTGAAATTGGCAAGCCAGTTTTCCTAAGCATTGTGGGTGATTGGCAGCAGAGAGAGAGGGGCCCTTGAAATTCGGGTCCTGTTCCTTTCCTTAATGCAGGAATTATGAAAAAGGGTTTTTGCAGGTCATGACTTCACTGTTAGGTCTACCACAGAACAACAAATTTGCACTTTGTACTCCAGATAGTAACATGAAAGTTAACCAACTTGGATCAGTTTCCAACTAGCGCCACTGATGTGCCAAGACAGCCACCACTGTGTCACCACAGAGTGGCCAGGAGCCCTTGAGCCTGGGAGCCAGTTATCTATGCCAGACTGCGAGCAATCCACATTTGCATCATCACCCCTAGCAAAATGAAGCCCTAACTGGTGAACTTGTGTCCGAAGGCTCTGTGTGGCTTACTCTGACAGTCAGCATCAGTGGCCAAAGCATAGAGGTTACAATCTACAGCACATTTTTCCTGAGCTGGACAGTATCATCACAGCAATTCACTTTTCAAATTGCACAGCCTAAAAGAAAAACACTCCCAGCCTGGAAAAAAAAGAATTGATTATGGGAAGCAGGTGAGAGAATCTAGACAAAGATGTGGTAAGAATCACTATCTCAAGTTCAGCTTAAAAAGTGTTAGTCAGAAAAGCCAGAAGAATAATACCACCAAAATCACTAAGTCAAACTGATGTTTTCCAGTTTCCAGAGGCAGGCATGCAGGCTGGGACAAATAAAGAAGGGAATATCAAGAGGAAAACTGCTCAGTAAGAAGTGTCAAGCCATTTTAAGATCCAGAAACCAGTGACAAGGCTGTGTGGACAGATGAGGAGAAGGTGGGCTGGGCTGACAAGGTGAGAATCCAGATACCCACACTGTAAACACAAATCTTGTTGTGCTTGTCCTTTGCATCCTTCTTGCTATTAAAATCCTTTCTGCAAGGGACAGGTATTAAAAGAACATTTCCATTGCTCAAACTTGAGATGGCACTCCTAGGTATGCTTTTTTATACCCACAGACCAGGATATGAGAAACTTAAATAGTTTTGTATCTTATTTCAGTTATTACAGATTTCATAGCACTAGAAAGTGTTAAAAAGTGTTAAATCAATACTTTCCCTTTTCTTAGAGACCCTTTCTACGTTGCTAGAAAAGAAACAGATACTAGATATGAGCCAGTACTTAGATAAGTATTGTTTAAAAAAAAAAAAGTAGTTTTACAGTTTAGGTTTTATGGCTTTTTTTTTTCTTTTTTTTTTTTTTAAAGGAGGGCTGGTTAGCTTAACCTAACAAATCAAATCAAAGGAAAAAAGAAAGAGTATTCACCTGAAGATGTAAGGAAAAAAACTATGAAGTTATTTGGAAAAATACTTCTTGGATTATTTGAACACTGATGCCAAAAATCAATAACAAAATTTAGAGCTATTAATTTATAAGCTGATTGTCAAATTTATAAAATCACATATCATAATCCCAGTTTAAAATCACTGCTTATCCCTATGGAAAGATTCATGTTTCAAAAATCAAGTAAAGCTGTCAAATGCAATATTGTGTTTTTATTAGGCAATTATCAAGATTTAAACTTTTAATAAAAGGCAAGTTGAAATTACAGTTGGTATCTGCTATAGACTATATTAACAGCTATGTAGACCATATGAAATACTACATCAAGTAATACCAAGAGCTAAGATGTTTACTTCTTTAAAGATCTACTTTCCTCTTTATGTAAATAATGATGCAGATATTCAGAGTATTCAGTATGCTTGTGCAATAATGTATATTGGCAATATAAGGTATTGACACTACCTCAAATTTCTAAAAGGAATTTTGTTAGGTCAAGAAATGTTGCATTCAACTTGAATTCTCTATATTAAAAATTCAATTTGCTACAGAGTTCATATCAGAACTAAAAATTTAGGTACAAGTGAACATGAACTCAATACATTTGTTACATGAAAATGATATAATCCAAACCAGTATACAAACATTCTTTACAAACGTGATAGATAAAATTCAGAAATATATAATATTATACATGAGCAATATATTCATTGATAAAACAAGCTGAATCAGTTAGAGAAACACAAAAATGTGAATACTTTTTGGAACCTCCTCAAGAGGATTTTTTTTTTCATATTTTGCTATATGACAAAAAAGCCAATTAAAAAGACTAAGCTGATTAAAAATCAAAACAAAAAGCCAAAATATTGTGGCTTAGACAAAGCCAAACCAGGTATAATTCCTTCTCTATCTAGCTTAGACAAACTGGAAAACTGATAGCATCAAATACAAATCAGAGAAACTAGTCAAGGAAGAAAACTGATAAAGGACTGGACAAGAAAATGCAGAGATAGACTGGAAGCCAAGAAAAGGCAATTTAAAAAGGATATACTAAAAACACCTCAAAGCCAAGAAAGAGCTTTAAGAACTGCATTGGTCCATTAGGTAAGTTTGGGCAGAAACATAACCACATAAAGGCAAGAGATTTTACAAATCCTGTTATATTTTAAGCAACATGTTTACACAAGCAAGTACTTATATCTCCCAGTCCAGCAGTGAATAATGCTCAAGAACAGCAGCAGTGGCTAAGATTTTACAGTTAGTAGGTCCAAAGAACCTGCACTCATGAGAGAAGGCAACAGAAAAGGAATGACACTGCTGATAAACAGCAAAGAGAATGAATCATCCTCAATACAGAGTCAACCGAGCTGACTCAATATGCTTTACTCAAGTGAAAATACGCAATGCAAAAAAAGATCAATCCAAAGATCTCAAAGCAGACCATATACATACAGGACAAGGGACTCTTTCAAGAAATAAAAACCCAAAGTTTGGAAAAGGGTGCAGTGACCATGAAGGAACAGATCATTCCAGATAATCAGTGAAGATACAAAATGTGACTGTGTTCAAATAGAGCAGTAGGATCCACTGATGATTTAAGGGAAGAATAACAGCAAAACTAGTGTTCCTGTAAACCCTGAGTTTCTGATACCAGTAAAAATCATTACTTGGAAACTTCATTCAAGAAGACTTTGGGAAAGGAAAAGAAAGTTGAAAAAAGTCAAAGCAAAGAAAACAGACAAAGTGAGAAACCAAAGCTATTTAATACAAGGAGAAGGTTAATATTTAACCAGTAGATTTGGTGTTTTCAGTGTCTACACAACAGAAAACAAATTCAAGAGAATATGCTGAGTATCAAGCAAACATAAATTAGGATCCAGTAGCCTGAATCTAAGCAAATCCAGAAGAGAATAAAGAAAGGCACTTTCCAAAATCTATTGCAAAGAGCAATGATGGACTCTCCATCAACAGCACAACTGAAGGTAACATCTGATGATATTCCATTGCACGACCATTAAAGCTGATTCAAGTTGGAGAAATCCTATGGTTTGTAGTGCAAGTCAGTCTGACTATCAGAATGATGTCTCTTTGTTATTCATGTATTAATGAACCATAAAGCCAGGGAAAGAAACTTTTCAGAGAATAAACAACAGATAACTTAGATTTGGTAGCAGATAATGCTTGTCCCTGTATCTGAAACTTACTACGGCTAGAAGCCCATTTTCTTTTTAAGAGGTATAAATACTTTCAGTCCCCTTCTTCAGGAGAAACATCAAAACCACAGCCATTTGGCCCATTAAGTTACCCCCAATTCTCAGCGGAGGAGCATACAAAGCCACCAGCAGGCTGGGAACCCTCCCATGACTGAAGGTATATTAGTTCTATCTTACTGCACATAGAAAATAAATATTTCAAAATTTATTTGAAGCAAGTTCTGCCAGATGAAATAACCTACATTCAAGATTCATATCTGTGTTCACATATCTAGGTATCCACATTGGTAGTGCAATTTATTTGGTGCAGTACTAACCTGGGAATATGTACAAGTATTCCCACAAAAAACAGGAGATAGAGAAAAAGAAGGACCATCTACAGAATTATTTTATGGATATAAGGGTGTGTATTTTACCTAAGTATACATCTTTTCTTTAGCTACAGTTTTCCATATAACCATTAGGGGGTTCTAGCCATGCAAGTCACATTTATTAAAGGCAGCATGTCAAATAAGAGTTGACAATTACAGGCTATATCAATACACATTATGCCAGATGGTAATGAGCCGTACACAAAGGGCCAGCCATCCAAAATAATCACACCATTTTCCACAGAAATGTTGAAGAGGTTATGGTTTATTACACAGTGCTCATTAGATATACAGTGGCAGCATTAGCAATTTTTCCTTCATTTGTATCTCATTTAAGACTCTGCCCCCACAAGCCCATTCAAATTAGTACACAAGGTTAAAATCATTATGGTCAGTGGGAAAAAAAAAGTTGTATTTTTATTTTACAGTAATGATAGATCAAAGGTTTCTGGAATCTATTATTCTCTCAACTATTATCTAACACAGGATACTAAAAAGAACTGCCATTTGCCACGAAGAAAGACAGCTGATTTTAAATGAGCAAACTCAGTATTACTTATTTAATAACTCTAAGTGCAAACAACTATTAGGTTGTGATACAAAGTGACAAAAGTCATAAAACTAAAAGTTGAAGCTGAACTTTCTGCCTTGGCTTTAAACTTTCTCATCTGCTTTTCAATTTGCTGCTTTAACAGCATTTAAGCATCTGAAAGGCAACCAATTCTTCACAGCAGGTGGAAAAACAGTTGTCCCAAATAACTAGAGGGCCGTATCTGAGAAAACACCTACAAGATGGTTTAAAGCACCTTTCTACGCAGCTGCACACATTGACTTCCAGTTAGAAAATTACTGTTGGAGACATTTATTTTCCTATCTTTTTGTGTTTATAGATGGTATGTGGGTGAAAAGATGTAATGAGGCAAATATGAAAATTTGTCAGCACAAGCAGGGATAGGTTTATTGCTTAAAAATAGGGCAGTGTCCCCCAAACTCCAAGTGATAGCCAGAATTTAGAAGTCATAAAACTGTGAGAGAGAAAGAACTTGAGTACTGACAACATGATTGCAGGGAACCATGTTTTCAGTCCAAGCCCCTCTTTTAAAGCATGCAGTGCATCACTTGGAAATCTGGGTCTCGCATCAGGGAGCCACCCGGCTCTCAAGGCCAGGGCATCCTCACACCCCCTTCCTTGGCCACTCCTGCTGAGTTGTTCTGCTGTTACACAAAATGTTGAATTATTCATTCAGCCAGATGGCAAAAGAGGGAAAAAAGTCGGTCTCCGGGAGATTACGGGAAAGAAAGGTGGGACACCTGGACACCAGATCCTGCTTCACAAAGTTACTGAGAGAGAAACAACATTACAAACTCCCGCATTCCTGACCTAAGCGTCCTATATCCCCGTGTGAAGAGGATTTTTTCTGGAAATTCAGGCAGAGGAGTACTAGGGATTCGCATCCTTTAAATTCTTGATGAAGCCAAATCTGGACTTCCTGCATTCTAAGTGAATGCTTAGTCAGTGGCTAAAGAACACGGACCAATGTTAATAGCACGTCCCCACTTTAGTAATTCATTTAGAAAGTTTTGTAGTTAAGCTAACCAACAAATCTTACCGTGTTTTGCAATTGTTTGAAAGACAAAAAGCATGTTTTACTTAAGAGTATCTTAGAAAGATGCGTACAAAATTAAAAAGAATTCCATTAATTCCAGGCACTGCTAGCCTATGACAACTGAACAGGTACTCTGATAACTAAATACAGTAACCAGCCTTCTATCAACAACAATATTTTGCATCAAGTTCATCCTACTCCCTGCCATTTTTAGAGTTCATTTTATTTCTGACAAAATTACTTAACCCAACAAGGTGTCACTTTTGCAGGCAGACAATATGAAATATGCAGGCAAATATGAAATTTGTGCAATGTGAAAAAAACCGCAAGACTCTGATTCATTATACAATCCAAAGGGCATTGGGCTAATTAAAAGGTCTAAGAAGAACATAGCAAACTTTGTGCAGAAGTTTTATACAGTTATTTTCACACTAAGTTTCCAGACAGTTCAGAGTAAGTTTAAATTCTGTAATGTTAATTAAAAAATAAACACCAGTAACCAACTTCAAGAAAGCTGATCACAAGGAAGGCCACCTTTACACAACTACTACTGGTTTAGAAACAACAAAACAACCACTGTTTCCTTAAAACAGCAGTATTGTTTTTAGTAACGAAAGGTAAAAGTAAGACATTTGAAACTGAAGGGGTGAAAGGAGAGCAAGCAAAAAAAAGAGTTTACAATGGAGCTAGTATAAAGGTCCTCTTTTTGGCTTACTGAACTGAGCGAGTTGCAGGTATTGCAAACAAGACTCTTAAGGCAAGACAGGAGGTGATCAAAAGCTTTGGCATCAGCTGCTGTAGAATGGCCTTGGAAAAAAATCTGATGGTAGGACACACCATGCAAGCAAAGACAGTAAAACTCAGAACTGAATAAGGTACATCAATCGAAAACCTCAAAAGTTGAAGTATGAATAAAGGATTAATTTATGGATTCCTATCACCAAAGCAGAAGTCAAAAGGAACATGATGATGGAGAAAGTCACATATTTTATTATGGAAATGACTAAGATTTCTTCCCATATGATGGCAGCATGTGTCAGCCAGGGGCACCATCAGCTTGTGGGCACCATCCATGATGCCCCTGCATCCAGGATTATCCAGATCTTCTCTATAGGCACTCAACAACATGTATCCTCCAATTACATCACATGCATCTGTTCCATAACAAATTTAAATTTAAAAATAGTTCTGACTATTCTGCAATTTATTTAGCCAAAATATTTAAATACTTGCATTAAAACTAACTGCAAGGATATGAAGGGAAACAAAAGGTCTCACTTGCAGGTAAATGGAAGAAATAGGCTACTAACAATTAATTTTATGACCATACTTCATCTTACTTTTTTTTTAGTTTTCTCAGCCCTCCAAGACTCTGAAGCATGGCTATCATTTTGTTTGCAATGACTATGGGAGACACTGAACAAAGATAACAGAAATTCCCATTCCTGTGTACTGTCAACTATGCTGAGACTGCCAGCTTGACTTATCACTTCAGGTTTTTCTCTGAAATATCTCTGAAGAGTTTGCCTGTAATTGTATTCAATGTAGCTGAAAGATAAGGTGCGGTAACCTTGACATTAAATCTCTAGTACTAATGACACCTGAAATACATGGAACCTTTTTATGCGAGAGCAAAGAAGGTAACCTTTTTTATGCAGTGAAGAATGAACACTTGATAAATGAACAGTCCTGTTAAGGGAATAGATTTTCAAACGACTAATGGCACAGGAAAAAGGCATTAAAAAAATAAAATGTGAATCACTGGAATACAGTCTATCAGATAGGGTTGGAGTTTATTTATAACTAAATATGTATATATATAGTTATGATGCTTATGTAAAAATACTGTATATTCTGAAATACCCATAAATATCCAAAATACAGAGGGGGGGAAAAAAAACCCAAAACATACACTACTTGCACAACCACAGCTATCTTATACTCTCAAGGAAACCTGTCCTGTTCTGAACAGCTGTAACTGCATTTCTGTTAGACAGCAATTAAAAGTACAGTTAGCACAGGTGTTCTCCTCTCCCCTCCTGAACTTTCCATGTTCAGAACTGGATAGGGACAGTAATACCATATCTTAAATGGTTTATTATAGGAATGCTTTTGCCTTTCACAAAGCAGAAGCATGCAGCAGATGGATATTTCCTGCCATGTACAAGGAAAGAGACTAATAGCTAAAAGGAGACAGCAGCCTTCTCAGAGACCTTGTCCCTTACACCAGGTGTGTTGACAGAATCGCCAGCAGGGAAGGGATAATAAACCTTTTGGAGCAAGGCAACGACTGCTGCTTCTGGGACCATATCAGCATAGTAACACGCATTTGGTGCTGTTTAGGTCTGCAAAGTTTTATCATTATTATTCATATATATTTTATGCAAATAGAGTATGGTTGATATTGAGAAAAATGTTTCTTTTGATTTAAAAATTTACTTACTATTGTACCATTGGCACAATTTTCATCTATTTTTACCTTATTAACAGCAATTCTATAAGGTATCTTTCATCCCAGAGTGATTCAATCTACACACTTTAATAAGAGATAAAATGAAATCAACCAATTCAAGCAACATTAACCCCAAGCGAGTGATGATGGAGAGACAGCTATATGCTAATAAGCCACCTTCAAGAACAAACTTTATTTCTGCAGAATTCCTACCTCAGTCCACAAAACTCCTTTATGGCCTGGAGATATTACTGGAGCTTTACTAAAATTTAATTTACCAACTGAACAGCATAAGAATTTAGCTGAACTTTTTTGTACTAGTTTTGTTCCATGGGTATCAAAAGCCAGAATGAAATTTCAGCTATAAAAGACAGAATTAAGCCTTCCACAGAACACTGTCTTGGTTAAACATAACAATTATGAGAAAGAAATCAGAAATACTATACAGTGTAAAATAAAACTTGCTTATATTTCTTCCTTTTCCAACAATAATAGGTGCATAATTTATTTGGCTGCACCTTCCCTTTCCACAAAAATGTACACAAATTTGGCCAAGTCTTTCGAAAAATTAAAATCTACAACTGCAAGTACTTAAATGGACTAAGAGCTGGGAAATCAAGATCCCAAAATCTCACCATATACCAAATATGCTCCATAATCACACTGGCAGTGCTTATCAGTTTTCAATTGCTGCAAACCCAGAACAAAACAATCATCTTTGTGATTTCTCTTTTGACTGCATAAGCACCTTCTCAAACACAACACAGTTAGAATACGCACTGTATTCATATTCTTGCAATTTTTATTCCTAATTCTCCAACTCCTTATTCCTTTTCTCAAATCACCAATCACTGTCATCATACACCTAGTAACTTAAAACTCACAATGCAACCGTTATCTCTAAGTTTGGATTTGCTAGTCTTGCAAGCCATCCATACCTAAAGCCTTTTATTAAGTAACAATTTAACTTTCCTCTTAATCTAATAGACAAAGCGGAACATAACTAGGACTAATGTTCTCCATTCCAATCTACTGAAATACCATCTCATATCCATTGAAAATGTTTCTGTGAAGATGATTCATGTTTATTAATGAGTCACTTCCATCAGACTAATTCTCACTATTCTTCCTCAGTAATTTGTCTTCCACTGCTGTATCAAATAAAACCCCCAATTTGCTTGAGAAGATGAAGATCTACCATAAGAAGACATCAGCATGTCACTTTTATTTCACAGTCAGTGTCTGCTTAAAAGGGAGTCAGACCAAAAACTTTTTTATCCCAATCCAACTGTCGTCCCCAAGGAAAATGCAGTTTCTGAAGTCAGGAATTCTTGATTTGACATTGTTTTCCAGAATTCCACCTAGAATTCTTTCTTCCCCATTCAAAAAGAAAATAAATCAACATGCCACCAACACACAAAAGCTTCTCTTGCCTCTCTTCCTTTCTTCATGCCAAGTTTCTTATTACCTTTATCAATCCTGGCTATAGCACTACAGTAAGTGGTAACTTCCCTTTCTTTCCTTGTATTTCCCTTATCTATCTCTATATACTCACACACCCACATTTATACAGGAATACATTACAAATAACCAGGTTTCTCTCTCCAGCAGCACAATGCCCTGTCTACACCACCTGCAATAATGTGCTGCCTTTATTTTTTATTATTGTTTGCTCTAGAAGCATCTCAAGAGTTGTCAAATTCCATATGAAAATCTACTCAAGGTTAAAGGCCAGATACCAGTGAAGTAGTAAGAAATATTCACTCACTTAATGTATAATGTGATCAGGGTTCAGAACAAGCCATTATTTCAAGTGGAAGAGAATGAACTTTGCATAGTCTTTACAGTGTCATATTTCCATATACATGCACTTGTGGAGTAAAATGAAGACCTTCTCCTCAACTCCACCCCAGCAGATAAAAAACTTTGTAATACCTTCAGTTACACTATATCAGACTACTGACTGAACTATATTAAGAAAATAAATTAATTGGTACAGTAAGTCTTGTAATACTTAACTTCATATTGCTACAATTTTTTGAGTATTGTAGAAAATTGCATTGGAACTCCATAATTGCATTGTAAAATTTATCAAGGGAGAAGTTAATAGGTTGTGCCTAGCATAAGGACAGTTGGTACTTCAGCAGATGAAAAAGAATGGGAGATATTTTGGGACTGTAAGACAAATAAACTACATAGACACAGTTACTTAAGAAATTGCAGTGAAGAAATTGGTCACATTGATATTATCATTCTGAGGGATAAGCAGTCCCTACAGTTGTGTGCTTTCATCACAGCACTGGATTGCCCTTAGATGATGGTCAGAAATTTCTCTTCACAAATACTTTTTTTTTTTTTTTTTAATTTTTGTAGAGGAAATATGAAAGTTCTCAAGCAGAAAGTTGTTGCAGGGGAAAGATTGTACAGCAAAGCACCAAAGGACAGCTCTGGCGTGTGGAGATGCCATGCCCCACAAAGGCTGTACTAGATCATTTTACCCACAGGTCACCTGGCCTTTCCTTGAAAGGCTCTCACTAGGGTGAAGGGAGGGCTTTGTTGCTCCCACAGCTGCTCCTGACCCATGGCACAATTCCATCAGTGCTGCTCTGGTTTTGGATTCTATGCTGCACATCGGTGGCAATCCATCTCTCACTTCACAAGCACTGGGAGGATGAAGCTCCAAGAAAAGGGAGGGCTAGACAGATAGACAGAGGCAGCATTATGATTTCTCCAAGGTAAGCCTTCCCTACTGTGCTTTCTTTGACACCGAAAATTACTTCCTTTTTAAAATGGAAAACAAACTCACTTTGTAATGTACATATTTCTCAGCTACCTAGGGCTAAACAGACTTATCTTGAACAAGATTTGAGCCCATATCTCTGCACAGTCTTTGATCAGCTCTAATGCAGTGCCTTTTTTTTTTCTTCTACAATGTAAGGAGCGGACCTTTTCTTATTCAACATATAATTGCTGTATTTGCACATGCTGTGTATGATGAAAACAATAAAAGTTAATGAAGAAAAGTACAGGTTGTAATGAATTAGTAATATTGTTAGATTTGTATTTGGAGTTGATTTTTATTGTTGTGGATGGAAGATGATCAATACGAATATGTAATCAAGTTGTATGTGCTTTTCATCTCCCGAGACTCATCTTGTAAATGAGATGAAGAATCTCATAGGATTAATCCTGGAGACCAAAACCTAAATAGAATAATTTAGAATAACTGTTTAGATTTTCTCTCACTAAAAGCTATGGGAAAGCTACCAAGGACTGGGAGACAAAATTATGCATTTCTTAAAGATTATAAAAGACAACACTGCTTATATTTTGACATCCTTCTCCCATTATCTTTCAAACAATTTTGTCAAGAGCATTGTACTTCTTAATGCACTTAGATATTGAATATTTTAGGATCATACATTTTCTCTACCAGTTAATTAGCTAAGCTTCCAAAGTACATGCTACTTGGGATACGGTACCTTCGCTGAAAGCCAGGCTTCCAGAAGATAGGAGTAAGAACAGGCAGTCCCAGAGGAAATCATTTTTATGATAAAGAGTCCTAATGTGCCCCAGTAAAGGTGACGATTGATTGTTATGGCCTATTGTTACTATAATTAGAAGTCAAACACCAATTAGCAGTTCCATTAATAAGATTAATCTCTGCAATATCAGCAGCTGAGACCCAGGGCTTGTGTGCAATAAGCCAGTGTGAATTTAAAGTGCAACAGCTATTCTGCACTAAAACCAGGCTGAATACTTATATGACATAAAAGAAAAAAGCTCTGTCTCCTTTGAGTTTTGAGTTTCTACATACGTTATTGGTCTTACTACATTTTTCTCACTTTTTGCTTTTCAATTTGTTTAAACATGTTCTACCATGATTTACGTCATTGACAGGAACAGGTGCAATACAGCATGAGGTCTCCCAAACTTTGGTTCACAGCCACTCCCTTTGCATTGCACCAGGTCAGGGTGATTCTAATTTAGCTTCCATTACCAGTAAACTCAGAAAAGTAGTAATGGGAAAAAAAAAAACCAAAAAACTTCTTACCAATATGAAAGTACTCTTCACATGACACAAGTCCACAGTAGAGTTAGGAATCACTTATTTACTTCAAAATAAGAAGGTAAGAAACAGTCAGATCCAATCTCTGATCTTAACACACTATACAGTTCAGAGAATAGAAACTGAAAGAGCAGCAAGATCTGAAGATGAGGTGAAAAGTCACACACTCGTGCTCTTTGTATTTTTGTAGGTACCAAAATCATAACCTGTATGGCTTTTCTTTGGTTTTATTTCATTTGAGTTTTGCCTTTTACAATAACTCTCAAACAGAATTTTTCCACAGATAAACCCAAACCATGCAAGGTAGTAAGAAGAATTTCATAAAGTTTAATGGCAAACAAGTCAAAGCAACCTCTAAGTGTCACTTACACTGTAGCAATACAATAGTATTGCTATATTGTAACCTCATCACCTTCACCAAAATTTATTCATGTTTGCCATGGCTTATTACCTAAGAGACTTTGTAAGGGATTTGATTTTTTCTTTCTTTTAAAGGAGCACTATCCAATATCTTTCTACAGAACTAACAGATAATCAAATATAGATTAATATGGAGACACATTTCAGGTGAGTTAACTGGTGAGTTGAGCAAGTGAAGATACAGTTTACACAGTAAAAGACTTCTTTTACCAGAGTAACACTGACCTGTTTCTAACTCAGAAGGTAGCCCTTTGCTATTGTAGTCACCTGCTCCAACAGGAGATGTCACAGCCATCTCAGTCAAGCACAGCTTTATCATCTCTCAGCTGTTTGGTTACATTCACAAGGACAAGACAGAGGCTACTTGTCAACAGCTGGAGCTCTCAGGGAATGCAGAACTCAAGGTGTACATCTTTGCGCAGTATTTATTCTGCTTTTCACTCAAAGTGGAACACCTTTTATATTTTCTCAATTTCCAAAGAGGGTGCGCTCACACCTCCTATGCTGTTATGTTAAATACGTAAAACAGAGCGTTGCCATGTCACATCCTTCCCAATCATAAAACCCTAGTCCAACAGCAGTCCAGGCACGTGCATAAGCAAAGCCAACAAACCAACACTCATTTGTGTCAGTTTGCGCAAACTACAAGTCTCAAAAGCACACTACAACCAGTACATTACCCCTAAGCCTTTGCCTACACTAATCCATATTTCTCTTTGCAGACTGAAGTTGTCCAAGGACCATCATTCACATAACCTTCAATTCCCAGGAGGCAGCCCAAGTGCCTTTCATGCATACAGCAACAAAGACAGCTCTACCAAGCACAGCATCACCTCTGTTACAGCTGCCATGGCATGGGTTCTGGACCGAACTGCAGATGGTTGTGGGAGGAGGCCCAACCGGTGAAGGAGAAAAAGAAGAAAACTTCTATGAATGGATGGAGTGGCACACACTTTGA